>OY740778.1:23580681-24068765 GCA_963513935.1 Aphrophora alni
AACCAAAAATTGACCAAAGATATTGCACTAACTATCTCAGACTCTCATACATAGTCAAACTAGTAATCAATGCAGTAATATTGCACAAACTCTCTCTCATACCAATATATATTAAAACCAAAAATTGACCAAAGATATTGCACTAACTATCTCAGACTCTCATACATAGTCAAACTAGTAATCAATGCAGTAATATTGCACAAACTCTCTCTCATACCCGTATATATTAAAACCAAAAATTGACCAAAGATATTGCACTAACTATCTCAGACTCTCATACATAGTCAAACTAGTAATCAATGAAGTAATATTGCACAAACTCTCTCTCTCATACCCGTATATATTAAAACTAAAAATTGACCAAAGATATTGCACTAACTATCTCAGACTCTCATACATAGTCAAACTAGTAATCAATGCAGTAATATTGCACAAACTCTCTCTCTCATACCCGTATATATTAAAACTAAAAATTGACCAAAGATATTGCACTAACTATCTCAGACTCTCATACATAGTCAAACTAGTAATCAATGCAGTAATATTGCACAAACTCTCTCTCATACCAATATATATTAAAACTAAAAATTGACCAAAGATATTGCACTAACTATCTCAGACTCTCATACATAGTCAAACTAGTAATCAATGAAGTAATATTGCACAAACTCTCTCTCATACCAATATATATTAAAACTAAAAATTGACCAAAGATATTGCACTAACTATCTCAGACTCTCATACATAGTCAAACTAGTAATCAATGCAGTAATATTGCACAAACTCTCTCTCATACCCATATATATTAAAACCAAAAATTGACCAAAGATATTGCACTAACTATCTCAGACTCTCATACATAGTCAAACTAGTAATCAATGAAGTAATATTGCACAAACTCTCTCTCATACCCATATATATTAAAACCAAAAATTGACCAAAGATATTGCACTAACTATCTCAGACTCTCATACATAGTCAAACTAGTAATCAATGAAGTAATATTGCACAAACTCTCTCTCTCATACCCGTATATATTAAAACTAAAAATTGACCAAAGATATTGCACTAACTATCTCAGACTCCCATACATAGTCAAACTAGTAATCAATGCAGTAATATTGCACAAACTCTCTCTCTCATACCCGTATATATTAAAACTAAAAATTGACCAAAGATATTGCACTAACTATCTCAGACTCCCATACATAGTCAAACTAGTAATCAATGAAGTAATATTGCACAAACTCTCTCTCTCATACCCGTATATATTAAAACTAAAAATTGACCAAAGATATTGCACTAACTATCTCAGACTCCCATACATAGTCAAACTAGTAATCAATGAAGTAATATTGCACAAACTCTCTCTCTCTAATACCCGTATATATTAAAACTAAAAATTGATCAAAGATATTGCACTAACTATCTCAGACTCCCATACATAGTCAAACTAGTAATCAATGCAGTAATATTGCACAAACTCTCTCTCTCATACCCGTATATATTAAAACTAAAAATTGACCAAAGATATTGCACTAACTATCTCAGACTCCCATACATAGTCAAACTAGTAATCAATGAAGTAATATTGCACAAACTCTCTCTCTCATACCCGTATATATTAAAACTAAAAATTGACCAAAGATATTGCACTAACTATCTCAGACTCCCATACATAGTCAAACTAGTAATCAATGAAGTAATATTGCACAAACTCTCTCTCTCATACCCGTATATATTAAAACTAAAAATTGACCAAAGATATTGCACTAACTATCTCAGACTCTCATACATAGTCAAACTAGTAATCAATGAAGTAATATTGCACAAACTCTCTCTCTCATACCCGTATATATTAAAACTAAAAATTGACCAAAGATATTGCACTAACTATCTCAGACTCTCATACATAGTCAAACTAGTAATCAATGAAGTAATATTGCACAAACTCTCTCTCTCATACCCGTATATATTAAAACTAAAAATTGACCAAAGATATTGCACTAACTATCTCAGACTCCCATACATAGTCAAACTAGTAATCAATGCAGTAATATTGCACAAACTCTCTCTCTCATACCCGTATATATTAAAACTAAAAATTGACCAAAGATATTGCACTAACTATCTCAGACTCTCATACATAGTCAAACTAGTAATCAATGCAGTAATATTGCACAAACTCTCTCTCATACCAATATATATTAAAACCAAAAATTGACCAAAGATATTGCACTAACTATCTCAGACTCTCATACATAGTCAAACTAGTAATCAATGAAGTAATATTGCACAAACTCTCTCTCTCATACCCGTATATATTAAAACTAAAAATTGACCAAAGATATTGCACTAACTATCTCAGACTCCCATACATAGTCAAACTAGTAATCAATGCAGTAATATTGCACAAACTCTCTCTCTCATACCCGTATATATTAAAACTAAAAATTGACCAAAGATATTGCACTAACTATCTCAGACTCCCATACATAGTCAAACTAGTAATCAATGAAGTAATATTGCACAAACTCTCTCTCTCATACCCGTATATATTAAAACTAAAAATTGACCAAAGATATTGCACTAACTATCTCAGACTCCCATACATAGTCAAACTAGTAATCAATGAAGTAATATTGCACAAACTCTCTCTCTCATACCCGTATATATTAAAACTAAAAATTGACCAAAGATATTGCACTAACTATCTCAGACTCCCATACATAGTCAAACTAGTAATCAATGCAGTAATATTGCACAAACTCTCTCTCTCATACCCGTATATATTAAAACTAAAAATTGACCAAAGATATTGCACTAACTATCTCAGACTCCCATACATAGTCAAACTAGTAATCAATGAAGTAATATTGCACAAACTCTCTCTCTCATACCCGTATATATTAAAACTAAAAATTGACCAAAGATATTGCACTAACTATCTCAGACTCCCATACATAGTCAAACTAGTAATCAATGAAGTAATATTGCACAAACTCTCTCTCTCATACCCGTATATATTAAAACTAAAAATTGACCAAAGATATTGCACTAACTATCTCAGACTCTCATACATAGTCAAACTAGTAATCAATGAAGTAATATTGCACAAACTCTCTCTCTCATACCCGTATATATTAAAACTAAAAATTGACCAAAGATATTGCACTAACTATCTCAGACTCCCATACATAGTCAAACTAGTAATCAATGCAGTAATATTGCACAAACTCTCTCTCTCATACCCGTATATATTAAAACTAAAAATTGACCAAAGATATTGCACTAACTATCTCAGACTCCCATACATAGTCAAACTAGTAATCAATGCAGTAATATTGCACAAACTCTCTCTCATACCCGTATATATTAAAACTAAAAATTGACCAAAGATATTGCACTAACTATCTCAGACTCTCATACATAGTCAAACTAGTAATCAATGCAGTAATATTGCACAAACTCTCTCTCATACCCGTATATATTAAAACTAAAAATTGACCAAAGATATTGCACTAACTATCTCAGACTCCCATACATAGTCAAACTAGTAATCAATGAAGTAATATTGCACAAACTCTCTCTCTCATACCCGTATATATTAAAACTAAAAATTGACCAAAGATATTGCACTAACTATCTCAGACTCCCATACATAGTCAAACTAGTAATCAATGAAGTAATATTGCACAAACTCTCTCTCTCATACCCGTATATATTAAAACTAAAAATTGACCAAAGATATTGCACTAACTATCTCAGACTCTCATACATAGTCAAACTAGTAATCAATGCAGTAATATTGCACAAACTCTCTCTCATACCCATATATATTAAAACCAAAAATTGACCAAAGATATTGCACTAAATCTCAGACTCTCATACATAGTCAAACTAGTAATCAATGCAGTAATATTGCACAAACTCTCTCTCTCATACCCGTATATATTAAAACTAAAAATTGACCAAAGATATTGCACTAACTATCTCAGACTCTCATACATAGTCAAACTAGTAATCAATGCAGTAATATTGCACAAACTCTCTCTCTCATACCCGTATATATTAAAACTAAAAATTGACCAAAGATATTGCACTAACTATCTCAGACTCTCATACATAGTCAAACTAGTAATCAATGCAGTAATATTGCACAAACTCTCTCTCATACCAATATATATTAAAACCAAAAATTGACCAAAGATATTGCACTAACTATCTCAGACTCTCATACATAGTCAAACTAGTAATCAATGCAGTAATATTGCACAAACTCTCTCTCATACCAATATATATTAAAAATTAAAAATTGACCAAAGATATTGCACTAACTATCTCAGACTCTCATACATAGTCAAACTAGTAATCAATGCAGTAATATTGCACAAACTCTCTCTCATACCAATATATATTAAAACCAAAAATTGACCAAAGATATTGCACTAACTATCTCAGACTCTCATACATAGTCAAACTAGTAATCAATGCAGTAATATTGCACAAACTCTCTCTCATACCAATATATATTAAAAATTAAAAATTGACCAAAGATATTGCACTAACTATCTCAGACTCTCATACATAGTCAAACTAGTAATCAATGCAGTAATATTGCACAAACTCTCTCTCATACCAATATATATTAAAACTAAAAATTGACTAAAGATATTGCACTAACTATCTCAGACTCTCATACATAGTCAAACTAGTAATCAATGAAGTAATATTGCACAAACTCTCTCTCATACCCGTATATATTAAAACTAAAAATTGACCAAAGATATTGCACTAACTATCTCAGACTCTCATACATAGTCAAACTAGTAATCAATGCAGTAATATTGCACTAACTTTCTTACAAATATACCTATACATATTAAATCTAAAAATCTACGAAAAATATTACACTATCACAGACTCGCATACATAGTGAAACTAGTAATCAATGCAGTAATATTACACAAACTTTCTCACATACGCATACATATTAAAACTAAAAATCTACGAAAAATATTGCACTAACTTTTTCAGACTTCCATACATAGTCAAACTAATAATCAATCCAAAAATATTGCACAAACTTTCTCACAAAACTATCAATATAAAAACTATATTATATTAAAACTAAAAAGCTACGAAAAATATTGCACTAACTTTTTCAGACTCCCATACAATAGTGAAACTAATAATCAATTCAAAAATATTGCACAAACTTCCTCACATACCCATACATATTAAAAATAAAATTACGAAAAATATTGCACTAACTTATTCAGACTCCCATATATAGTCAAACTAATAATAAATGAAAAAAGATTGGACACATTTTCTCAGACTCCCATACATAGAGAGAGTAATAATAAAAAAATGAACCATTATATATATTTAATATTTTTGTTACATTAATTGAAAGTTTATAATTTTATTAATTTATTATTTTTTTTAAATTGATATTTAAAGTTTTCATTTCTGTCCACCGTCCCGCGACGGTAACATTTAAACATGAATATAATTGTTGCTCGCAGTGTCAATAGATGTGAAAACCAGATTGATGATGATAATTTAAATTTAAACATTATGAAATTTCAAATTTTAATACTAAAAGTTCTATGTTTTCACTTCTATCCCCAGTCCCTATAACTGCCAATTTGTTTCTTTATCTTTAGCGCTTATCAGGAGCTCACATATAGTGCTTGCGGGTTTGGCAATCCCGAGATATATAGCTAGATCTACAAATATTCTTGTGTAAGATTCTCGTTTTTATCTTTCCTTATCACGTCTCTCTTGACCAACTCTCTATCTCTTCATACCCTGACTTTATTCGAGAGTCCTTATTTCTCAATCTCTTCTAATATTTTATTATAAGGCAATGGGTGAGCAAGAGAACTTTTTCCTTTAATCAACAAGATAGAAAAAAAAGCGTTATGGAAAACAAACTATTGGAAACTAGTCAAAGGAAACATATAATTTCGATCAACTAGAAAATTACATAACAAAACTACGTTAGTTTACATCTGAACTACAAAATGTCCGCCTGTTGAATTACAAGAATTTATTTACCTAGGTACCAATTTTAATCTGATCAAAATTTCAATCAAAATTTAATCAAATATATTGTATGAGTTCCATTTTATAAAAAAAATAATTCGTAAAACAGTTAGGTAATGTTTTAAAGTTTGTGTCTGTCACCAGTATGGACAGCTAACGTGAATAAGTGGACAAAGTTCAGCCATAGACACTCACTCACGTTACACTTATAGGGCAATCTATGTTGAGGTGTTTTGTTTGGATATGGATGATACTTAGGCGCCAAGCACTATAAAGGGCAGTTTATGTTGAGGGTTTCGATTGGATATGGAGGACATCTTCATTGCTAAGTCGAAGCACTATAAAGGGCAATCTATGTTGAGGTGTTTTGATTGGATATGGATGACACTTAGGCGATGCTAAGTCGAAGCACTATAAAGGGCAGTTTATGTTGAGGTGTTTTGATTGGATATGAAAGACACTAAGAGCCGCTAAGTCGAAGCACTATAAGGGGCAATCTATCTTGAGGTTTTTTGATTGGATATGGAGGACATCTTCATTGCTAAGTCGAAGCACTATAAAGGGCAATCTATGTTGAGGTGTTTTGATTGGATATGGATGACACTTAGGCGATGCTAAGTCGAAGCATTATAAAGGGCAATCTTTGTTGAGGTGTTTTGATTGGATATGTAGGACACATAGGCGCTATTAGTTGAAGGACTATAAAAGGCAATCTGTGTTGAGGTGTTTTGATTGGATATGTAGGACACTTAGGCGATGCTAAGTCGAAGCACTATGAAAGGCAATCTATGTTGAGGTGTTTTGATTGGATATGGAGGACACTTAGGCGCTATTAGTCGAAGCACTATAAAGGGCAATCTATGTTGAGATGTTTTGATTGGATATGTAGGACACATAGGCGCTATTAGTCGAAGCACTATAAAAGGCAATCTATGTTGAGGTGTTTTGATTGGATATGGAGGACACTTAGGCGATGCTAAGTCGAAGGAATATAAAGGGCAATCTATGTTAGGTGTTTTGATTGGATATGGAGGACACTTAGGCGCTATTAGTCGAAGCACTATAAAGGGCAATCTATGTTAGGTGTTTTGATTGGATATGGAGGACACATAGGCGCTATTAGTCGAAGCACTATAAAAGGCAATCTATGTTGAAGTGTTTTGATTGGATATGTAGGACACATAGGCGCTATTAGTCGAAGCACTATAAAAGGCAATCTATGTTGAGGTGTTTTGATTGGATATGGAGGACACTTAGGCGATGCTAAGTCGAAGGAATATAAAGGGCAATCTATGTTAGGTGTTTTGATTGGATATGGAGGACACTTAGGCGATGCTAAGTCGAAGCACTATGAAAGGCAATCTATATTGAGGTGTTTTGATTAGATATGTAGGACACATAGGCGCTATTAGTCGAAGCACTATAAAAGGCAATCTATGTTGAGGTGTTTTGATTGGATATGGAGGACACTTAGGCGATGCTAAGTCGAAGGAATATAAAGGGCAATCTATGTTAGGTGTTTTGATTGGATATGGAGGACACATTGGCGTTATTAGTCGAAGCACTATAAAGGGCAATCTATGTTAGGTATTTTGATTGGATATGGAGGACACATAGGCGCTATTAGTCGAAGGACTATAAAAGGCAATCTGTGTTGAGGTGTTTTGATTGGATATGTAGGACACTTAGGCGATGCTAAGTCGAAGCACTATGAAAGGCAATATATGTTGAGGTGTTTTGATTGGATATGTAGGACATTTAGGCGCTATTAGTCGAAGCACTATAAAATGCAATCTATGTTGAGGTGTTTTGATTGGATATGGAGGACACATAGGCGCTATTAGCCGAAGCACTATGAAAGGCAATTTATGTTGAGGTGTTTTGATTGGATATGGAGGCATCTTAGTCGCTATTAGTCGAAGCACTATAAAAGGCAATCTATGTTGAGGTGTTTTGATTGGATATGGAGGACACTTAGGCGATGCTAAGTCGAACCTAAGGAGTATGTTGTTGTTGTTGTAGTTGTCGTATGTACGTAGGTAAAATATCGAAGACAAAAATTAGCAAAAGCACTAGAAAATTGGTATAGAGGACTATAGTATGCTTCTAAAAATATAATGAAATTCTAAAAAAATGAATTGAAAATGTACATTTTAAACTGGTTTATCTTTAATAGCTACAAACGTAGCAATTGGAAGCGTATTCACAAAAGTACAGCTTCATGGTTGAAACAATGAAGCAAGCAAAGCGAGTGGAGACTTTTTAATGTGAACACATCTACGAAACGCGTTAAAACCTCGTATATGTCAAGAAAATAGAGATATACATAATTACGAGGTTCGGAAAATATTTATAATAAGTTTTTCAAAATGCTTATAATGAAAGTGCTAAAACAATTATATTAATGGTTTGTCATACATCTTGAACCTGTCACTTGATACAAAGAATCAATACTGTCAGTCAAAATGTATTAATGAGACATATATTACGATCAATATCATGTATGGATACAGATCACCTTGTATTGCCAACATTACATCTTAACGAATATAAAGTGAAATGTGCGACGAAAGTATTTATGTAAAGTTGCAAAATTATCTACTGCCTGTACAATTGTTACAGTCTCCGTGGCTGAAGGACAATGGAATCAGTACAAAACATATAGCGTTTTTGTTTTTAATTACAACAACAGCTTACAAAGCGCTTGTTGATATTACATGGCAAATATTTGGATTAAACGATGCCACTATATCTGATGTTTTGAGACGTCTTATTACGTTTGTGAAATCCTGGTAATACCTTACATATCTTTCTACTATCAGATTTGTAAAAGACATGCTCCTGTACAATTTGGTGATAATCAGAACACAATTGACAACATACTGAGGATCAATAGTTTGCCACTAGCTAAAATGCAAATCATTATCTTAACCATGATTCTGCTAATGGGAATAACATTTTTCTCTTACAATATTGCAACGATAACTGAACTAAGAGCGAAGAATGTCTCCCAAATGTTTTATGATTTAATTTCCGTCGGACTAACGCTTCAATTTACTATGTTAATATCAATGATTAAGACTCGATATAACAGAGCGAAGGGGATGATTTCACAACTTACTGATTGTCCTGAACACTTGCAGTGTTATCAGTCAATACACTTTGTAAGTATCGATGATCATGACTTAGTGTTCGATTGTATCGAAGTATTTCGACTCACAAGAGAAAACCACATGATTTTTAATGGTTATTTCGCTGTATTGTGTCGCATCAGTTATGCAATATGTTCATGTGGGACGATGTGGATAAGTTACAACATTTAGAAAGAAAGTCTTTTAGGAAGAAACATGGATGCGATTCTGATGATATTAGTAATTGGACTCTTCTACTTCTTGTTTTTGTCATCTATGACCAATAGTCTCAACTATGAGGTAAGGAGAGTTAAGTCTTTGTTTTATTTAATAATTCATAACAAGTAACAAAAATTTGTCAGTACCGTTGGGTCTAAATGAAATTTTGTTGTAATTAAAAAAGGTTAAAAACAAAATTTCATTTTGAATATCCCCATATTTTATGAACACCTGTTATTCTGTTGTAATAATCCTTTTTAAAACTCGTGCACGGATACACTCACAAAGCCTACCAAGATTTTGTGTATCGGTTGAAATACCGACTTCTGTATTTAAGGTTTGTTTCTGTACTATATTTTGTAGACCCTCATATTATCAACTAGCGTTGTCTAATTTTAACTTCTATATTTGAAATTTCGTCTGTAAATTAGTTTGTTATGTAAATACAAGTCATTTCACAAACAAACCTGTGCAATATTAGTCTAGGAATTGGTCAACGCTTTCTAAAATCGTATGGATGGATACAATATATATAATACCTATATGTAACAACAGACTTTTAGTTCAGGTTATATGGTACAAGATTAGTGCAACAAAAGTTGGAGCTCGAGAAAGGTGATACAGTAGTCAAAGAAGTACTCTTCTTCAGAAGAAAAATTGTTCATACCACCACGAAATATTACCAAATTCAAGAACATGTGTTTTTTTAACAATATTATAAGAAATTTTTTTTTTTATATAGTTTGCAGTTGTTTGTAAGATTGAAACCTCATAGACTCACTAAAATGAGTACGGGTCTTACAATCTAGCTAGAGGATACGTAGTTGGGTCTTTTTTGTATGTAGTCTTGAGTTAGATTCGAATCTTTAATCACTCTTTTCAGGTCTCTCTTGAACAACTCTTGGTATCTTTAGACCCTAAACCTATTAGAATATTCCAGGGCAGAGTTTTTTATTTTATTGTCTACAATTCAAAATTATTTAGTTATTATTGTGGAACAGAAATTGTGGTAAGTTAATTTTTTGTTAGTATGTTTGTTTATTATTGTGTACTTTTTACTATACAAGAAATAATATAGAAAAATATACTAGGTGGAATCTACTACTTTTCAGGTCCGAAAAAAGTAAATGTTTTTCAAACGTAATCATTTAGAGGTACAAATCAGAAAAAAAATTCGTAATAAGTATTTTGAGATTATTTTTCACGAGATTATTATAGAATTAAGACACTAAGTACTAAGATCAATCTTCTCTTTATTTTTTGCCTATTTCGATTTACTCAATTACACCAAAATGGAAATGTTATGAAATAATAATACAAACATATTAATAATGGGCCTAAATTAAGTAAGAGTAATTAAAATTTTATAATTAAAAAAATTCACTATATCATAAATATCAACTTTTTGTTTTCATATCATAAGTAAAAATTCCGGTTCTTCACTAATTGTGTTTTTAGACTTGGAACCTAAAGATTTGGGAATCAGTGATAACTTACTGTATCCATTACTTCCATAATCACATGTATGGTTTTTATATATTTATTTATTTGTTTTATTTACCCAGTATACGTACTATATGGTAACTTTGGTTACGGCAATAAAATTTCAACTTCTGTATTTTTCAATTTGGTATTCAGTGATTTATGTCACGCTGTCCTTCTGTCGTTGTCGTCTGTAATATATGCTCAATAGAGGTTAAAACAATTAGGATAAAAACATGAAATTTGGTATTGAGAATTATAGTGTGCTTTTATAGAACCCAATTAAAATGTTTTTAATTGAATTTAAAATGTCAAAATGATGGAGAAAAGAGATATTATTAAAAAATAAATTTTGAAGACTGAGTTAAAAAAAATTAGTCACATAGTTATTCGTATCAATGACAAATAGCAAAGTTATTAGCAGAAATGTAAATTTGAAATTTAACCTTCAAAAAACTTACATTTTTCTACTTACGAGATACGGCAGAGCCGAATCTCTGACACCTAAAGTCCGCTAGGGCCGTTGAGGCTTTTAATATATACATATCTACGAAGTTCAGAAGACCTGTTAACAACTGTTTTGAATAAAGTTACCCTACTGGGTAGGTCCTTTTGCTATACTAACACAATTTAACGTTCCTCCAATAAGCTAGATACCAATATAAAGATATTTGGTTTTTAAGGACCCGCTTAAATTCCTCCATATGGGATTGGGTATGTAACATGATGGCACTCAAGTATATGTAAATACACACTTTACTCACGGTTAAATAATCTCTATATGAATTTATAAAAGTTTGCATATTAATTTTAAGTTCTTGATAACCATCATAAAGCCCTTCATTGCAAGTCACCCTTCCATTTATTTTTACTTGGTGTTAGTTACATTGTTTATGTCCACTAATTTGTGATTTCTACTTTCAGATTGAGCAGTTCATACTGGAAATAGACAGAGTCCGGACGTTTCAGAAATCTCCTTACATTGAGAAACAGGTGATTAGTAAAACTACAGTTTGTAAATACAAAATGGAGTAAAAATATTGAATCTGCGTAATATATCAATATGTAACAAATTAATATATACGTACCTCGCGCCACTACAATGTTCCTGATAATTGACATTAGTCTTAAAAATTGATACACTAACTTTGAGCCTATAAAAAAGTTATTCAGAAATATCATAATGTTTATTTCCTTGTATTCCGAAACAGTTCAAGTTTTAAGTTCTAACCTTATTATAGTTTACTTGATTAATAATTTTAATAGCAAAACTTTATTACTAAATAAAAACTCTTAGATGGTGAGAACGTTCAGTTTGAAACCATATATATGCTTTTGTATTTCATTACTACGTTACACCTTAATTAATACCCTATTTTTTAACTTAAACATTCTAACAATACACAGCATAATCCATACCGAGCTCTAAGTTTCAGTATTGATCAAACATATTTAGATGACTTTTTTTAGGCTTTACTTGTGTGTGTGTGTGTGTGTGTGTGTGTGTGTGTGTGGGGGGGGGGTGTAAGTTGAAGACTTGTATGTGTTAGGAATAAAAATTTTGGGTTTCATTTGGAGTGAATTTACATAGAGGTAAAATGAAGATTGAGAACAATTTTAGAGCAATTTTTTATTTAATTATATTGTAAAACCTTATTCATTAATATGTCTCTTTGACTTCTTGTATTGTTTTCTTTTAAATTCATTTTGAATAATCTGTACTTAGTATATTTTACTTTATTGGATGTAACTACTCCAGTGAATTTTCCTCAGTCATTTCTTATATATATATTATATTTTATTTCTTCTTATCACAGTCGCTCTGTAACCTCCGACCAGGCTGCTTGAGAGAGGTTACATAATTATTTTCTTATTTTCTCCTAGATAATAAATTATATTACTATGGAAGTTTAGCTTTCTTCAATATTTTAGTGTTGTTAATTTGTAACTCATTATTCATCTTTTGTTTGTATATGTATATGTATATAGTTTCTTGAGGGAATAAATATAATAATATTAATAATAATAATTACAAAGTAAAAGAAGTAAACTGCGCAATCATCGTACTTACCTGCATATTTATATTATATAATTTGTTTGCAAGATCAAGGTTCAAAATTATACATCTGACAATGCTTTGTTATTTTGTAATCATAGAGAAGTGAGTTTACTATCATTACATAAAGATAGATATTTGTATAATCATATATTCTTGTGTGTTAAAACCGCCGGAATTTTGACGTATTAAAAGCGTTCTCCAAGAAAGTCACCTTGTATCGAATTTCGTGACCCTATTTTAATTTTTGTGGCAGCTATCATGACGTCACTTACATGACCGTTACTTTCAGAAGTAAACTTAAACGACAACGACGACGGACAAACACATCTCGAAAATATCTTTTCGATATTCTAAGACCATAAAACATCGTGTTCAACTTAAAACCAAAGTTTGTTTCGATTAACAAACTACCTTTTTACCTTAATAGAAAAGATATTAATATATTTTTAAACGTTTCACAAAAACTACACTTTAGAGTTATTTCAAACATTCTGAATGTTGCAGAAACAATGCATTCTCTCTATAATTTAGACATTAGCCTTTTGTAATATCACTATAATATTTCTTGGCTGTAATTCGCGTTGTTTTATCCCGCAGTAATTTCCGACGTATCAATTGACTTTTCAAAAGTTTTCGTAACGAGTCCGATTCATTCACTACGAACACAAACAAAATGCAGTTTACACTCGAGAAATCCAACTTTATTATTAGTTTTAGACATTTCAAATCACGATTCGAGTATTTTCGATGTTAATTAGAAACTAAAATTATGTACACATTTATGACACCCTATATCTGTAGACTACAAGAAGTTTGATAAGTTTATTTTTTATATAAGGCATACAATTTATACCACATTTATATAACAATTATTATTTTAAATTACAGCTCTCTCTTCTTTATCTGGAAGTACAACATCATTCCTCAGCAATCACCTGTTTTCAATACAGTCCTCAGTCTTTCATAGCCGTAAGTTGTAGTTAGTCAGATATATTCTAAAATATAATTATATATTACTAAGTTTTATATTTATTTATTTGTAATGTATATTCTAAATGACCTCCATTATTGCAATGAGCTCTTGAGATTAACTTTGTACTTAGATATACTGCGCAAGCTGATGTTGGTCCTCCCTACTCCTTTACAACCAAATATAGTCAATTTATTATGTGTGTTTGTAACCGTTAGAAATCATGGACGCTAAATCCCCAAATGGAATTTCATAAGTAATTATAAAGAATGTTATAAAAACAAAGGCCCTCAGGGGCTTACCTATGTGAGTAAGGGTTACAGAACCCTGGATCTTTATTTATCTCTAGACCCCTATCTTTTATCTTTCCTCTAGGGTCTTTCATGACCAACTCTTATTCTCGTCTTACCCGGACTCTATTAGAGTATTCCAAGTCTAGTGTCTATGTTTTACAGTCTTGAATGTAATTTTCGAGCTTAAACTACACCCCCCACACACACAGTCTATATATAAAACATAGATAGTGCTTTTGCCTAGTAAAAGTGTAAACAGTCCCGTACTAGTACTTAATATTTTAAAAACATAAATGCTTTATGTAGAATTACTTTTTCATTTGTTTCAGGTAATTGCTACCTTAATCAACTACCTTAACATCCTCATTCAGTTCTCTTAAGCGTAAAGTTGTCACGTGAATGAGCTGCTCACTTTAATTAAATTCTGATGAACTTATTCTCATCACAGTTTGCTGATAAATAAATTATTGTAAAAGCAAAAGACAATTAAAGAGTGTTCGTTTTCAAAAAAAATTAAAGTGTTTGTTTTGATTTCATATACATTATTCAAAGGCTATTCCAATAAAGCCTGGATCTACACATGTTCTCATGTAGTTTTGGTTTAATCCCTCTCCTTCTTCTTTCCTATCAGGTCTCTCTCTAACCATATTTTGTCCTCTACCTACTCCAACACTATTGTAGTATTTGAGATTATGGTTCTTATTTTTTGCCCTTTTTGACAATGATGATCCTGAAGAGTTTTCATTTCTACAAAACTTGATATTTTTTCTTCATTTTATCATTACTTAAAAGGCAAAAAACCTCTTCGATCATGGACCCTTATGACCGTTGACAAAAGAAAAGAATATTAGATAATGATTCCAGAATTTATATACAAGACGTTATTCTAATCAAGAAGATTGGTTCATTATTGCTTATGTCGTTACGACGTGATGTCACTTGAACACTATTTAGAACGTATAAACGATTAAAGTTGTTCTAAAAAATACTGTTATTGTGTAAACTTGGAAGTTGATATTTGAGTGGGTACAAAAGTTTGTTAAACTCACAGTATTATGGGGTACTTTCATTTAACGTTTAACATTTTTAACTTTGTGTTTTGTCCCAACATATCATGATGCAAAATAAGAACACCGTGGCTTAATAATTGAAAGACAAACATAAGGAATGATTTACATAATTATATTCCTGGTCAATATTTAGGACAGTATGAAAGTCCTACATTATCTCGATAGTGTCACCAATATTATCTTAACATAGAGAAACAAAATAACCATCATAAAATGTAATACAAACAGATCGTCTAAATACAATACCTAAAAGTTGTTTTTTTTGGACATTTTAGAAAATGATATATTGTGTTGATAGATCAAGGTGTTTAGCCAGTAGGATAAATTTGTTTCAAATAATTGCTACAAAGGTTTAATTTCCTCGTAATTACAGTATAACAAACAATCAAAACACAATTCTAACAAAAAATACGCCTAAGTTTTAGACGCGTTTCAACGACAAGGTCGTCCTTATCAGTGATACACGAGCTACACCAATCAAACTATAACTAATTCCTCGTAATTGAGTATATAACTACTTTCTTAAATGACTTCCTACATGTTAAAAATTGTAAACTCGCTGTCAGTTACTCGGACTTGCCGAATCTCATAATACCAGAATATCATATTTTATTGAAATGTCAAGGTGTGAAATATCAAATTGTACAGTAAATTCACTACTGTATTTATCATCGTAGAATCGTAGGTAAGTACCATATGGAATTCAAAAATATAAATTTGTGTTTAATTTAGTGCTTTATAAGTTGATTAGTAGGCTAAACTAGATTTAAACAAATGGTTTAAAATGGCTCCTATTTTGTCTTTTATATTTCTGTTTTTTGAATTACAATAGTCTTCATTAAGGGCACACTATAGTCAATTTTATTAAACCAAATTTCGTGTTCCTATCTTATTTTTTATCTGTTATGTTGCCTGCATGCAGACGACAAAAACAACGGCAGTACGAAAACTACGACGGATGGACGGCTCGTGAAAATCATGGACGATCAATAAAAAGTAAAGTCCTATTTTTGCTTTTACCATACTTACCCCCTCACTGTTTACTTGATAAGTAAAAAAGTGAATTTCTAGTTTTGTAAACCCACAAATTAATAAATCTATTCATTAAATCCTTTTAAAATTTAATAGTATGTGTATTTCCGATGTACAGTACATTAGTTATGTATTATTGTATAATTATAGTAATAAAAAAGGGTTGATCAATAAATTTTTCGAAAAATACAAAAGAATAATAATTGTTCTCCGACATGCAGATTATACAATTATAAACATTATTTCGCCGTTTACATTGCTGATATTCTAAACCTGATGATTAGCTGTAACAAAGTCAAAAGGGCGTTAAATTGACATAGCTATTTTTTGAGCGTATACCATTATATGATCAAGCTTGTTTCGCCTGGAATACCAACAACAAAAGCAAGCAACATTGTAAAAACGATGGGATATATTGTTGCATTACAGGGCGACTACATAGAGAAGAATTAAATTCAACAAACAATATTTAACTTTCCATTATTCTGTTCGTATTGACACTTAAAACTTTAAAATACCCCTCGATACGTCAGATATACCGCTAGGACGTAGTCTTAGGTAAAAGATATTTATATTGAAAGACAATTTGCTAAAACATTGCTTTTATAATTGCATTTTTAATTCACAATATTTTAAATGTAATATAGAATTTATGAACAAAGGACATCAAAACACACAGATATTAGGAAGATAATATAATTATGAAAGCTAAAAATAATTTGTAGAACTTTATATGATCTATTAAAATTCTCTGAATTAAACTTAAACTGAATAAACATTAAAAAATTTCAAACAATCCATACTTTTTACACATGTAATCTAATTATTTAAAAGATGCATTATTATACATATAAAACTTTGACAACATCAATTCTTACTATGTTCGTAAAAATAAAATTATAAATAATTTAGTTGTTAAATTTGTTTTGACAAATTAAAAAAAAAATAATCTTTTTAGTCTTACAAACCTCCAATTTCATTGTATGATTGTGCATAAATAGTTTTGGTAATATTAGATATATTATGAAAGCTTACATGTTGTTTTTTTTAAAGTTTTATCTAATTAAATACTGTACATTTAATATCAGTTGTCAGTTAGTTTGTCGATCCATGGAGTGGCGTGTCGACAGTGGGCCTTGTATCTGAGTATATATTATAACGTCTCCACTCTCTTATCTTCTGTTAGTTTCTCGGCCATTACGGCACAGTGAGTCTGGAAGCTGTAAATATATAAGGATGCGTATATTTCGATCGGCGTTGACGATACTCGTAACCAAAAGATATTACATTTTATTGGGAGAAGAGAATACAAAATTACATTTTATTGGGAGAATAGGATACAATATTACATTTTATTGGGTGACTAGAATACAAAATTACATTTATTACAATAACTTTGATATTTTTTGTCGGTAGTGTTTGTATCATTTCGCACAGAATTGTAATTTGTAAATGTTTGTCTGATTTGGTGTAAAATACATGAATAAAACACGAGAAATAAATGAAAAATTTAAAATGCCGCCATTTTATTAATTTAAATTTAAAAAATTGAAATTCAATACGGATTTTATACCGATCCTAAAGAGGGTTGTTTTCATCCATCAATGTATATAAGTTGTGGAACACTAAAAATACACTCCTGATACTTGAACAAACCCTTCTTGACAAAATATTTGAAAGGTAATGTTGAAGTTTTTGAAATTTCAAATAAGGTATGACGATTTTTGAATTTGAATTTTCTTAATTAAAACACAAAAAATTGTAATCTTGATCAACTTTATTATATTCATTTTGATTATATCACGTATTTTTTAATAAGATGTTTTATATTTATTTATTTGTAATGCATGTTCAAAATGTCCTCCATATTGCAATGAGTTCTTGAGTTTTACTTTGTACGTAGATATACTACTCATGTTGATGTTGGTCCTCCCTACTCCTCTACAACCAAATATGGTCAATTTTATAAATGTGTTTGTAATAGTTAGAAATCATGGACGCTAAATCCCCACATGGAATTTGATAAGTAATTATAATGAATGTTATAAAAACAAAGTCCCTCAGGGGCTTTCCTATGTGAGTAAGGGTTACAGAACCCTGAGGTACATTACCTGGATCTTTATTTATCTAGTGCTAGACCACTATCTTTTATCTTTCCTCTAGGGTCTTTCATGACCAACTCTTATTCTCGTTTCCCCCAGAATCAATTAGAGTATTCCAAGTCTAGTGTCTATATTTTACGGTATTTATGCGAATGTAACTAAGATATTTTTCGAGCATAAACAAACACACATACACACACTAACAAAGGGTTTTAAATTGGTATACTAAATAACATTTAGATATTGGGTTTTTGCATTTTGAAAATGTAAACAGTCCCGTACTAGTACTTGATACATAACTTAATACTTGATACTTAGTACTTAGTACTCGATACATAACTTAATACTTAATACTTGATACTTAGTACTTAGCACTTGATACATAACTTAATGCTTAATACTTGATACTTAGTACTTAGTACTTAGTACTTGATAACTTAATAGTATTTATTAAAAGTGTGTTGTTATAACGACCTAACCAACAAAAGCAGTTGTCATAGCCAACTTAACCAAACAATATTTTTGAAACTTAGCTTTCATATGACATACTATGAGGTGAAATAATTAATTATTTCATACATTATTACATACATTAATTCATACATTACAAAATACGTTCATACGTAATTAATATTAAGAATCGGTGTATTTTTAATTAGTCTTTAAATAAAGGAAATACTGTGTGACCACACTGCTTGTGTGATAGGTAGCAGTCAGAGACCTAATTGCAGTCTTGACAGAGGCATGATATCTTGATATCATCTCATTTAGTGAACTGTATGAGGATTATAATGTAGTTTATTGATGTCGCATATAACTGAAACAAACATATATTATACAGGGTGTGGTAAAAGTATCGTAATAACCAGATACATCTAAACAGTAAGGAAAATTTACTAAAGGATAAACAATACAATTGCAATGCTTCAATCGTAAAGGAAAATTACATTTTTTTACAACAAAAACTTGATTAAGTCAACTACTATATATACTCATAACTTTGTGACTTTGGACCACTAGAGACAACGCCAATACTTTAAGCAATTCAGCAGTAGCATCGCCCACAAGTATCCAGTGTTATTACAATATATAGATAATGAAATGAGCCTCTAGACCAGTAGTATAGTAAAACAATGAATGGTACTTAGAGGCATGACTACATTGGTAATACTGTTTCTATCTATATAAAATATTGGCTTTGCACACTTTATTTTGTTTCTTCCTCTTGGTCATTATGGCCTTATAAAACAAGAAGTAGGAAATAAACTAAAAACGTTATAGTCCACAAATACTATAATAGTGTCAGGTTCGGAAAATAATAAAAGTTGGGCAAGAAACAATTGATGGGTAAGATGGTAAAATGAGAGGTATGTAACATAAAACTAAATAAAAAGGTGTAGTTCAAGCTAAGATTACTCATAGCTTTTCTTACTCTAAGTGAACCTCTGAGGGAATTTTCCTCTTTACTCCACCGTTCAACGTGTTTAAAAAATCTGATCGTGACTTCGTTAATGAAACGTCTTCTAGCCTAAATAAAGTGTTTATTGTAAAAGGTGCTTGACTTTGTTTTTCTTGGGTGAAAATTATTATTTTCTTTGAATATTTATAGACACAAAATTTATCTTATATCAGAAATAAAACAATTTGCCTTCCTAAACAGCTTTACTAGGACTAAATTCAAACTTTAAAACAAAGGTACGTCTTATAACAACAATTTAAAGATGTAAAAAAGACAACTACTATTGTGCAACGTTCTTTGACCCTTTGACTTCATGGGTGCTCTAAATCACAACGAAAGAAATCTGTTCGCAATCTTAACCAGTTTATTATCCTAATATAAATTTGAACTGTTACAATTAGCGGGAATTTCTTGATAAACATCCAATAAACAAACCTTGTAAATTGTCGTCATTACATGAAGTTAGTTACATACAAAAAGCTAAACGGGACTTCATTAAATGAAAACAGCAAATCGTCGTTATAACTTTTTGAATTTTTACGAATTACAAATATTACTTTTATTCGAAATTTAAAACGGAAATATAATTAAATGTACAACAAAAGAAGAACACTGAGCACTGTAAAATAGACCGCCAACTTTTATATTTTGTACCTGTGACAGCCTGCCCAACCAAGAAAATGACTACCATGTACTGATCACACTCAAAATTCAGTATATTATGACTTTTTATTCTACATATTTGTGAGAATTTATTTAAATAGTCGTTATTTTAAAACGTTCTTTCCACAAGTTGATGGATGTCATCATATAATATAATACAAGCAGATCTTCTACACGTAATGTACTCGTATAATACTAATTTCTTGGTATCGAAGATGCAAACCCTGGATACCAGAATGTCTTCACTCGCTTCGCCCGTGTCAATATCACGTGTTTAGCGGATCTCGGAGCTTATGTTTGTAACTAAGTATCCACTCGATACGATTCTGTAGGTATCTCGGCTCCGCTGGATTTCATAACTTTAATAAAATCACGTTTTACTATAACTTCCCTATTTGTCGTCGTAGCTATAATTCCTTACACTTTATTATTACTGTTCTACAAAGTAAGAAAATTCGTTTAATTAAATATTATATTATCCATGATTTTTGAAATACCATCTATATATACCTTTCATTTTTCACATTTTAATATTTTTGTATTATACATTAAACTTACGGAAGTGAGAGACTGTGCACTGTAGTCGAAGCAGGTGGTTGCTAGATGATGGTGTTGTAACTCCATATATAGAAGAGAGAGCTGTAATTTAAAAACAACAAGACTTGATGATACTAATTGGTTGTAATTATGTATCTCTTTACTTTACTTATATTAACTTAGTACAGTATTTTGTTTTAATCACATTTAGTTTTTAGTACTCACCTGTTTTTCCATAAAACGAGAAGTTTGAAATGACCTGACTTTGTCTATTTCACTTTTCAAAAGTTCTATCTGAAAATATAAAACAATTTTAAACATGATTAGAAATAAAGCTTTGGACTAAAAACATGTAGAGAAAAAGAGAAAATATATATTTCGTAGACCCATGTAGACTCATGTATCCGTCTTCAATATTATCATTTTCCTATTAAATTGATGAAATAAATGGGGTTTGCTTACACTCATGCAGAATGTCATTTCAAGAGAAAACTAATTTAAATTATTAATATACATAAATATTGAGTTTGACTTGTGAGGTGTTTTAATGTTATGTATTTCTTACATAAATATAATAAGTTTAGTAATTCCGCGTTTTAATAACAACGTTGCCAACTTCAGTGTTTCTTATCTACAACCATCAAAGTATAATTATAACTTATAATAAATAATGATATTTATATAAAAACTCTATTAGTATAAAATAAACAATTGTCGTAATAATTTTATAATTAGAATTTTCTTTAGTTTCCCGTGTTTGAAATTACAAGTAAAAATGCCTAAAAGTAAGATCTAAAGACTCTAACATGGAACATTCCACCATTATTTTATTTTCTCCCTCTGGTATCGCACACCCTTACTAATTGTTTATATAAGTTATTTTAAACCTAAATATTACAATAGTTTGTCCTTAAATATTTCGACTGCATTCCAATGTCGATCCCATATTGTAAATCTTTAAATGTTTCCTTGCAAACAAAAACATAATCGGTGTAAAATAATTGCACAAACTTACTGACAATCTAATTTACAATGGAAGGATTAACCAAACAATAAAATTATTCAAGACAAATAAGTCTGTTGAGGAGTTGTTCGAGAAGAATTAAAAATTAACAATGGACGCCGCCTTTCCAAACATATTTATATGTTAAAATAATGACATTACGATGCTTCGCTTCTGCCATAAATACGACTTTAGTGTAAATTTTAATTTCATTAAAATCGATCTTTAATTTTGTTCATTTTTGTTTTTTGACAATTATTACTAAAATATTTTTTGGTTGCTGTTTTTGCAGTCGGATTTCGATCTTTAGTTTTTCTAACTCACTAAAATTTGAACGACACCATGTTAAATAATTATCTATTTATTTTGCACACAGCTATAAAGCCAGATATATATCTATATATATTTTAAAGATAACTCAAGACCCAATACTTTTCTTTGGGTGGGGGACCAATGAGACAACACATGAGAAAATTTCAATCATAATCGTTATGGTCGATTTTAAAATAATAGTAATTTTGAGTTTTTTAAATCAGGTATTGTCAAATTTTGAGATATCAAAAAAAACTTAATCGATAAAAACATACCTAGATTACAAAAATGATTAAAATCGATTCACGAATTTGCGTTGTGTGGCTCTGTATACGACAGATAGACAAACATACAGTAATTTATAAAAACCGTGTTATGTATCTCAGAACAGATTTATCTGCAAAATACGCCAAATGGATTTGTAATCCTTTACACAACTTTCTATGAACTTCGTACATTTGAGTAATTAAAAAAATAATAAATTCAAAAATTTTACCGTTTAGAATACACAAAACATATGGAAAGTTGTAGAAATTAACAAATGAAAGACACCATTTGTTGTTGTTCAAGTCTGATAGATAGAGGATATACACAGGGGGAGCACATAGATGTCTTGAAATATTAAGGTTTCTTAGGTTACAATAACTCACTACTGATCAAAGTTACCCACATTTGTCTCAGTCACTAATATACATTTGTTTGGCCTTCAAGAGAATAATACTCAAAACCGCTTGCACTGTCAGTGAGCGGTGACACTAGCCATGATATTTTTTCCCTTTGTTGTTTAAATAATAAAAACCTCTCGTTAATTATTGGCGTGTATAAACAAAAGGAAGGAATACGCCTAAAGAGCCCATGTTACAAGATAACGAAAGTTGGTCAAGAGATAGACTACTTGTTGGAAAGGTGAAAAAGAATAATCTAAACCAAGAATACATGAAAAAGTTAGTAGATCATTCAGTAACGTCACTGAACACCTAAAAAAGTACCATTATCTTAACAAACACATTAGTATTTCCTATATTAGTAGATTTTAAAAATAATTTAAATTTACGTTAAACAATATGGTTGATAGCCACACTTTCAACACTTATATTTTACTCTATTAAATAAATTCATTAAAAGAAAATTTATTATAATCTTACCTCTTTGTCGACTCTGATCCTTATCGTAGAGAGAAGGGGATAAGATATCAAAGAACAAATTTCGCATGTCATCGAGAGGTAGTCATTTTCAACGAAACTTTGTTTCCAAACTTCGTAACCTAATGCCGTATTCCAAAATACCCACATTGAATATATAATGCGGCATGACAAAGCGAAATAACCGTTCGTAAGATATTGGTTTTCTCTAATGTGTCGAAAGATTTCAATTGCATCGAACAGTATATCTTCTTCATCGATACCATCAAAGTGTGTTGAACGATTACTCTGCAAGTGTTCTGGCAAATCTACAAGTAGCGATATCATATCCTTCACTCCAGTGTATCGATTTTTCATCATGAAATTCAACAAAACCCATTGAGCCAATACTGCATTAAGAAACACTCGGTGTAAGTATTGAAGGACTTGACTGGCATTGAAGTCTACAATAAGAGTATAAGTGTTTATAAAGGTAGACCAGAGTAACAAGACCAAGACAAAAATTAAAGTTGTAATCTGACTTGACGGTGTTGTAAGGTTTGAAATCCTCAGTTTATTGTCAATTTTGTTTTGTCTGCTGCCGAATAATACTGGAACATGTCTTTGCCAAATCTGATAGTAGAAAAACGTAAACGGCGTGATGACGTTTAACGCTACAAAATTAGTCGTCTGCAAAACTTCTGAAATAGATGGATTTTTAAGTTCAAGAACTTTCGTCTTAATTTCAATAATTCCATTATACGTTATTACTGAAATAATGCACAAGAATGCGATGTGTTTTATAGAGATTTCATTTCCCTTCAACCACGGAGACTGTAATAAATTTAGAGGCAGAAAATAGTTTTGTATCTTTACATAAATATTTTCGTACAACATTACAAATGTTAGTTGTTACTATGGACGCAAAGCAAGGTGAACTGTTTCCAAGCAAGTTATTGATTTTAATATAATGTCCAATAATGTATTATATTGTTAATTTCTTCTATATTGTCGGAAGTCAAGTGTTAGGTTCATAGCGTTTTAATTTTATTATTTGTGTACACTAAGTGACGTGTTCAATATATTTTGTCAATACTTCAACATTTTATGTCTTGTTTGTTGCCTATAGAGAGTATTTATAGCAACCAATACCTAACTTGAATAATAAAATGACATTTTGATATTGTAAAGACAGGGATGTCCAAATGTTACCAATTTGTGTCAACATGACCATACATTCATATGCTTTTCTACTTATGCGTTATCTGATATCTTTAGCAAGATTATTCTAAAGATTATTAATTGTTAATTACTAAATTTAGTAATAAGAATAATCAAAGTTAATGAAATGTTTTCAATGATAAAGTAGAATGTATTAGTCACACTCTTTGAAATTTATAATAAGTAGTAGAGAAAAATTAAAACAGAAAGACTTAAGAGAGCATCTATTGCAAAAACCTTTACCGATTTTGATGAATAATTATCACCAATATTAACAGTAGCTTCTTTATAACTTTGATCATCAAACGATCTACCTATCATCGTGAACCATCAATCATTTCAGGATCTGAATTCATAGCAGATTTATTTCCAGAGAATTCAACTCTAATTGTTTTGAACAGGCGCCGAAGTCTTCTCTAATCCTACAAGGTACCCTGTACAAGTTTAATTAATACAAAATACTCAAAGACCAAAATTAATATAACTGTTGGTTAAAACAGTTTCAAATTTAACTTAAAATCTTTCATTTTACTAAACTGATAATGTTTATTTTTGTCATCATATACAATATTATTATGAAATCAAATGGTTTGTAATAATAGTAATATTTAACAATTTTATGTTAATACAGAAATATTTTTCAATTTGCTTTCTCTCTCTCTCTCTCTTCTCTCTCTCTCTCTCTCTCTCTCTCTCTCTCTCTCTCTCTCTCTCTCTCTCTCTCTCTCTCTCTCTCTCTCTCTCTCTCTCTCTCTCTCTCTCTCTCTCTCTCTCTCTCTCTCTCTCTCTCTCTCTCTTCTCTCTCTCTCTCTCTCTCTCTCTCTCTCTCTCTCTCTCTCTCTCTCTCTCTCTCTCTCTCTCTCTTCTCTCTCTCTCTCTCTCTCTCTCTCTCTCTCTCTCTCTCTCTCTCTCTCTCTCTCTCTCTCTCTCTCTCTCTCTCTCTCTCTCTCTCTCTCTCTCTCTTCTCTCTCTCTCTCTCTCTCTCTCTCTCTCTATAACCGAATGCATGTTTTCAGGTGATGAGTTATAAGCGTGAAAATGCTCTATTAAAAAAAAAATGTTTATCAAATATTATTTATCTAAAATAGGCTAACAACACAATTTGAGAAACTTATCTTTTTAACGACTAGGTCTGAGAGACGAGTTATAGAAATAAAATATTAACACTTTGTGTGTGATTTGCTCCTTGTATTACGACATAATTATGGTTACTATCTAACGTAGCGCAACTATTGAAAAATGGATTTACTAATATACCCCCCCCCCATATTGTTCTTTTCAGATCGTCAGTATTTTAATTAATAATACAATGAAAACCATGTTGTGTACCTATAAATGTTTCAGATGGTAAACATACTCATTCAAGGATTCTGGTTCTTTTTTGAGCAAACACTTTACACTCCCACTGTTGTTTAGTTGTGTAACAGCTCAGATAAATGCCTTGTTCCACGAACCACGCTATTTTAGATAGTGTCTCACGGGGTACTAAGATATATTAATCCGTCATTCGACCTGCTGCTTAGATGTAGACTTGGACTACAGGATGATTTTCGTGGTCGATGTGAACCCTAGAGTCTAATTTTCAGCTATATTCATTTTACAACTGAACCGAGTTTCTGAGATGACCTTTGGGTTGCCCACATTAAAGAATTGCACATTAAAGAGTTGAAGTGATTAATAAGATAATTTATAGTCACTTGAGAAGCAGTGGAAAATTGTGTTTAATTACGATTTAAAAACTTTGTGTAGCTTGCATTAATTCAAGAGTTAATTAATTTCAGATTTTTATAAACTTTTCTGTCTCCGCCTTGTATTATAGTTTAGTTATTGTAGCTGGTGCATCACTGGAGTAAGCGACTTTATTGTTGAAACAAGTTTTAATAAAATAAAAGTTATAATTGTGAAAATTTGTGTTCAATTTTTATTCTATCAAATATATCATCTCATAGGTCAAGCTCAATATATATTTTTAAGTATTCTACGGTTACCAAACGGATGCACTAACTCTGTGTTGCTACGTATCCTGCACAGTCTAGCATCATTTTTCGCCCTGTTGATCTTACAAAAGATTTCCTTTTCCAATCTCTGAAGCAGATTCTCGTCATTTAATGTTATTGTCCATAACTTGGCTTCCATATTTTACAATTACTACTGTCTTTTAGATTTTTCTCGACTATGTCTTACTCGGAGCTTTTGATTTAATTATCTTGTAAACTTTTTGTAATGCACAGTAAGCTCGGTTACTTGCTGCCATTATTGCTTCTATATAATTTGATATTTCGTGTGCCTAAATTAATTAAACTGTCTAAATTAAAATTTTGACTCGTTTATCCCTTACCTCTAACAGTGAAAAATTGTGGACAAAGTCAGATAGAAGAAAGCATGAATGGATCAAAAACAATCTTAGGAAATATAACATTAAACTTAATTTAAAAACTAAATTTAAATAAATACCTTACTTTCAGTTTAAAACCGCCCTTGTTAACGTGATTTTCTACGGCCGTTTCGTCTTCATATAAAACATCTTCAGGTTTGTAAATGATAACATATAATATATACACTAATACAACACTGTGACACGAACAACATGAAATTAATATAATATTTGTTTGTAACCGTGGTTTTAATAAGCAAATCGTGCTTCTTGCTGTCTGCCACTCCACTCAACTGGAGTTATATAGTTTGAGTTTTATCATATATATTCTTCCGAGTTATATGCAACGTGTCATGAAACGTTAAGACCGGTCAAAAAACATAGGTCGATTTTTTAAGGATTACTAAACCTACACAATGAAAGATGACATATCAGAATATCGTTGCTACGACGCGTTTTCAATGAGTAATATTGTGTTTAAATCGTGTTTTGTACCAATGGGGACAATTTAAAAAGGTGAGATTTTTCTAATTAAAACTTGGATATTTATGAACAAATTGATACCTATTACTTTACTTTATATTTACATATATAAATACCTGACATCTTCAGACTGGTCACGTTAGAACATTAATACTTCAAGCGCACAATACACTAAACTATAGAAAACTCATCATCTTCTTCCTAGTCTGGCAGTGGTATTGAGGGTTGTTAAGGGTAGTTAAGGGGTAGGTGAGACTATCTTTAGATCTCTTGTTTGATTTGATGATAGTATCACATAATTATGCAGTTCGAGGCAAAGTTCAATTTATCAACAAGTAATGGTGGGATATTCAGTAAACTTTGAACTGATGTACTATTCTTCTAAGATTTACTCTTCTTACATACATATAATATTTACATGTGTGGTTGGTAGATATTAAATGTTGAGCATACGTTGAAATAATAATGTATTATTTATTATTTGTAAGATGAGCTCTGTACTGTATATGAAAATTTCTACCTGTCAAATATAATACTTCTCACAATCACTTCATAGACTCCACTTTTACATTATGTGTTTTGGAATCTTCTTATTATATTGCCGTATACTTTATCATTGTAATTCCATAAAAAGGGGTATGTCTAAACACTGTTGATGCAAGATACAAAGAAATATAATTTCAGTATCACGTGATCCACTTTGAATTTTCGTACGATACTAATCGAAGAGACATCGAGGGTGTCGCTTACTACACATGTCTTACAATAGATATATCTATATCTTACTGCTGTACACCTGGTAACTACTTTACAAATTGTTAAACGGGCAATATCGATACCTAACTTATAAGATAATATCCATGTATTGTTTATGACCTTCATATATGTATTTTATCGATTTTTTTACTCACCATATCTGTACTAGATATGTGGAGGGGGTAAGTAAGTGGTGCATCACTGCATGTAAGTTTATATTATACTGGGAGATTTGCGCCATTACAACATAATGTGATTGTCTGTATTTGTTTATAAATTTTGTGTAAGAATGTTTTTATATCGTACAATCTATAAAATTTCAATCTTTAAAAGTAATCATAAAGTGAAATTGCTTTCAATAAATAAATCTATAGTGATTGAGAAACGAAACGATAACAGTATATCTATAATCTGTTCTGTTTGAAAAGATAAAAAAATGTATATCTAAGTGAAATTAAAAATTATTTTTCAGTCTTGGTAACAAAACAACTACGAAGATGCAATATGAAATCAATAGGTTTTTTTTTGTTTACAGAATAAAAGTTGCCAACTTCAACTAAAGCTGTTACAGGAATTTAAATTGTAGTAAGGAGGATACAAAAAGCGAGGATTTATAACCGAAGAGAAAGTTTAAATTATTTTAGTATATGGACAGATCATCTTCTATGGAAAGTATGGCTGAATCTATTTTGTTATATACATTTACATGTGTCAAGCCTAATAAAAAAATTACAAATGAAATAGAGAATTGAAAAAGAAATTGAATTACTTATTCAGTTGAAGTACTAGGCCCATCGTCGAGACTTGAGCTCAGATTTAATACTGAAACTAAAAACCAATTATCAAATGTGGTTTGATTTCAAAGAATTATGAATTATTAAATTTAAATGTATATTGATGGAGGTATACAACTAACATAAAAACAAATTCATTACTTTTACTTCTTCCTGTTAAAAGCCGGAAAACCTTTCAGTAATAATTGCCTTAATTAAAAGATAAAGATAAAATAAAATAACAATCCATAATCCTCGATTACTCTAATTTCCTCAGAGTCGATAAAGAGCAAGAGTCGATCAAGAGAGTGATTATAAGATAGATGTGTGACAGGGATCTTCCTCAAGACTACGAGAAACTGTGTATATCCTGCTAGGATACCTCAGGTTTTCTACTCCCATATTTAGTATAAATGTGTCCTTGAGAGCTTCATTATTGCAAATAGAAAATCTAAGCTAACATCATATTAACGTGCCTTAACGAATCAACATGAACAAATATATACTAGTTCAATATATAAAGCAAGAAAAAAATATCTAATCCAGAATTTGTAATTAAATTCAAACCTTCACTATATTGTGAGCAAATTAAAATTCAAAACATACAAGCTAAAGTGTCTAGCACACGAACTGTACACGAAAACAAAATATACTCATTCAACATACTGTAGCAAATTGTCTTATGCAGAATTTTTCATTTGTTTGAAGCCTTCGGCATATTGCAAGTAGATTACAATTCAATATATATATATATATATATATATATATATATAAGCTAAAGTTTCTGGCACACGAAGGTAAGTAGGACCCTAATTTACAAGAAAACAAGATATTCCAGTTCAATATACAGCAGCAAATAAATGCTTTATGCAAAGCTGTCATTATTTGAAGCCCTCAGCATATTGTAATCAGATTACAATTCAAAAATACAAGGTAACATTTCCAACACAAGAACGTAAGAAAGACCTAACTTTACAACAAAACAAAATATTCTAGTTCAATATATAGCAGCAAATAAAAGCCTTATGCAGAAGTTGTCAATGATACAAGACAACCATATATACTAGTGCAATATATAAAACCAAATGAAAGCCCTATGCTGAAATTATCATTATTTAAAACCTTCAGCATATTGTAAGCAGATTACAATTCCAAACATACCAGGTAAAACTGCTACTACACGAACGTAATTAGGAATAAAATTTGCAAGAAAATAAAATATTCTTAGTTTTATACAGCAGCAAATAAAAGCTTTATGCGGAAGCTGTCATTCATTTATAGCCTTCATCAGTTTACAATTCAAAACATATAAAGTGAAACTGCTATCACACGAACGTAATTAGGACCCAACAAAAAGAAAATATTCTATTTCAATATACAGCAGCAAATAAAAGAATCATGCAGAAGCTGTCATTCATTTATAGCCTTCATCAGTTTACAATTCAAAACATATAAAGTGAAACTGCTATCACACGAACGTAATTAGGACCCAACAAAAACAAAATATTCTATTTCAATATACAGTAGCAAATAAAAGCTTTATGCGGAAGCTGTCATTCATTTATAGCCTTCATCAGTTTACAATTCAAAACATATAAAGTGAAACTGCTATCACACGAACGTAATTAGGACCCAACAAAAACAAAATATTCTATTTCAATATACAGCAGCAAATAAAAGAATCATGCAGAAGCTGTCATTCATTTATAGCCTTCATCAGTTTACAATTCAAAACATATAAAGTGAAACTGCTATCACACGAACGTAATTAGGACCCAACAAAAACAAAATATTCTATTTCAATATACAGCAGCAAATAAAAGAATCATGCAGAAGCTGTCATTCATTTATAGCCTTCATCAGTTTACAATTCAAAACATATAAAGTGAAACTGCTATCACACGAACGTAATTAGGACCCAACAAAAACAAAATATTCTATTTCAATATACAGCAGCAAATAAAAGAATCATGCAGAAGCTGTCATTCATTTATAGCCTTCATCAGTTTACAATTCAAAACATATAAAGTGAAACTGCTATCACACGAACGTAATTAGGACCCAACAAAAACAAAATATTCTATTTCAATATACAGCAGCAAATAAAAGAATCATGCGGAAGCTGTCATTCATTTATAGCCTTCATCAGTTTACAATCAAAACATATAAAGTGAAACTGCTATCACACGAACGTAATTAGGACCCAACAAAAAGAAAATATTCTATTTCAATATACAGCAGCAAATAAAAGAATCATGCAGAAGCTGTCATTCATTTATAGCCTTCATCAGTTTACAATTCAAAACATATAAAGTGAAACTGCTATCACACGAACGTAATTAGGACCCAACAAAAACAAAATATTCTATTTCAATATACAGCAGCAAATAAAAGAATCATGCAGAAGCTGTCATTCATTTATAGCCTTCATCAGTTTACAATTCAAAACATATAAAGTGAAACTGCTATCACACGAAGGTAATTAGGACCCTACAAAAACAAAATATTCTATTTCAATATACAGTAGAAAATAAAAGCTTTATGCGGAAGCTGTCATTCATTTATAGCCTTCATCAGTTTACAATTCAAAACATATAAAGTGAAACTGCTATCACACGAACGTAATTAGGACCCAACAAAAACAAAATATTCTATTTCAATATACAGCAGCAAATAAAAGAATCATGCAGAAGCTGTCATTCATTTATAGCCTTCATCAGTTTACAATTCAAAACATATAAAGTGAAACTGCTATCACACGAACGTAATTAGGACCCAACAAAAACAAAATATTCTATTTCAATATACAGCAGCAAATAAAAGAATCATGCAGAAGCTGTCATTCATTTATAGCCTTCATCAGTTTACAATTCAAAACATATAAAGTGAAACTGCTATCACACGAACGTAATTAGGACCCAACAAAAACAAAATATTCTATTTCAATATACAGTAGCAAATAAAAGCTTTATGCGGAAGCTGTCATTCATTTATAGCCTTCATCAGTTTACAATTCAAAACATATAAAGTGAAACTGCTATCACACGAACGTAATTAGGACCCAACAAAAACAAAATATTCTATTTCAATATACAGTAGCAAATAAAAGAATCATGCGGAAGCTGTCATTCATTTATAGCCTTCATCAGTTTACAATTCAAAACATATAAAGTGAAACTGCTATCACACGAACGTAATTAGGACCCAACAAAAACAAAATATTCTATTTCAATATACAGCAGCAAATAAAAGAATCATGCAGAAGCTGTCATTCATTTATAGCCTTCATCAGTTTACAATTCAAAACATATAAAGTGAAACTGCTATCACACGAACGTAATTAGGACCCAACAAAAACAAAATATTCTATTTCAATATACAGCAGCAAATAAAAGAATCATGCAGAAGCTGTCATTCATTTATAGCCTTCATCAGTTTACAATTCAAAACATATAAAGTGAAACTGCTATCACACGAACGTAATTAGGACCCAACAAAAACAAAATATTCTATTTCAATATACAGCAGCAAATAAAAGAATCATGCAGAAGCTGTCATTCATTTATAGCCTTCATCAGTTTACAATTCAAAACATATAAAGTGAAACTGCTATCACACGAACGTAATTAGGACCCAACAAAAACAAAATATTCTATTTCAATATACAGCAGCAAATAAAAGCTTTATGCGGAAGCTGTCATTCATTTATAGCCTTCATCAGTTTACAATTCAAAACATATAAAGTGAAACTGCTATCACACGAACGTAATTAGGACCCAACAAAAACAAAATATTCTATTTCAATATACAGCAGCAAATAAAAGAATCATGCAGAAGCTGTCATTCATTTATAGCCTTCATCAGTTTACAATTCAAAACATATAAAGTGAAACTGCTATCACACGAACGTAATTAGGACCCAACAAAAACAAAATATTCTATTTCAATATACAGTAGCAAATAAAAGCTTTATGCGGAAGCTGTCATTCATTTATAGCCTTCATCAGTTTACAATTCAAAACATATAAAGTGAAACTGCTATCACACGAACGTAATTAGGACCCAACAAAAACAAAATATTCTATTTCAATATACAGCAGCAAATAAAAGAATCATGCAGAAGCTGTCATTCATTTATAGCCTTCATCAGTTTACAATTCAAAACATATAAAGTGAAACTGCTATCACACGAACGTAATTAGGACCCAACAAAAACAAAATATTCTATTTCAATATACAGCAGCAAATAAAAGAATCATGCGGAAGGTGACATTAATTTACAGCCTTCACCAGATTACAAATCGAAACATACAAGCTAATGCTGCTAGTACAAGTAGAAGTTGTCATAAATTGTAGCCTTCACTATATTTTAAGGAGATTTCAATTCAAAGCTTTAAGAATAACGTGATTTAAGAATTACAATTTGATTCACGTATGATTCGAGTTCCTGACATATACACAAATGGAAACCCTGAGGGAAATTGATGTAATATTGTTGCAAAAACGTTCTGGAACCGTTTACGAGTAACACAAGTAGAATAATAAATTGGAACAAAATATTGACCCGTTCGTGTATTGATTATTCGTTTAAAATAAAATGGCAAATTTACAGGGGTATAATATAAACTTTAAAGCGAATATGTAATTTGAATTACTGAGATGAGGTTGAGAAATAAGTGCCCTTGAGATTGTGTATTTATTAGATCTGATTTTTCTGAACATGTAATCTATAAAGTATTCTTACAATTTTATTTCTGTATACTACTTATATTGGTATTTAGGTAAATACAATAATACCTAATTACACAACATTGTCAATTTAACTGTTTAAAACAATTTTTTTTAAATCACATTTATTTTATCATCCCATAAAAAAGCTTTTTAGTTTTAACTGAAAAACATGAAGAACCCTTATCAAAACATTAAATAAACAATTGGTTTCAAATAAAGTATATTTTGTAAAATAATAAACTAATATTATAGGTAACATGTTACTTTAGTTTTGTAAAGTATTCCTCTACCCTATTAGACCGTTTTCAAGACAACAAAACAAAGTCATTACTCTAAATTACACACAAACTGTAATGTTTTTTTACATACCGTCTGACATAATTTTTTAGTTATAAATTTCTACTTAAATTAAAAAAATATAAATAAATATTTACCATCAATTGATTTTGAAACAATTGATCTTTTATGACGAGTTTCATTTATTTAACTGAAAACAACCGAAAAACCATTTTAAAACTAAAGGATACCTGAAAGACGTCTTTGGTAAATTACAGCCTACATTTGAGAAAATCAAAATATTAAGTTTAGTTTTAAGGAGTTTTTCTCTTAAAAGTTGAGTAAGATTACTTTTTTCATTTTGTTTATTAGTGAGTGAGAACCCCCCCCCCTCCGGATGCCAGGGCACATTGAAGTAGAATGTCAACACTATTCTCATAGTTTCAGAACCTATTTGTAGTATTGGATATGCCTATTTCAAGGAAAGAAGGATAGACTGAGATAAAAAGCCTATGTATGGAAAGAATACTTTGATTAAACCAGAAGAACTATTGAAATATTATAACAGAAGTTAAAGTGTATGCATAAGACCGTATAAAAATAAGTTTAAAAATTGACAGAGCACCTATTGGAGCATTTTATACGTAGAGAACACAACAGCAGGATCTGTAGAAACCTGCAGATTAGGGCAAGGAATAAAGCGAAATCCGTTATTAGAATGTCTTACAAAGGTGAACGAAATAGCTAGAAGTCTGGAGTGGTGAGAGATTGATGTAGAGGGAATTCCTTAAGGATTTGGGCTGGAAAAGCTTCTATAGAATTATACTATTATACTAGGAATTCCCTAGTTGAGTAAGCGCAATAGTAGTGGGCACAATAAAAGATTTCTCAAGATCACAGCGCAGTTCATTCATACCTAACAACAAAAAAATACACTGGTGTTTGAGAAACATATTTTACACAGTTTATTTGTAATTATTTTATTTTCACATGACCTTAGTGTTAATCTTAAGAGTAGACATAAGACGTAAGAGTATGACTGTGTTTGTGTAGAGTAATGCTATGCTTTATATCTGCCATTGTGATACATCTCAAGGCAGCTTGCCTCTGACTTAAGATGTTAAGAATGACATATTATATATAAATATAAATATTTATTTTAAAGATTTACAATTATTCCATATATATATATAAGGGAAGAATGAACATAGATTGTATCTCAATATTGTTTAGAGTAGAGATATGGGGGCAGTTTAGGTTCTCAGTTATTAACAAAATATATATATTTTAAATTTTCTTAATTATTATTATTATTTTTAGAAATAGTAATACTTATATTAATCCGTTTACTCTTCACATATCAGTCCTGTTCAGTCAAAGTTCCTCCTATTTGTAGAGTCTTAGACTAAACTTTACTCTTCGTTTTTTTTAAAATTCAGGTGTTTTGTCAATACAAATTGGAAGCAACTGCATGTTAATATAGAATGTTCTTGGCGTTCATTTGAAGAAGCATTCGGTACTTTTTGGGCACACCTGTCTGCCTCTTCATTTCCCTCGGATGAATGATAATTTGAAATTGGTTAATGTAATGATAAAAAATTAGGGTGTTTGTTAATGTTCCAAGATTGTTTTTTTGGTTTCATTTTTTTACCTATTAAATTTAAATATATTTTAGGAGAAATCGCGAAAAATACAATTGGTTTTGGTCTTTATGTGATATGATAAACCACAATGTGATAACAATTGTTGCAGCTGATTTTGTCAAGGCGATTTATTGTATTATTCTTAAGGCAACTAACTCCAAATAAAATGTACGTGCAATGCGTTATGTTAGCTTAGAGCATGGTTGGCTCATATTTAGAGCACGTACCTCCTTCCACTATATACGTTATGGAAGAACATTCCTTAGATTTCCTGTAGTCCTTTTATTTATCTCAGGCTTTTATAAAGTTTGATCACCGGAAAACGTCTGTTGTTTGTGTACAGAGTATTCTTCATTAATCAGGTAATAATATTTCAGTGCGTTGTTTAATAGCTGTTAACGTTTTTCAAGGTATTTCAGCAAATGAAATAAGAGTAACGACCTAAATTTTGGTCAGCTTACCTTATTTAGTAATTTGTTATTCCATGTTATTAAATTAGTGATAAATTTATCCTGGAAAAAATCAATATGATAAACTTATTTTTTATACTTAAAGCCATGACGAGTAATGAAGACGTTAGATTAGTGTAACATGTGGAAAAATCCAAAACCAGCAACCGAACTCGAAGTTGTGTAGAGTATCGTGGCGGTGACAAGTTTGAGTTTCAGTAACTTCAAGCTACTGTACTTAACTACATCACATCCCTCTTCTCATTGTACATGAAGTTAAAATTAATTATAACGTTTCTATACTGAATTGTACAAGTAAACCAAATTCCTAAAGTGAATTCCTTTTGTAGCCATTATTACTGCGGCAGACGAATTGATATTTTCTTGTGGTTTAATGCAAAAAAACCTGTAGAGTGTCATAAACTTATAAAAATGGACATAAAAGTAAGAACTGTAGTCATTGTATACTCTGTTAAAGTAGGAAAAGGTTCCGACAGAAAAAGATTGGCTTAAATGAGATCTGATAGGAAAAATAAAAGACAGGGATTTAACTCAAAACTAATTAAAAATGGATTAGATTCAGGTAGGTTCCCACGAGATTACCCTCCCTGTGAGACATTGTGGGTCAGATGAACAAGTAATTTATTTATATCTCAACTTATAACACATTAGAAAAAAGTGCAAATTTTAATTACCGTTCTACGATGACAAATAGCCTCGTTATTATCAAAAACGTAATATCAGACACTAACCTACCAAGAACATTTGATAATTACCTGAACTGTGTAAGACTTCTTTATCAATTTATTTAACACAGGAATCAACCTTTGGGCGTAAAGTTTAGATGATCTGTTTGTATTCTTGTATTAAGTACCGAGATGGCGTCGATTTACTTGTTAGTTATAAAAACGATTTACAAAAAGTGTTCAGTAATTTAAAGTTTGAAATTCCTTTGTAGGATATTTAAATTAAAGTAGACAAGGATATTATGTCTCATTACTTGATCATTAGGTTTTCATTGGTGTTGTTAAAATGGTGATATTATAGTGTTTACATATATATTGAATATGCCATTCTATATAAACAGCCACTTTAAACTAATTGATTAAGGACGAATATACTACGATCAATAATATTCCACCTAAGAAAGGTCACCTAGCATTGACAACAGAACTCCCTAACAACAGTCATGTGGGACGAAAGTATGTATATAAAGTTACAAAAGTATTTACAGCTTCTACATTTATTACAGTCTCCATGGTCAAAGGAAACTAGAATCTCTGCAAAACCCATTGCTTTCTTGTGTTTAATTGCAGTTATAACTTACAAAGCTATTGTTGAAGTTACATATCATTTACTTGAACTAAAAAAACCATCTATATCTGAAGTTTTGAAATTATCTTACAATATACTTGCAAACGTGGTAACAATCTATTATTGCTTCTACTATCAGATTTACAAAAGGCATGAAGCAGTACAATTTGGTGAAAATCAGAAGACAATTGATAACATGCTGAGGATCTGTAATCTACCAATACCTAAGACTCAGATAGTGATGCTATTTCTGATGTTCCTAATAGGAATATGTTGGATATACTTGGATATTGAATTGTCTGCTGGCCTTCTACCAACAAGTGGCGTTCTTATGATGGTTTGTGACTTTATCCTAAATGGATTATTGCTCCAATGGATGATGTTACACTTTATGACAAAAAAGCGTTACAACAGAGTGAAGGAAATGATTTCCCGAGTTGGTGATTGTCCTGAACACTTACAGAGTAATCAGTCAATACACTTTGATGATATCGATGATCGAGACTTAGTGTTCGATTCTATCAAAGTGTTTCGAAAGATTAGGGACAATCATGCGATTATAAACCAGTATTTCTCTCTTTCTTGTCTAGTTAACTATGTTGCGTTTACGATATGGTTCATCACCATAAGTTACGACCTTTGCCAACAAAGTTCTTTAGAAAAGATCATAATTGGAACCTTTGTTTTCATGGAAATTGGACTAGTCTGCAATCTCATTCTGTCATTTACAACAATTAGTGTCAATTATGAGGTAAGTTTGTAGTTTATTCTCTTACTACTTCCTATGTATCCTAAGTAAAAATAATAATCATAATAAATTCAACAAAAAATAGTATTCACGTCAATATAACTTCAATATTGAAGATCATCTCTGTTATTTTTTTATACCTCTCTCATTTTTCTCTCATTTAATGACAAGGATTTATTTTTTTCTACCAAAAAATTCAATCTCACATATAGATGCACTTTCTCACAAAGGCAATCACCATTTTGTGTAATGTGTTTTGAACTCACAGACTATAAAAAATATTTTATATAGCTGGAAATATTTCATCTAGAAACAAAATAGCTGTCTTAAAAAACAGCTCTAATATTTATTTTAGTGCGATACGATTAGTTTTACAACATGTTGACTAAATATGTGAAACTCTGCTTTGGTTTACTAAAACTAAGCCAGCATTAAATTTTGTTTTATTTTAAAAGTCTCCGTTATTTTAAAGAATATTTCATGCCATTCATATTCGTATGCTCCTCAGTGGCTCACTTTCACTTGTATGGGTTTCAGTAGAACTTACCACTATCTAAACGTTTTAACACTTACTTTAGTTACATAACTTTATTTCATATTTATTTCCAATCAAGTCTCTGAACCAACTAACTTTGACAATCCAGATTTCATTGTAATTGCAAAACAAGAATAACATCGAGTTTGGTTGAAAAATGTTTTTGAAAGACGTCACTTAGTTTAGCATTTTTATCCAGCATCATAAACTCGTACTCTATCACAGACTCAAGGATCGGCTTTGAGTGAAGTATCTGTGAACTATAACGTCTTGAACTACAAAAATCATAGATTACATTTTGTGAAAACTTTAGGATTTAATTGTAGTAAATTTTCATCTATACAAATAAAACACACACAAATTCTTTTGTTTAATTATACAATTTATTGGTCTAGCCGACAATGGTTTCGCCAGTTCCGGCATCGACGAAGGTTGTACAAAGACTAAGTAACCTAAAAAGTATTAAATACATATTTGATAAGAAGTCCACAAGTCCCGTTATATGATGATGGCACCTGTAGCTGGGAAACCCATTGAGTCGCAAACTATTTTATGACTATTTCATAATAGTTTATTACTAGTTTATGATGCTAGTTCATAATAGTAGAAATTGTCATAAAATAGTTTATGACTCACTGGGTTTCCCAGCTACAGGTTCCATTATCATCTAACGGGACATGTGGGCTTCTTATCAAATGTGTGTTTAATTCTTCTTAGGTTATTTAGTCTTTATAAAGCCTCGTCAATTCCGTACATAACCAATAAATTGTTACCGGCTAGACCAATAAGTTGTAGAATTTGACAAAGGAATTTGTCTAATGTTGTGTGTTGTATTTGTATAACTTGGAATTCATATAGTACCGTCGGTCATCAGTATAAAAAGATTTTCATGTGTTTTCTATACAGTTAGATAAAAAGTGGTTTATTTAATTTTAAGCACAGTATTACTCCTTCCAATAACAAATAAAACACTGTTTTTTTACTTGTAGAACATCCAACAGTTAGTTAGCATGATCCAAGAGGAGATAATTATATTATTTAAGGTATCTACAACTGGAGAGCCTTAGGCCTTCCTGTTCAGTGAAGACTAGATTTTAATTATAGCCTCAAGTAGAGCACTTTACAACGTTCCTACTCTTCTTACTTCATGAACTTTATCTGATTAATAAGATATGTCTTGGGTTGAGACCTGCATGGAGTGATGTAATTACCAACATGTGTATTAAATTTATCAGCTGTAAGGTTGTTATGAACACAATCGGTTGTCTGTGTTTCATTATAATTAATGGCTATTATGCCAAATTTAATAACACTTTAAATATGAGTTTGTTGGTTCATAACAGTGTTAATGTATTTTCTTAGATGATCCTGCCCTACCACTTTACTTACATTTCATCTGTTTCATCAAAGAAGGTCTTGTAGAACTTGTTTAGAAGCCACAACTAGTGGATTTTATAACTCCTTCACCTCCTCTATTACTCTACTTCAATTCGAGTGCAGATGGTCTGGATTACCAACCCATTAGACACGTCACTAGCGGTGCTAGTCCAATGAATTTTGCGCCTGACGCACTGTTACCCACAATGGCCTCACACTTATTTTAACCCATCCCAGTAAGTTACGTTATGAGAAATCCCATCGTCTCTCCACTCATGACTTGATTTTAAAATAATGTAAGAGTATCTCTTACTTAATTTTTTAAAGAAATTATCACTTCATATGCAATGCTTTGTTTCTCAAATAATGGAGTGTATATAAAAGAAATGCTGTTATTATTCTTTTATGTACCTTGTCTTTGGTTTTGTTTGTGAAAACAAATATGGATGTTCAGGGCTGTTATATGCACCATTTTGTATTATATTGGGAATTTGAAGGATGCATGAATTTTGCCTAATGTAGCTACGCTTTCTGTTTATTATAAATTAACAGTTTTAATTATTTTATAGATTTCATGTTCCAATTATTTATGTTGTGGTAGATATCTATTTCTCATCTGAAAGTGAATATCATTTAAATAATCGTTGAATCTATTTATTTGTCTTTTTGATCAATTGAATAAACACAGCATATAATCAACATACCGATGGTAGTACACTATCTGTTTGTGATATGATCTGTCGTTCCTTTTGTATATATATTTAAAATATTTAGTGTAGTCAAGAATGTTGTATGTAATAAAATTGAAAATGGCACAAGTAATAATCAACTAATCGTCGTGATTCCAATGGCGAACTGTTTTTTAAACAATGGGAATTTTATTATTCGTAATTTTAATGAACTTGAAAGTGGTACGCGCATGCGCAAATACGATTATGCGAGTTTAGTTCCTAGTTTGTCACACACATACCTAGTAGTTACTTTGTTAATGGCAATTGTAAAATTAAAAGATTAAAGTTTTTATGGTGAGCTTATTTGAATCCACAAATGTACAGCTTATCATCTAATTTAAACTCTTCAGTATGCTAGACATGATTTAGGATAAATCTATGGTGCGGTGTAATGAGTGTTTGACCCGTTCATATTTACTGACCATACGTTTAAATTAGAAGGCTCTAGCTTTATATTTTGCTACAATTAATGACACAAAAAGAATGAGAAATTAGTGTAATTTGTAAACAAGATAGAGCGCCACCCCCATTACAGTCACAATGATACGTTTCCTGTTAGATTGGAAGTAATGGTCTTGTTTTGAGACCAACAAGAAGCTCGATTACCTTTATTCTTAGAATACGTCAAGAACATTGTCTATGCTATGAAAATCCTGGATCTACGCCATAAAAAACATTGTCATCATAACTAGTGTTACACCAGGTTTTATTGAGCTAACCCACCGACGAACAATAGTGTGTCCATATTGGAAATTGCTATGCAACATAAATTGTATTAATTACTTTTTTGATACCCATATAAACAATTTAGGCATAAGTGGACAAAAAGCGTTTATCTGAATAATTGTATAAGTTTAACTGATGTACCTCGATTTGACGGACAATTGTTTGTTGGCTCACTAAATTTTTTAAAATGTCAGCCATAGTTCTATAAAAAAGTCATCAATATGTGATTTCAGTTGAAATATTCATGATTGGACATATAACAGCTAATAGTGATTTTGTGATAGGTTGTGATTAGTGCAATCCTCAGACCCAATGTATTGATAACATATTGCTAATCACAGTCAAGTGTTCACTTAGAATATTTTGCCGACACTATTTATTTAACTTTTAGCAGTCACCCTGCATTTTAGTTTTAGTCAATTTATACTCACATAATTTAGAAGAAAATAAAAGTATTGTCTTTCTATTTAATCTATGTTAGAGTTTAAAAATGAAAAACACAACATTTGTATTATTAGTGAATCCGTAATGTAATTAAAGGTGTAATCATAAAATTTAATGTTAAAGTTTTTATTGATCATCATTAGGGTGTTAAAATAATTATAATAATGTTACACACAGATATTCAACCTGTCATTTAAGTAAAGCTGATTAGGTTTTATTAATTAAAATATTTTTTTAAGACTACATTTTGACATAAAGGACAAACATATTTTATATAAACAAATATATTGTAAACACAATCAAGTCATTGATTATGTCAAATTATTTTAATCATAGAACCACCGAACAGAAATATTTAGCAATAATATTGTTAGTCAAAGAAAGTAAAATTTCGCTACCATCTACAGAAGTGATATGACGTCATAAAAAATAGTTTAATAATATTTGCAGAAATAAAGATTCGTTGTTACTAAATAATTTCAGTAAATCAACATAACCTCAAATTTGTCCTAATATCGTTGACTGTACCTTGACCGTCCTAATGGGTTTTCATTTTTAAGTAGCTTCCTCTCTTTTATATTTAGATACTATTTTTTTTTACTTTCTATTCGATATGATTATATCTTTGAAGTAATGATTTTATCGCAGAATAAAAATGAATCTTTGCCAGTGTAATATATATATATATATATATATATATATATATATATTTTTTTTATTGTTTAGAGACCAACTTCTCGGTTATTATCGTTTTATTGAAAAAATAGTTTTAAAAGTTCAAATAATTAATTACCTCTAGTCTTCGAAAACTATAATAGCGTCATGGTCAGAAGAGAACAAGAATTGGTCATGTGAGACCTGATAGGAAAGATGTTAGAGATCAATTTAACCCAAGATAACACGGCAAAAGGTGAAGATTAGGTTAGGTTAGGTTAGGTTAGGTTAGGTTAGATTAGGCTAGATTTCCTCGTGATATTTACGTCCGTACTTACGGTAGTGATACCAAAGGGCCAAACTTAAATAAAGAGAATTAGTTCTTATTTCGTGTTTTAACTATAAAAAGAGTTTATTATTTACAACAAAAATAAATTGTAAAGAGGCATTGCACTAACTCTATCACTAACCAACCAGTAAGTAAATACAGAGCAGGAATAATATTCACCAAGTCACCTTTAAAAAAAGAGAAATAGAGGGGGGGGAGAGAGAGAGAGAAAACAAAAAACAAAATGTATTTCTCTTTATTACTAAGTTTTTTCTTATGGGAATTTTTTTTTTTATTTTGAGTCATATTAAAAATAAGCAAGTAAATATTTGTATATTTAAATTATATTTGAATAAAGTATTTGAATAAAGTATTTGAATAAATGCTCCCCTTGCGCCATAAACATGGCTTAGGCGTAATAGTGTTTCTCTTATTACATTAGTTTCTCTAAACAGTTTGAGATAATAAAAATAAGACATGGTTGATAATTATCTACAATAATACGTAAGTTTATGATTCTTTCATTTGGTAATAGCTACTTGTGAATTTAAATTATCAGCTGTACTTTTAGAATGATAATAATCAGCTGTTAATTTAAATTTATTTTAATCTGAAATACTGCTTGTATTTCTACTCAAATGTCAGATTCTAAATTATAACATTAAAATATTTCTAATGTTACCAAACTGAGTGATTCATATCAACCCTGTCCTAATATTGCGGTTTTATTTGAATAAGCTTATGTTATTCAGGGAATACTTATTGTGCGATCAACGTCAATAATCAAATTGAGTATTTAGTTGTTTTTTATATTTATAACACACACTTTACATCGTAGATGGAATAGGAATTTAAAGTTAGTTTATTAATTCAAAAATAATCAAGATTATTTTCCAATTCAAGTCACTATTTCATCCATTGTAATTTAATTGTATTAAAGTTATTAAATAAATTATGTTTTCTACTTTCAGATTGAGCAGTTCAAGCAGGAAATAGACAGAATCAGGACGTTTCAGAAATCTCCTTATATTGACAAACAGGTGTGTAATAAAATTACTACACAGTGGTGTAAAAGTATAAGATTTGTTATATATTTCGGCTTGAATTTTATTTATAAATACTTTGACATAGAGCTGTATAAGATGTGTTCACTAAAGCAACCTAAATTGTATCCATAAAAATTACTTCGATATTCAGAAAGTCAAAAAAAAAAACACTGTAATGTTTATTACAATTTTCTAATGTAATGATATTGATTTTAACAGTTCATATGATGACATGTTAACATATTTTAATAATGTTTTCCTAATTTCCCAAGCACCACCTGTTATTTACATCATTGACATATAAAAAAAAGGAAGAGAAGAACATCAATAAAGACTCGTTAGATCTCTAATACTCTGTTATCGTTAGAGTCAGAAGAGAACAAGAGTTGGTCAAGAGAACCCGATAGGAAAGTGATACTGAGAATTAATTTTTAAAAAGGAAGTATATTGATGTAGTTCTTCTGGATTTCCAGCCTGTACTCATTATAAATGAGCCCCTGAGGAGATAAACTAACCTTAATAATAACAATAACTTAAGTTATAAGTGACCTACTCTCTTGACCTACTTTTGTTCTTTACCGACCCTGAAGTTATTAGAGTACTCGAAGGCTTGTTGTCTTTATTTCATATTCTTCTCTTATAAGGCGATAGTGACCGAGAGGTTTTTCCTTTTAAAGAACAATAAAAATTTAAAAATTGTGTTTAATTGGGGAAAATGTAACGTACGATAAATGTTTTATTTGTAATAGCAGAAATTCTTTTCCAGACAGCGAAAGCTGATCAGGGTACTTTATAAATGTAACATTAAAGTGTATCTTACTTAACATCTTTGCTACATTACCGTGGCTGTGTGGACAAGAAAATTATCAATTTAGAAATCAACGATAACGATTCACAGTTTTAACTAAATTACAGTTATTTATCTACATTATTGTTAATACAAACAAATTATTATTATTCAATACTATATAAATAAATATATCAACAAATCTAATATTAATAAAATTTGACAACTAATGTGAGTAGTTTAAAATTTACTTGAAAAATCTGTAACTGTTGTTATTTTGATATTATATTTGTTCATTAATGAATCTCAAACAACCAGTGTTTTAAAAAAAACATAAATAAATAAAATAAAAAACAACTAAAATCAATATGTTGTGCAGTAGTTTGTTTGTAAGCTGTTTTTACCAATGTGTATCCGATTAAAATATGAATAAAAATTTCTTTAAAAAATAATATGAATAATAAATAATGATTTTTCTTCTTTTTATTAATCAAACAAACGAAATACAGGACAAATTATTCGTACAATTACGGGACACAATGAAATTAATTTGACCCTTTTTACTCCCTACTTTATAATTAGGTACCATAGTATTTAAGTAATGGAGTATGCATATTTAACCAAATAAAATAACTATGAAGTTGCCTTAAAAACCTATATTAGCTCTCAGTTAATATATGTATGTTTGACTGTTATATGACATTCCGATATATTTTAAACCATATAAGGTTTCATTCCTATGTTTTCATTCCACCCTGTATCTGTAGAGTGCAAGACATTAGATTGGTTGTTTTATATTACGAATGTAATTTATACCATATTTATATAAACTCTTTTTTAATTTACAGCTCTCACTTTTTTATCTGGAATTACAACACCACCCTGTAGCAATCACCTGTTTTGAATACAGTCCACAGGCTTTCACATCGGTAAGTCGAAAATGTACATAAATAGAAATGACCATTATAAGCATGAATATTTGTATTATACAACTAATCATAGCAATGGAAAATATCGTGTGTTAATAAAGTTCTAATAAATGTTAAAAAGTAAATGTAACAAATGAGTTTATTTCCATCTCAAATCACAAACAGTGAAAGGCTGAAAGCGAATTTACTCTCCTAACTATATTACACGTAATAGTTATAAAGGCTCCAGAATGTTGTAATAAATAAGTTTAAGGAACTGTTATTACCAATAGTTTTATAAAATTAACGCTCAATGTACAAATTATTTTTTAATTTGTTTCAGTTAATTGCTACCATAATCAACTACTTTATCATCCTCATTCAGTTCTCTTAAGGATAAAACTGTCACGTGCATGAACTGTTGACTTCACAATTAATGCTGATGAACTTCTTCACACAGTTTTCTGATAAAGAAATTTGAAAATTAAAGAATATGACATGTTTTCCCTCATTTTTTTAAAACTAAGCGTGTATTGTTTTTAGTGGTTTCATATGACATTATTAGATTATAACTAAAAGTAAATGTCTCATTTAAAATTGTGGTTTGTTATTATTTAGTTTGCAAGTTTAAATTGTTATGATTTATTAAATTGACTTTTTTTATTCAAAAAATAACTCAGTTACTTTCTTATATTTAGTGCGGTTGTGGCAATCCCAAATATGCTAGCTGGATCTAAGACTTTTCTAAATATGTTTTTGAGACATAATATAGTCATAAGTTTATGACATTATGGAACTTTCACGTTGATAATGAATTATGCTTCTTCGTTTTAATTATTTACTACAAATGTAAAAAATATACGTTTTTAATTTTTTATTTCTAGCTTTTTATGTGTGTAATCAAGTGTACTTTTCCACTATGATTCCCGTTTTCAACAAAAAAATCTTTTCACTTAATTATTGAGTGAATAGTTGGTGGATAACATCTGGGAAGACAACCTGAAATTGTCTAATTGATTCTACAATGTTATTAGAAACAATAGACAACGAACAACATTTTACATTTTGTTCAACTGGAAAAAACTTTATACAACTACAAAGAAGAATTTATTATACTCAAAAGAATTAGGTTAAATGTGTATGTTTTAACGTAGTTGTTGTTTATTTTAATTAAACAGCTGTTCAACAATAAACATGTGGAGATATAGAAGTTTTTTTTGTGGCCACTATTTTGTTTCCATAAACACTAGTGTGTTGAATTTTTATGAAATATTTTTGTTAAATTTATTAAAACACAAATAAAGTTTCAAAAGAATCAGTTAAGAAATAAGCTATTAATAGGAATTCAAAACGTTCATGGGCCACGCTCTATATATTTACATATTTTCAAAATGGCGCCCGTTTATATTATTTAATATTTAATATCTCGAAAACCATTACCTTTATAAAAAATTCTCAACAGACAAATTGTTAAATTTTTTATTTAGTGCATACAAACGGTTGTTTATTATTTTTCTGTAGGCGAAAGGATAACCGAGTTATCGTAAAAAAAACAGACATATAATAACTTCTTGGTCATTGTCTAGAAACAAGATATTTTAAAAATTATGTCTCTTTTCATTAAAAATTTAAAATGAAATGATCAAATTTGGCCTTTAACTAATTCAAAACGGTACCTATTTATTGTTTCGTGTTAAATATTTGTTAAAAAGTGTTAGTTCATGGAATTTGAAATTTTTTATAATAATTGTGACCATAGCTCCAGGTTTTAAAAAAAAATGTATTACGCTTAGGAAACGAGTGAGGTTAAATAATGAAAACACATTTGTACTTGGTGTTTTTGAATTAAATCATGTTAGTTTACTTGACATAAAAAATATTGTATAAAACAGTATCAAGACATGTATTGTGTGTTTACTTTAATGTTGTTTTTATTGGATTATCGCGTATTTCTTGTATACAGTCAGTATGTGTGTAACTGACATGGATTTATTTATTTGGAATGGAAATATTCTTACACAAAAGATTGTTAATAACGGTTAATTGAGAACAATAAAACGTTTTATTAAGTTGAGAGTATTATTTATTTCCAACTGGTTAATCGTGCCCATATTTATATCTTTGGCGATTATTTCAAATTAAAGTGTAGACAAAATATAATCAGTTAAACTTTACAACAAAATAATCCAAATAATTTATCACTATGGTTTTCACACCTTTGTGTGGAAATGGATAAAGTTAAAATTTCGAAATTAAGAAAACCCGATTAAAATCGAATATACTAAAGAATCTGTAAGTCCCAGAGTGATCAGTAAATCATAACCCCCCCAAAAAGAGAAGTGTGAAACAATGTGTGAAAATATGTAAGAACTGAATGTCGAAAAGAATCTTCGCTGCAGCCAGTGCGTTTATTAACGGAACTAAACAAAATGGGGAAATTTCAAAACTCAAGAGTGACAGGTGTGAAAAACAAAAAATGACAATTACGCCTATTATTGCATAACGAATTGCATGTGAACGAGCCGGCCGAAAAACACCACGCGAAATTCTCGCGAAAACTGACAAAGACCTACAAAATGCTGATAAATAAAAAATTCAAACTTAATTAGGAAAACCAAACTTTAGCATATGCATTTTGGACATTCCGAACTACTTTGTAAGTCATAAACTGCAGTTAAATAAAATCGGTGTAAATTTCTTTTTAACTATTGATCTTTGATATATATAATTAAAATGAAACTATATATTTTAGTGTTGTTTCGATTAAAATTATTGTAATAACCTTTATGTCATTACATTCACAATATAAAATTAAGCATCAACGAAGATGAAGTTATCGTGTATGAATATACCTGCATTGTGTAACAAGTATTGAGTAAATGATGGATGACCATGTGCTGTGATGCTCCGGCCACACACGGACAACAATGTAGTTAATTATAAAGCAAAATTAAATTATTTTATTTGGGTTGTGCAATTTATTTAAAAAAGTTTTCGTTTAAAGTCTACTGAATGAGAAGAGGTCTTGTTAATATAGAATGAGTGTATTTCATACACCGTTTAAAGAAACCACGCCTTTTATAAACAGTCTTCAGGTAATTTTTTTTTTGTATCTAACTCGAGGGAAGCCATTTTTGGAGAGAAGCGTTTTACTTGGGTACTGAGATCTTTAGAATGTTGGATTCATCTTGATAAAAGTGGTGTACACGTAGAAATGAGATTTACTTTATATTTATTTTATATATGTGAGTTAAATAATTAATAGGTTTCCGAAGATTACCTATTTGTTTCTGCACATTTGAGAAAAGTTAGTTATAAAAGTTGAGAAGCATATAACAACTCTTAATTGTTTAAACGAGATCTTTTAATTAAAGTTAGCCGTTGTTTTAGAATAAGAATATATAGAAATATTTATTGATTTGAAAATTTTTATCAGATATAGTGTTTACAAAAATAATAAATTCATTTAAAACGTCTTGAGATTTATCTAAAAGAGATATAAAATTTATTAATTGGTCTTTTCTCCTTTTTGTGAGAATTTATTACGCCATCAACTACTCGCCATTGAGCTTTAACTAATTTTTATTTTTTTCAGTAAAGTCCAAATGATAATATTCATTTTGCTTCCGCCATTCCTAATAAAGACATTTTCTGTACGATTTAAAGTGTTTTCTTGTTTAAATATTTGGGATGACGTTTAATTTTTAAATAATGAATTATGATTTTCAATTCGTTTTGTAGACTCTAATTAAAAATCTTTGTTTTCTTTTTATTACCTTTAGTTCTGTTTCCTGATCAATTATTCACTTAAGGTTATCCAGAAAAAAACGCAAAAGTTTGCGAAATCCGGCTATGTCATCAACAATCATCTGGCCGACTGTTATAGGTTCTCAGTTATTGCAAGTTATAATTTTAATGTCCTTCATCAAATGTATCTTTAGGTAACCATAACTTGTACTCTGAAATAGATCGTTGGAATAGTGAACATCTCACCGTGAGGAAGGATTGGATGAAAAATTTTCATACCAAGTCCAGACAACATCCATAACGCCTATCTATTAACACTTTTCGATTCAAATACTCTTTCTTTTTCTATTAACATATTGAGCATTACATAAGCTAAACTTTAGTTCCATCATCACGTTTTTACTTTCTTGTTGTTAAAGGTGAAAACCACTCTGACATCATCGCCTTAAAAAGAATAAAATAAAGTATTCGCCATTGTATGGTCTAATAGCTTTAGAGTTAGAAAAGAACAAAAGATGCAAATGTGAGACTTGATAGGTAAGTTGTAGATTAATGATTTTACCCAATTATGAATAACCTAATTATATAATACATAGACAAAGGTGTATTTTGTGTGATTGGCTAACCTCGGAATCTCCAAGACCATATCACTAAAGTGAGTTTCTGATTCAATAAAACATCGCTATTGAACATCTGTATGTTATCTACATTGAAACAAAAAAGTACAGTTCTTTTCCCCGTATAACGTCCATGTTTCTACATTTTGTTGAAAATTTGGGTTTGATTTAACTATTAGGTTACCCTGTATTAAAACAATTATATTAAGCCATTCCATATATAATATTGAACCTGTCACTTAAGGAAATAATACTCTAAACAATAAATTAATGAGAAACATATTTGGATCAATAACTTGTAGGTCACCTTGCACTCCTAGCAACACATACCAACGACTAACAACTAAAATGTGCGACGAAAGTATTTATATAAAATTACAAAACTATTTACTGCCTCTACATTTATTTCAGTCGCCGTGGTTGAAGGAAAATAAAATCTCTATAAAAAACATCTTGTTCTTGTGTCTGCTTGCTATAGTAAATTACAAAGCGTTCATTGATAATACAGCTCATTTACTCAATCTTGACAAACCGTCCATTTCTGAATTTTTGAAATTATGTTACAATGTACCTCTAAGTCTACACACATTTTGTATTTGTTTCTACTATCAGATTTACAAAATACATGATGCAGTACATTTTGGTGAAAATCAGAAGACAATTGATAACATGCTGAGGATCTGTAATCTACCAATATCTAAAATTCAAATAGTACTTCTAATCATCATGCTGGTAATGGCTATAGTTTTTACTTTATTGGACATACTGTCGTTTTTTGGCAATATAACTGCAAACAACTTCAATGTGTTGATTAGTGATGTAATCTTGTATGCATTAATACTCCAGTGGATGACGTTAAAATTCATGGTACAAATGCGATACAAGAAAGTGAAGGAAATGATTTCACAACTTGCTAATAATCCTGAACAGTTGCAGAGCAATGAATCGATACACTATGAAGGTACAAATGATCAGGACTTAATTTTCGATTCTATCGAAGTATTTCGACAGATTAGAGACAACCATGCAATTGCAAACAAGTATTTTGCTTTTATTAATTATTCTAATTATGGAATCATGATGTTTTGGGTATTGGCCTTAAGTTACGATAGTTGGCAACAAAGTTCTTTAGGAAGAAACGCGATGGGAATACTGGTGTTTGTGGGACTTGGATTTCTCTACTATATCAATCTGGTCATCACATCTAGTGGCGTCAGTAATGAGGTAAACAGATTATTCTATTTGTTTCAATTGTTATTTTTAAACTTGTAAATAAAACTCCTCAATAACTCCTGTGAATTTAACAAAACTCATTCACTTTGAATAATCACAGGAAAAAATAGTTGATTTCTAAATCGTAAATATCCAACATTTTAATATTCAATGCTATTTTGTTGTGGTTTTCTTTTATTTCATGTTTTGACACACTCTCTCATACAAGCAACCAGGACTTAGTGTAAATAACATTTTCATTCGGAGTACTTTCTTGGGTAACGGCCGTGGCAACAATCCAATGGATTCTAGCTGCACTTATACACTTTTTTTGTTGTCGTTAGTCTTTCTTCTTTTCTATCGAGTATCTCTTGACCAATTTTTATTATTATTCGACCCTGATGTTATTAGCGCATTGCAGAGCTAGGGGCTTTTATTTTGTACTCCTCTAATATTTCCAACATACTGTCTTTATTTAGAGTATGTAACATTTATAATAAACCTTAGAGTCAGTGTATTTATGGTCCTATATTATTAGATGTTAGGCATAGGTAGAGCTAATTTTGGATATGATGTTATCCAGTAAATGCTCTTTGAACGGGTTTTAACATTCTTTTCTGTTTATCAATAAACTATTTGTTATATTGATCGCTTAGTATTTTATTTAGTTTCGTTTAAGTTTGATGTATTTTGTGCAGATATTTATAAAATCCCACGCATCACTAACTCTCAATTGACATGACATAAATGAATATGTAAAAGTAAGGAAATTATAAACATCAAATATTTAGGTCGAAAACAACCGTTAAAAAACTTTACGTTTTCAACTTTCAGATTGAGCAGTTAAAACTGGAAATAGACAGAGTCCGGACGTTTCAGAAATCTCCTTACACTGACAAACAGGTGCTTAGTATAATTATTACATTTATGAATATGATGTGTACTCTACATAAAACTTTTATAGTATTTAAAAAAACAGTATTAAGCAAGTAATAAAAACCGGATAATTATTAATATATATTTTTTTTTTAAATTGCAGCTATCTCTTCTTTATCTGGAGATACAACACCACTCTGTAGCAATCACCTGTTTTGACAACAGTGCACAGTCTCTAACATCTGTAAGTTAGTAGTTGTATATTATACATGTCTCAAGATCTTGTGTAACCTACTAATTTATCATCGTAATGTAAAATATAATTCATATATATATATATATATATATATATATATATATATATATATATATATTTCCACTGACTGGTTGTAATATATTGAGGGTACATTTTGTACTTACAACATATTAAATAAAAAACTGAGGTATAGAACTAAATACTACTAGATCGAAATTAAAACATGGTCTAATCGTCTTGCTGGCTGGGAACAGAGTAGGACGCTCAAATGGTATGTTCATGGATGTTGCTATGTGAGGGTGGGGGTTAGGAGTAGACCAATCATTTATTCGATATATTCTTTGTTACATATCACTCTACCTGTACAGACTAGTTAATATGTACTTTCAACTTGACTCAAGGTAAATGTGCATTCAATACATTCCACTCCTCCCTCCAATTTTACAAATCTACACTTTTAAAAAAAAATTTATAACAATAACAAATTTTATTATTTAATCCACATTACAGATTTTAATTAAAAATTTTACTATTCCACTAATCATTTAACAACATAAAAATAATTATAAGTCCTGCCAGGTCAACCAAAACACTTACATACAAAAAATACTAATTGAACAAAAACAACATATTTTTATTTTTTTTTATTATTATTTTTTTTTATAAACTGAATTTAACTTTTAAATTAATGAAACAATTCTTTTATATCAGAAAAATAAAACTATTACTGATCTTAAAATAATACATTTTAACATAATACATAACTCTACTGTGACAAATGATTACAATATTTATTTACAGGTTTTCTTTCCCTCATAGGATATCTCCGAGTAACAATTGGAGAATTAACAATAATTGGTGTTAATGACTTCTTTTTACACTAGGCCTACTCAGAGAGAACAGAATAAATATAGAGCGGCTTTCCCTATCCTGAATGCATACGAGGCAGTAAGGCCAGTGGAGGCCGCCATTAGCGGTCAAAACTCGACAAGACCGCTGTGATTGACGGGGACAAGTAATTGACGCCGTTAGACATTTCACGTCATTTATACCTCTAAACATCGTTCAAAAACTATGAAACTTCACAGGTATAAGAACAAAGCCTTAATGAAGGCAACATTGTGCTTTAAATGTAAAAAACCTAACACTGTCGAATGGGAAAAATGTTTTTCTAAAGCATTAAATAAATTCCAGAACAAAAGTACATGAAATTTTCGACATGCGAGGAAATTTTTTATTATTTGGTCAGAGAAAAAATTGTCGGCTGAGATATTTTGCAAAAGAGTTTATTGTTTCATATCTGAAAGCCATTTTCACCTACCGTTACTACTCACTTAGCAATCGTTGATTATTTAAACGCATATAAACTGTGTTAAAATCCTGCGCTGTAGCTGGCTCGTCGCACAGTTTAGCCTTAGCCTACTATTATTGCCTATGATTTTGTTATTTATCAAACGGCATAGCTTATATTATTATGTACAGGTATTTTATTACTTTTTCAAACATTTGTGTCAATTTATAATTTCTGGTTACTGTTGAAATATGTAAAAATACTATCCAATTTAAAATACCGCACATTATAACAAATAGATTAAAATATATTTTAATTCAGTAATTGTTTAACATACGGTACGTTTATTTAATGTATTAATCTAACATAAAGTACTGTATATTTAGGTTTTTATTGTGATTGTTTGCTTAATATGTTTGGTTTTAACAATGATTACTAACTGAGACCACATAGTTTATTCTAAGGTGTTGTTCAATGCATTTAAACAATTTCAATACACAGAGTGAACTGCCTTTATTTGGACGGCATAATTGGCCCACATGGAAATCTAAAACAAATAAAACGCACGTAATTATTGCTGTGTGATAATCATTCAAGACGAATTAATATGTATCCTAACATTCCGTTCTCTCTGATCCTAACAAACTAATATAAGGGTTTAAATTATACCCCGTATACCAAAGCTACATCTATCTATAGGCGAGGGATTTTCTGTTCACAGTCATAACTCGATAACGGGTGGACGGACTTTAACGTTTGAGGTGTCTAATGAAAGGTATTTTGACTTAGATTTGATAATATGTCTCAGAATTCTTAAAAATACATCAATAACGCCCTGAAATTTAGGAACAGTGACGCTACCTATTGGCAATTGGTTTAACAAAACCCAAAGTTAATATTTAAAGTACTGTTTTACATCAACAGCTGTACATTATACCTTATACACTAATATTACAGTGTAACACTTACATGAAAATGAGAAGCTGAGTAGGCTTGTAGATAAACGCTAGAAGAAACTACAGTAATAGATAAATCACTGTGAACAGCATCTATATCCACAAGTTCACGGCAGTGACTGGCAGAACGGACTGCCCGAATGGACGTCTGGTGCGCGCGGCACTGGTCAAGGTCACGCCACCTAGCCGCCATCTTGGGCGGCCAGCCGGCCTCACCTGCGAGGCCCCAGTGCCCACTCTATATTTATTCTGTTCTCTCTGGGCCTACTGTCATTTCCGCCCCTCTCATCCCTGTTAGGACTGGGAGTCTGACAGACAGCTGATCCTTGTTGATCTGTATTGTCAATTTTTAAAGTGTGACCTACTGTCTCTTGTGAGACTGGTAATACTGGTTCAATAGGTTTTTCATTTATTTCTGAATTTAAACCTATCAGCAATATATCTTTTCCATATTATGCCTGACATTAATTTAACTAAGTAAGACACGTTAGACAGTTGTTTAATTACTGTACCCTGGATCCATTTATATTCAGTTCTGTAATCTCTTACCATTACTGATTGATTTGGAAATAAATTTCTAGTTTTAGTACCACCAACATATTCTATTTGTTTCTTTTGATTTTTACGTACTGATTCTGGAAAATTTGGTCTTAATAAATCTAATCTAGTCCTTAATTGCATGGTAAACATTAGTTTAGCAAGTGACTCATTTGTTGTTAAATGGATCGAGTTACGGTAATTCAACAAAAACTGATTTATTGCTAAATCAAAGTCAATATTTTCCTTTAATGCAAGTTTTAACCTATTCTTTACATGCTTTACAGCGTTTTCAGCTAACCCGTTAGTTTGAGGATGATACGGTGAAATTAATGTGTGTTGTATTCCATTATTAGTTAAAAACCTTTTTAAATCATAAGATGTGAAAGGGGGACCATTATCTGAGCAAATATGTTCTACGATACCAAATCTTGCAAATAAATCTCTTAAATGTTTAATTGTTTAGTTAGCACTCGTATTATTAACTTCTAAAACTTGTAACCATTTACTGAAAGCATCTACTACAACTAAATACATTTTGTTTTTAATTGGTCCTAAGAAATCTAGGAGAATGCGTTGCCAAGGTTTTTGTGGATAACCTTAGTTAGGCGGATAACAAAAGTAAGTTAGGCGGATTTTGCCTTACTAAAATACATGATTCACAACTATTTGCTAAACTTTCAATATCTTGATCTAAACCAGGCCACCAAAAATACGACCTAGCTAAAGATTTCATCTTTACGATTCCTAGATGTCCTACGTGTAGTTCATTTAATACTTACAATCTTAATGACTTAGGAATAATTACTCTATGACCCCCATAACAGGATATCCCCTTCTACTGACAATTCATCTTTTCTACGGACAAAATCATTTATATCTACTTTACATTTATTTTACATATCTGTAGACAAACCGTATTTTAAAGCATTTAAAATAACCTTCAATATTGAATCTTTTTTTGTTTCTTCTCTAACATCTTTAAAATTTATAGGTATCTTATCTTCAACTATATTTTGAAGGTAAGTACCAATTACATCATTTTCATTTTCTTGGGTACTTAATTCTAAAGGTTCAGAAATAGGCAACCTAGATAAACCATCAGAATTTCCATGATCTTGTGATCTTACATAACAAATATTAAAATTATATGCTGATAAGAAAAGAGCATACCTTTGTAGTCTACTGGCAGCCATAAGAGGTAAAATCTTTCTTTGGTCCAAAAATGCTCAGCAACGGCTTATGGTCGGTTTTTAAAGTAAAATGTCTTCCCCATAAATACTGATTAAATTTTTTAATACCCCCAAACAATAGCTAATGCTTCTTAATCAACTTGGAAATAATTCGTTTCAGCTTTACTAAGTGTTCTTGACACATACGCAATTTGAGTTCTATTCCTTCAGGTTGTAACTGAGATAAAACACAACCAATACCATAAGCTGATGCATCACATGCTAGTGTAAGATTCAATTCCGGGTTATAATGCGCTAATACTTTTGGTGATACTAACACATCCTTAATTTGCTTAAAAGCTATCATTTCCTTATTACCAAATTTAAATTCTACTTCATCTTTTAGTAAATTATACAACGGATACAATATATTAGTTATGTTTTTTACAAATCTTGCATAATAATTGACCAAACCAAGAAAACCCTTTATTTGTGATACATTTTCCGGAATTGGAGCTTGCACTATGGCCTTTATTTTACTTTCGGGTTTTATGCAACCCATGTTTATCAATTACATAACCTAAATATTCTACACTTGGTTTAAAGAATTCGCATTTATTTCTTTCAATGGTTAATCCATTTTCTTTTAACCAACTTAATACTTGTCTAAGCCTATCATATTGTTGCTTTGTGTCACATCCAGTAATTAAAATATCGTCTAAAAATACTATTACCCCTTCTATACCTAAAAATTTTGTTTTCAATTATTTTCTGAAAAATGCCAGGGGCTGACGAAATTCCATAAGGAATTCTATTATATGCAAACAATCACTTATGTGTACTGATTGTTACTAATTCTTTTGACTCATCGCTTAACTCTATTTGTTGATAAGTTTGTCTTAAATCTAATTTAGTAAAAGATTCCCCTTTATGTAAACTGGCAAATAATTCTTCAATCCTTGGTAAAGGATATTTTTCTACCCTTAAAGATGGATTTAATGTGACCTTAAAATCCCCACAAATTCTTAGTTGTCCATTTTTCTTTAATATAGGAACTATTGGAGTTCCCCAATCTGAATTTTTAATAGGACATAAAATATTTTCAGACACTAAACGATTTAACTCTGCCTCTACCTTAGGCTTCATAGCAAAAGGAATAGGTCTAGGTTTACAATATTTAGGAGTAACATTTTCTTTTAATTCTAGCTTGATTTTTGATTTATTATATAACCCTATTTTATCGTTCATAACTTCTGGGAATTCCTTACATAAAGAATTAATTAATTCTAACCTGTTAGTATTATTTTCACATTCAACATATTTCAATGGAATTTTTATTTCTACTTGCAACTCTTTTAGCCAATCTCTTCCCATGAGTGTTGGACCTCCTTTTTTAATAACATACAAATTTAATTTTTTATTTACACCCTTATAATTGACATTAACTTTTATCACACCAAGTGGAGTTATTGGTGTGTAAGAATGTAACCTTAACCTAGTTGCTAGTTGCTTCTAGTGTAACATTTGTAAAATTGTTTTGATAGAAAACATCTGGCATAACTGTTACTGGTGACCCTGTATCGAGTTCCATGACCACCGCTCTATTGTTTATATTAACCTTTACTTTAACAGGTTCACAAATTTGAAATTTAGAATTATTATATAAAATCTCTACTGAATCAAAATCATTATTAATGTTACTTACATCTCTATTAAATGAATTGTATTTTGATCCAACCTCATAATTTTCAAAAGTATAAGTTTCTACAAAATTGTGAGGATTAGGCCTGAATTTATTATTTTTATTATAAGTTGGTTTATATCTGCCCGAAATATCTGACTTAAAGGCTTTCCTAAAATTATTAGAATTTTGGTTAGTACTTACAGCATTTCTGCACACAGATTTTAAATGACCTTGTTTACCACATACAAAACATTTCAAACTTTTAAATTTACAAACACTGACATAATTACCCATTTTTCCACAACACGAACACTTCACAAAACTCTCTTCTTTCTATCCCCCTTTTCGATTGAAAGGTTGATGATTGTACCTGGTACCGTTCGCCATACGGTGTAGTCCTTTGTGAAAATTTCCTGTTGAGAAGGTTAGGGTGTTGTTTTCTGCTGCTTCCTGCCATGTAGCTATGTGAACAGCTTTATCGAAAGTCAATTTCGATTCTCCCAGAAGTCGTTGTTTAATCGTTTCACTTCGTAGGCCGCTTACTAGACGATCCCTTAAATAATCAGTCAAATTTTCTTTGAACTCACAATGGGTAGACAGTTTTTTTAATTGAGCCACATATTCCGCCATATTTTCTTGTTCTAACTGATTTCGTAAACTAAATTTATATCTTTCTGCAATAAAAGATGGACGTGGATATAACTGTTCCTGTAGTAATTTCACTTTTTCATCGTATGTTTTAGACGCCGGTTTTTCCGATATACACAAATCTCTCAATAAATTATAGGTTTTTACACCAATCACAGTTAATAAAGTACTTACTTTCTTTTTTTCATCAATGTCGTTGCATTGAATAAACAATTCGAACCGTTCAATGTACGATTGCCAACTTTCTTCTGCACTGTTAAAATCGACCATGCGACCGACCGTCCCCATTTTGTTTTCCAAAACCAAGCACGTTCACTAAACAATGTATGCCTTTCCACACACGTATGTACTTTTAAAATATGTGTAACGCCTTCCCGTATACACTCTCGATATTTAACAATTTTTGTGTTACGCCTTACCGTACACAACTCTAAAGTAGTTAATGAAGTTTTCTAAACAATTTACTGAACCCATGTGGTTTGTCGTAACAAACTCTATATTTTCTGGCTTTACACACTGCCGGTAAGTTACTTTTAATCCTCGTCGCCACTGTAATATATTGAGGGTACATTTTGTACTCACAACATATTAACTAAAAAACTGAGGTATAGAAATAATTACTACTAGATTGAAATTAAAACATGGTCTAATCGTCTTGCTGGCTGGGAACAGAGTAGGACGCTCAAATGGTATGTTCATGGATGTTGCTATGTGATGGTGGGGGTTAGGAGTAGACCAATCATTTATTCGATATATCTTTGTTACATATTACTCTACCTGTACAGACTAGTTAACAAAATGTGTACTTTCAACTTGACTCAAGGTCAATGTGCATTCAATACATTCCATTGATCACGAAATCTCTGGATCCAAGGAGCCTAGTGATATGCATTTTTTAATATGGTTTGGGGTAGGACTATAGACGCGTACTAAGAAAGGGTTTTGAAAATATTCCACTCCAAGGGTGTTTTTTACCCTTAAACAAGTATCTTATGTTTGTTATTTATGGGTCGATTTTTATAAAATTTGGTGTGTACCTGTATTAGGACATAATTTAATTCCATAGCTTTACAATTAGGGTTGTGCTAAAAAAAAATTATTTGTAAAACTATCTCAACTAATACCCAGGTGAAACAGGGGCCATCAGGTAGTTATGCATAAAGTGCTCAATAATCTTTACTTTATAGCTTTTGTGATTAAACATTTTAGAAGTTTTTATTACCTTTAATAGACATCATCTTCATATATTTCAAGTGTGGATTTGATTGTGTCAAAGAGAAAGAGAACAATGTGAAGATCGTATTGAACCTTTTGTAATTCCAGAGAAATGTATAAAACTAATAAATTAAATAGTTTTACAAAATAAATGTTCTGTTCTATTTGTTTCAGTTAATTGCTACTTTAATCAACTACCTTATCATCCTCATACAGTTTTCATAAAGATGAAGTTCACTCGTGCACGAGTTGCTGAATTTAATATTAATGCTGATGATCTTCTCACAGTTTGCTGATAGAGAATAACCAAAGCTATAGATTAGGGAATGAGTTTACTTAGTTATAAACTTAAAACTTTTTTTAAAATTTAAATAAGTACACTAGTCATATTACCAGAGGTTTCTTCTTCTGACGGCATGCGCTGAGCAAGTGTAGTAGTGTGCTAGTGGTGGATATTACTTCCCCTACCTATTTTTTGAAGGGGGGTTTGTTGTTGTACCCAAGTCTCTATGTTAATTTCACCTGGTTTTTCAGGACTAGTTTAAGTTTTAACTTTCAACTTATTAGAACATGTCCGTTTGTTCGTGAATCACTCCGCATAACACCAGTCAAGTGATTAAGAGTTAGAAAATTTCTTTAATCAAGTAAATAATGTTGAAAACTATAACAATGATGTGTTGAATTATTTTAGTAAAAATGTCAGAAATGCAATACCACTGTATATGTGAATATAGAATCGCTAAATGATAATGGTAACAAGCTAAGGGATGTGATAAATTAATTTAAGTATATAAACCATACTAGTTTTGAAAGAAAAATTGGAAATACTTAGTTTTAAGCAAACTTGGAATAAGAGAGGTATAATCAATGGTCTAGGACCAATTGTAAAACTAATAACAGGAAACGTAGACTCCTATGATGGGGAAAAATATGAATGAAAAAAATTAAAACATATAAAAACAGTCAAAATAAAATTATAAATCAATTTGAATCACAGTATTCTATAATTATAGATATTGTTGAGGAATTTAATAAAACAGTAAAAATTATAGAGGGTAATTTTGATGAAATACAAAATAAATTGTTAATTGTAAGTAAACAACTTAATGACCAAATTAAAATTGAACAAGTAGGAAGCATTCTGAATCAATTAAATATTGTATATAATGTTATGTTACAGTTAGTATAAGACACTGAAAATTCACTAATTTTTTTGTAAATTAGGAACGTTACACCCCAGTGTAATATCCACAAAGGAATTATTTCAATAAATTGTTAAAATAAAATTGTACTATAAAGATAGACTACCCGTAGAGCCTAAGTTAGAGAATATTTGGGAATTAGAAAAATTATTAGAAGTAAATTGTAAAATTGATTCTAATGAAATAATGTATTTAATTAATTTACCTATTGTGGACCCTGTAGAATATACACTGTACAAAATTGATTCTGTGCCAACGTTGTATGAGTCAAATTACAACACCATGATTCCAACTGTAAGATATGTTCTAGTATATAAGTCCATGTCTAATGTAATAATATTAGTTTTAAAGGAATAGTGAACTAGCAGAATTCACAATGCCCATATTTGCTCACACTCATTGCTCATCAGGATATTAAATGTGAGAATTCAGCACTAAACTCAGATACAGTCAGTGAATACAAATATGTAAATTTTAAAATTAAGGATAATACAATTAACTGGATTCCAGAATTAGAACAATATTTAGTAATATTTTCTAATAGACAGCTTTTGAAAATTGTCAGTGATAAAGGAACTAGTGAAATGCCTCTACATCTTATATATTCTACTGAAAGTAAATGTTAATGGGATTGTAACAAATAATGATCAGATACTTCTGTATTTAACCAATATTAACACTGGACATCCTAATATTTTGGATACCACCGATTTTAAATTAACTCTAGATCAACAACCACAATTTTCAATAAATTTGCAAAGATTAGATTTAAGAAAAATTAAGATAAATAATATATCAAAAATATCAAGAGATGTAATAAGTTATCATTTTAATATATGGACCGTGGTATTATATAGTATTTTATAAATTACAATACGGTTAATAATTAATTATAATCCTCGGTTAAGGAATGTAACAGCTGTATGTAATATTTAAAGGAATTTTATTTGTTATAATAAAGAAAAGAGGTTTTAGAATTATAATTTTTTTTTAACTCAACTTGAGCAACCGAACACGTAACTTATATATATATATATATATATATATATATATATATATATATATATATATAAACGAAATTAAAACTATATACATATTTAAATAGTTTATAAATATAAACTATTTAATATATATAAATGATATGCGCAGATAATAATAACGTTTAGATCTTCTTAAATATTGTGATTACGCGTTTCAAAATGCTTATATTGAAAGTGTTAAAACACTTATATTAGCGAGTTTACATACATCTTCAACATGTCACTTGATAGAAAGAATCAATACAGTCAGTCAAAAATGTATTAATGAAGCATATGTTACGATCAATACCATGGATGCAAACAGGTCTTCTTGTATTGTCAGTTGGACATTCTAATAACCAACATCTATAACGTGGGATGAAAGTATTTATATAAAGTTACAAAACTATATACTGCCTCTACTTTTTTTACAGTCTCCATGGTTGGAAGGAAATGTAATCTCTACAAAACACATCGCTTTTTTGTGTGTAATTACAGTCACAACTTACGCAGGACTTGTAGAAATTATATCACAAATTCTTGGATTTAGCAATGGTTCTATATCTGAAGTTTTGAAATTGTTCTCTATCGTATGTTTAATTCTTGTAACGCCGGTAATTTACGTCTACTACCAGATTTGGAAAAGGAATGCTACAGTACGATTTGGTGAAAATCAGACGAAAATTGACAACATATTGAGGATCTGTAATCCGCCAATACATAAAATTCACATCATTATCTTAACCACAATGTTACTGATTAGAATCATATTTTTCACCACGGAAATTGTAATCATATTTTATCAATTAACAGCCTGGACTGTGTTACAATTATTTTACGAATTAATTATCAACGTACTAATTCTTCAATTTGTAATGTTAATGGCCATGGTCAAAACGCGATATAACAGAGTGAAGGAAATGACATCACAACTTGTAAATTATCCTGAACACATGCAGTTTGAAGGCATTGATGATCGAGACTTATTGTTCGATTCTATCGAAGTATTTCGGATTATAAGAGACAGCCAAGAGATTTTTAATGGGTATTTTGCTTTGACGTGCCGCATCGATTATGCACTGTATTTGTGTGGGATAATGACCTTAAGTTATACCAATTGGCAAGAAAGTTTCTCAGGACACAACATGGATGGAAGCTTGGTATTCTCAGGAATTGGACTATTCTACATCTTGATGTTGTCATCTGTATCAACTAGTCTTATCAATGAGGTAAGGGAAATTACTTTATTTCTTTATTTTAATATTTCATAACAAGGAAAAAAATCGTCAATAACTGTAGAGAAGAAAAGAAACAGCTCATAGACTTCAGTTGAAGTGCCGAGTTGTGTATTTCCCACTTCATTCTGTATTATTATTTTACTCTTATTCACCAAGCTAACGGGGTTTTATTTTAATTCTACTTTTTTGTATTTCGTCTAATAGTGACAGATAGATATTCACAATACTCGGCAAGTTGTTTTAATCGTCACAAAAGTTCACTTCCTCAGGAGAAAAAATAGCGCACAACACCACGAAATGTTCCCTTCAATCACACATATACTCAATTTGTTATCTGTCCTTGTTCTTGCTAAGAACGGCCCTCAAACTGCCTAGGTTCTTTCTTTTTAATTAACAATCAGTGGTTCAGTATACTAATTACTTTTATTATTGACATGAATTCACATTCATTCTTTTTTCTCTCAATTAAGCACAAATACAAAAGGAGCAATACTTAAACAAAATATATATTATTCAAAACCCAGAAGTATTCCAACTATTGTTACTCTTATTACAAATGAGATTACTGATTTCATTTACTGGTGACTTTATATATAAAAGTGCTTGTTTACTTTTTGTAGAGTATCAGCTATGGACAACTCCTTTGTCCTCCTGTCCTAGAGTCAGATTTCCTGGGTTATTGTCCTTCCGTCTAAGAATCAAGCTCCCTGGGCTATCTACCACCACGGCTAGCGACACAGCCGTGTATCTTCCAAGCTCCGAAAAGATCCCCTCCATATTGTTATGGCTGTTTATATATCTTTTGTTGCCTCTGGTGCCCTACTTTCGTTGCAAGTCAAGCATTTCAACATTTTTTTTAATGTTTCACAATAGTTGGGTCATTTTGAGCTTTGAACACGAGTTCTTCCTAACATAATTTACAAATTAATAAATTAACCTAATAACTGAAGTTGAAATAAATATATTCCTAACATTCTTAATTAATTAAAAAAATTCTCCAAAATTAATATTCAAAACATAATATATATTATTAGGTTGAGTGACTCGGAATTTATATCGGTCGTTCCTTATAAATCCTTTTTAACTAAAACTGGTTTTAACTACTCCCTCTCAAAAAAATCATAAAATGATTTCATCTTTAATTTTAATCCTAGAATAATGTATACTACAGTGTAACGTTTTAAGGAATGAAGATCTTGACTTATTATATTAAAATATATTTGCTGGTTTTGGTCTTTGAATTTGTTTTAATATCATCTGACTTGATCTTTCAAAGCACATTTATTATGAATATTTTACTTACATTAGTTTTGATAATCTTAAGTTTTATTCCACTTCACTATCGTCACACTTATGAGATTTGTTTATCTTGCAGATTTCTGCTAGTCTGCACTTTATTTCAAATGTTTACTTTTATTTTAGATTTACACAATATTAACACTTTGACTTATTATTTTATGACTTATATGCTATATTTTATAAAAAAATTCTTTATAAAAAAAGGTTAAAAAAAATCTGTGCCAAATTGTTTTAAAAAACTTACCGTTATGGGTAAGACCTCTTGATCTACCAATACAATTTTATCACTACCTTCAAGTACCAAGAAACTAACTTATTACATTGTTTATAGGATTGGGTAAGTAACATGATGTCGCGCATCAAGTTATTTTTGTCTATAATAAAACTCACATTCAAATTTATTATATTCATGTCCATTTATAAAATCTAGATATAATTGAAGTTCTTGAGAACTTTTCACTAGAAGTCACCCATGTTACTTTGTTTTGATTTCGTTTATAGTTGCAATAATTTGTGTTCTTTACTTTCAGATTGAGCAGTTTAAACTGGAAATAGACAGAGTCCGGACGTTTCAGAAATCTCGTTACATTGACAAACAGGTGATTAGTGAAACTACTATTTACAAATATAGAGTGAAGTAAAAGTATTTTTTTTATATTAAAACTGCTTAATATCAAATTGTAACTGATTTTATATAACTTAGATACACCATTTTACAATTCTCTGACAATTTAACCTAACAAAAATTAGTCTTAAAAATTGGTGTACAGAAAACATGAGTTCATATAGAAGTTATCCGGAAATTATATAATGTTTATTTAAATGTACTATCAAATTAGAAGTTATTATTTTCCATAAATAAATAGTTTTAGTGTTAACTTATCTATTTTATTTTATTCGCCTAGTAATAACAAAAAGTGTACGTGTTTTAAAGTTGTTAGTTTAGAATTGAATAACAAACTGTATGAGAGAGAGATTCTTTAGTTTCTTAGGTTTTCATTTTTTAATTCACGCTGTGCCCTAGACTTTGGACGTTCGTAGAAAATACCACCAAAATTAAAATTATATTTTTGTGATGTACTTCACTTTATGTTTCAACGTTAATTTCAGCCGTGTTTCAAAGACTTTCAAGGCTTTCCCATACACTCACTACGAACACCGAAACAAAACGCAGTATATAACTGAAAAACATAATTTTAAGTTTAGTTTTAATCTTTTCAAATGACTGTTTACTTAGTTTATTTATTTGAAGATGAAATATGAAATAGTCACTTTACAGTACAAAACTACCAACTACTTTTCTAAAATTGCAGCTATCTCTTCTTTATCTGGAAGTACAACATCACTCTGTGGCAATCACCTGCTTTGACTACGGCGCACACTCTATCACATCGGTAAGTTTATATTAGTCAGAAACATGCTAAAATATGAATTTATAATATAATTTATTATAATTTTTCTATTGTATACCTTATCAACTAATCGTAGTAATGCAAAAAAGAACGTTGAAAAAGTGTCTCCAATATTGCAATCATCTTTTTGAAATTTAAAGTGTACATAGATAAACTAAGCATGCTGATGCAGGTCCTCGCTACTTTTCAACAACGAAATATATTCAATTTAATAAGTGTGTTCATAACCGTCACTAATCACAGGGCCGAAATTGATTCTCTAATTATAAAGAATCTTACAAAAGAAAGTCCTTGAGAATACATTTGTGTACAATTAAACATTGATTGGTATCTCTCTTCTTGTAAGTATAACTAGACTCTTACTAGTAATGATTTAATAAATAGTTTCACAAATAAAATCGTTTAGGTAAAAGTCACCTTTTTATTTGTTTCAGTTAATTGCTATCTTAATCAACTATCTTATCATCCTCATACAGTTCTCTTATTGATAAAGTTATCACCTGCATGAATCACTGATTTCACTTTTTAAATGAACTTCTTATCACACGTACTGAAGAATGTGCTGATGAACTTCTTATTGCAGTTAGCTGATAAAAAAATGTAAATACAAAATATTAAAAAGTGTGTTTGTTAATTTATTAAATAAAGGATTTTGTTTTTATTTCATGATAATTATTTATAATAGGTACCACTTTAATGGAAATCCCGAGATATTTTAGCTGTATCTACACCTTTTCAGGTATTATTGAGTTAGAATGCTCTCTTTTACTTTTCCTATCAGGTTACCATTACCGAAAGGCTCTATGTGCTTCGACGTGGAGGCTCCATGTTTAGTTATTGATATCCTTCAATAGGACACTTGTCACAATTTGTGTATATTAAAACGAATAAACAACCTTTCGAGAGTATAATTAAACTTTCTTCATATATTGTTGACACTAGAGGATAAAAGAACAGCTTTAACCTAGCTTAGTAAACCAGCGCTATGTTGGAAAATAATACTAAATACAAGTTAAAACCTGAGAAAAGTACTCAAGCCTAAACTAGTCAAAACTAATACTTAATGTAGGTGTAACCTTCTGGATTGTAATGAATACATTAAAATTGATTTCATGTTTAACAAATCCCTTGAAACATTTTTACAGCCTTTTAATATAAATTTCGGATTTCATCTTAAATGTATATCCTTAACTTTGGATTTTCTTCAGTTTGTGTATTGGGCTTTATTGATATTTAGTTTTGTGTTTCAGTGTATAGGAAAGTTTGTGTAACTTTATTACAATATTTGTGCAAGGTTTAGTTGCACAGGGATTGTGGAATAACGTTTCACTCCCTCATATTCAAAACCTCCTTTATTCCCCAAGGAGATGATTAGCTTTGCTTATAAAATAAGGAGGAAATTTGATTAAGTCTTTTGGGTAAACTGGTTATTAGGTAGGGTTATAAAGTTCAAGTTTCATTGTAACATAAGTTTGGAAGATTGTAGGGTGTAGAATGTAACAATAACAGAGGAAGTTGTAGAGTAGAAACTTGGGCGACTTATTTCGATGTAAGGTGTAAATTATACTTCATTGTTAGGTATTAGAATTTAAACTATAATACAGTGAATGCCGTCATGAATATTCGGATACTTGAGAATACGAAATGTTTCACATTCACCCCCCCCCAGTACAAATTTGAAACGTTGTAGTTGTTACATACATATGTAAAAGAGCTTAACTCAACTTTCAATATTTTACTTGTGATTAATTTGGTACATTAATTGGGATCAATATGTCAACAACAATTGATACAACACAATACCCATCTTTATTGAAAAATATCTTAATTAAATTAGATCTTTGTAATGTTACTACAACAGTTGATTTAGGATTTCTTATCCGTAATTCCGATACCCTCTTTTAGTGTATGACAACTAATATATTTCTTTTTGTTATTTAGAGAATAAATTTGAACGAAATTTGATTTGGGCGTTTCTATTTTAACAAAATTTAACCTCCAAATTTTTATCACCAGGGTAATTTGGCTTCCATCGAACTATGACTGCTTGGATTGGACATGGAATCACTCTTGGATTTCAATTATGGGTCAATGCTTAAACAAGATGTTTGTTACACCAACATCTGAAAGTTTAATCAAACTACAATTTCAGATAACTAAAGCGGTTGCAACTACAGAAGGTGAAATGATTTGTTTGCTTTATGACGAACACATATTAATATACCAACTGTCACGAAAATAAAGGAATACATTGAACATTTTAAATTCCTTTATTAAAACATTTGAACAATTGAAATAAGTTGCAAGTTTTTTACTATGCAGTGTAATATAATTAACATAATACTGATTAATATGGAAGAAAGAAAAATAAAAGTAATTTTAAACACACGCGTAACAAATCAAAAAAGATAACACAAAACACACATTTAAAAATACCGACACAACATGTATTCTAAGAATGAGTAATTTGATTTTTTCCAATCACATTCGTTTTATTATCTTGTTATAATGATTTGAAGCGACTTTTATAGATATATTATTGTGCCTTTTATGACATTTTATTTTAAAAAGGCCTTACATTAATATAATTAAAGATTATATTTGGATAGCTTTAAAATATGATATTATTTTAACGAATTCTAGCATGATGTTTGGAATGATATTAAATAACGTTTAAATGTGAATGTGTAGTATTTGTCCATTAAGTGTTCTACAAATCTCATCAAATCCTCACAGACTCAAGGTGAGTATTAGTGTGGCAATCCGGAAGTACCAAGCTGGATACAAATCTATCTTCATGATGTCAAATTCCTCTCTTCCACCCTTCCTATTAAATATATCTAATATATTGTTTTTTTAGATCTTACAATATCGGATTGTTCCAGAGTTAGGAGTCTATATTTTATACTCTTTTCTAATTTCAAGGTCATAATAACTCTCAGGTTTTCATATTTACTAAACCACACATTGGATGAAAATTATTAATATATTTAAATATTGATATAATTTAATTGAATTATAAACTATAATTGTGTATCTTGCCATTTAGTTTTCACCTTGTGGTTCAATGTACTGTATTGGTCACGAAATATAACTTAGATTAAATAAAATAAAAATTATATATCTTAAACTATACAATGAATTGTTATTTTTCATAAGATTAATCACCTATATAATGTAATTGTGACAGTTGTGTAATGTAAAAAAGTTACTTAGTGGCCAATTAATGAAAGCCAGACGAACTGATAACGCAATGAGCACGATTACCAATTAACACTGACCGAAATGATAGTTATAATGTCAGTTTTATTAGAGATTTTTCAGGTAAGTATTTTATATTCCCTCATACAAAAGATGGCTGGTAAGATGAGGTATAGTGGTGTTAGAATGGACGTTATAGTCTATTGCCGAACACATTTTAACTAAATTATGCTATTACTGTAGTTGAAATTATATTAATTGGTGTATAGTAAACAATCTAATTATAATATTACTTTGAGGTTACCTAAACATGTTTCTACTAACACAATAGCAACCAACAAACCGACTTAGGGTTACGTAATTTGGCAGCCATTAAAGTTATTTTCTAGCTATTTATTCTTTGTTATTGTTTTATTATACACACACACACACACACACACACACACACACACACACACACACACACACACACACACACACACACACACACACACACACACACAATATTGCCATTATTAGTGAATCTCAAATTAAAGCAAGTGATATCCCAAATCTAAAACCACGATAAACAAAGAAACTCTATAACGCCAAATATTGTGATTCAGGGTTAACAAATTATCATGCGAACATCTGAAACTATTAAGTTAATGTGTTGTTAGACATCTTCAATCTGTCACTTAATAAAAAAGAATGAAAGAAAGAGTTTTGCATCACTAGATCTTAATGCTTAATATAATATAATATAATAACGCTTAATTATATTGCGATCAATAAACACGTGCAGACTAACCTTGCACTGCCAACAGGGATGAAAGGGAATGTTTTCAAAACACATCTTGTGTTTAATTACCATAATAACTTACACAGGATATGTTGAAATCATTTAATAAATACTTGGACTAAACATTGCTTCTATTTATCCACTTTTGAAATTGTCGTTTAACTTGTTTGGAATCCTATTCAGTCCCATAGATCTGAATTGAAAAAAATGTAGGCATTACAATTTGGTGGGAATCAGAAAATAATTTACGACATAGGCCTACTGAGGAGCTTACTGTAACACTACCTCTACTTGCTGATTGTTCTGAACACTTGCAGAGTAATTTGGCAATACACTTTGAAGGTATCCATGAATAAGACTTAGTGGTTGATTCTATTGAAGTATATCGACAGATTAGAGACAACCATACAGTTTTTAATAATATATATATATATATATATATATATATATATATATATATATATATATATATATATAAGTGAGAACATGTATAATTTGTGATAATCCGAGGTGATTTCAACTAAAACTTCGGCTTTCATCGCTTCCAAATTGGTGTTTGAAGTTTCTAATTTGGATGTCGTTATAGACATCTTCTTAGATATCAATATTCTACCGACATAAAGATATCATATACCACCATGTTCCGCTAAAAATCTTTTTTTGTATAAGGTCAATTACAGATTTCAACAAATCGCAAAAATATTCATTTTAGTTTTTTATTTATTTATTTATTTATTTTTATAAATGAGCGGTTTTTCGGCAATTTTTCCTGAAACCGCAATATGTTTCTACCCAATAAAGAAAGTTTACTGAAACAAACGAAATTCGATTTCAAAAATTTCAAATATACCTATATTGAACAAATTGTAAGATCTAAAATAGTTTAAAAAAACCTATGGTTTCAAAATTGCTGTATAAAATTTCTATTTTGGATGATGATATGGACATTTTCTTGAATATCATAATGCTACCATTACATTGATCGTATTATCCTACCATTTACTGAACAGAATGCTTTATGGCTCTTGAAATGACAGAAAACAAGTTTATAATACATGTAAGACGGACAAAATTTGAACAGAAATACCCAATGCTCAACGAGTAGGAATACACAAAACTAATATACCCTCCTCAGAAACAAGTTAAGATTAAAATTTTATTATTGGCATGCTACGTTTATGTACCACTGCATTTGTATGGCATCAGTGGTATTTGTATTACATCAGTGGTATTTGCCTTTGAGAGTTATTTCTACAAAAAGAGCAAACAAGTTCCAAGTTGTCTAACGTTCGAACATCTATCCAACAATCTGTCTTTCAACTGTCCGTCTTCTACAATGAAAGTAAAAGTGTTCCGCCGTTTTGATTAACATCATCGTACTGTCAAGCCTAACTACCTACTTTATTAATCCTTCTCATCTGAAAACATATTTGGAAAGAAGTCAGTGACCTGTCACCATCTGAATTACAAATTTAATTTATTTTACCGTGTTTTTTTTCTGACCCACTCACTGGGGTCACTGAAAAATGTTTTCGCCCAACTTCCTGTGGTTTGATCGTTCCATCTGTCCTTCTAGCAGTGGATAGCGTTTGAATTAGCTTGCCTTATGTAACGACGTTTCTAATTATTGTGGACCACCTCCTTATTGTGGAAGTAGGAATTTAAGAAAAATTATAGTAGAATGTAAGCTAGAATAAGAAAATAGATTGTCAGACATAAAACGGAATGAGGGAAAATATTTAAAAGTTCATCAAGTTTTTGTAAGTAATATACATTTATATTTATCATTCATCACAATGACAAGTCAATAGTGTTTAATTTCCTCCAATATATTGTGTTGTTATTGATTGGACTGCTCTCTATCCAATGTTTCAAATAATAAAATACTGAATCAACTATAAACACTATTCCAATATGTGAGTTTTCTGAAACACCAATACTGTTGCCAACTCACACCAATGTAACAGCCTCAATGGTGTTGCTTGCTGTTAATGTGTAACATCCTAATTCAAAATTACATCTGCAATATAAATTTCATTCACTCGACTTCCACATATCCAACTTCCGTCGTTTGACAGATGCTGGCACCTGGCGGCCTTCTCCAAAACTAAGCATCGCATGACATCTAAGTTCAAAGTACAACGGCAGGCCAGCTTACCGGCCTTAATACCCGTTGCCAGTCTATCTGAAATAACTCACGATGTTCTACATTCAATTATTAAGCTCCGTCAGACATATCTTTTCGTTCTCAAAATTACTTCTCAGTTTCTAAACGACATGTTAAGTTACAGTTTTGTGCGCTTTAGTTTTTTTAAAAAAAAAATGTTAAGTAAATTATTATTTTTCACGGCACAAGCTCACGTGATCTGCGACAGGATTTTCCAGGTATTTCGAATTTACAGATTTTATCATATCTTAAATTTTGTTAATGCTTTAAAATAATTTGTTAATTATCATGTATTCTTTAAAATATGTATTTCATGTTTTATTTAATATTCAATGTTCTTTTTGAAACTGAATGATTATAAAAATTTTCTTTTCTTAAGACATACTTTACAAAACCTTGCAAAGGCACATTTTGAGTTTTGAACAATTATGTGAAATAGGTGCAAATTAATGTTGAACATTAAATGATCAGAATATCTTATTGAACATGTCAAATATAAAACAATTAGAGAAATCTATTCTAAATCAGAAAATTTCGTTTTACAGACTTTTGCAGATCTTTGCAAGTCTTATACAAACTTTGTTTTACACAAAACTAAATATATATAAATAGATTTATAATCATCTAAGAAGCTTTTAATTACAATCATAACGAATTTCTGTCATACAATCAATTTTCTTTAATTTTGACAAATAACCAGATATTTGCTTTAATAATGAACATTAATGCTACAACATGTCTGATTTTGAACAGACGCTAAAAAACATGTTTTTTGCTATAGCTAATACGCTGGTAGGAGATTCTCAGCAATTCTTGCCTCAGATTGCATAGACCAGCTAAGCATCTAAACATGTTTCGTCCTGTTGGCAAAACACGTTTTTCTTAATACACCTTCAAAGTTTCAAGTGCACAAAAGTGATGTTAAAAAAAAACTGACTTTATAGAACTTTAATTAAACTCATATTGTACATGTGCCTAAATAGCTTCAGCGAATATTTTTTTTTAAGCTATCTTTTAGATGTAGACTTGTGTAGTTATTTATAAAATATATAAAAAATTATTGGGTGGAGCCTGCATGCAAACTTTCGGTCCTAACAACCTCCAAGAGGTTATTTTCTAAATTAATATAATTGACGTCAATTAATAAAATTTAATATTCAAAATTTTCATTCCTTTTTTTTAAAGTAAACTTCTCATTTTATAATAAATTCTTTTATCTAAAACATATATATTTATTGGCCAATATAGCATTTAAGAAATTTATCAAATAAGTAATATTATGTAACTGTTTTGAAAAACTATCATCTCATAAAGTCAAAGGGGGGGGGGGGAAATAAATATCAGTATCTTTTCATCTTTTTTATTTTAATTGTACATTAAGGGCGTATAATCTTTTTTTTTGGATTAATTATAATCCTGTTAATTGTTAAGCTGTGCTCATTGTCTTTTGTTAAATTTTGTAACTATAAAATATATAAACTAAAAAGGGGGGATAAACTTTCAGAATCTATTGATTAATTTTTTTTATTTAAATTATAATATTTTACATTAAGGGCGTGTAATTTTTTTAATTATAATATTGTTAATCATAAGCTGTTTATGATGATTTGTCTCAGGATGCCTTTCTAAGTTGTAAATGATAAAATCTGAACCGTCAAAATTTCTTTTGTTTCAATAAACTTGAGCCTTGTTAACTACTAAATTTGTTTTGTCTTTTCTATTTTTTTTTCTTTTCAAACATTGTTACCATTTGGTTCCGCCTTTCTTAAATTTAAGTCCCCTGGTAACAAATGGTATTGGCCAATGAGATATTTTTAGCAAACGTTTAAAATGTATAAGTTTAGTTTAAGTGAGGCTTGTTACTACTCACAACAAATTGTTTACAGACGTTATATTTTAGCGACGATCGTCTTCGCTTAACAGAAAGATTTCCTCCGTTTCCTTTTTGAAGAAGTCAGCATTAATAATTCCTATCGCACCTCTTCATTTCTTCTGTAACATTGTGTAACATTACTTAAAATGTTATATTTTCGATACCTTATTTTGGATTAATATATTGAGTTTGATATTGCATTATTTTGTTTAAGCTTCACAGCTGATGGACCAATATGTTCTAAAAATTATGTAATTTAAATAGGAATTGATTATTATGTAGGTCTTCATTAAGAAAAAATAAAATACATTTGAAGTTTTACAGGAAATGAATTTTTACTTAAGATGTAATATGACATGTACACATGTTTAAAATAAAAATAATACGTTTTAAATATATAAATAATCAAATAAATTTAATTATATTTAGCTCTTACATTTATTAATCCACAAACAGTGAGAACAATTTCATCAGCATTAAAAGTGATGCCAGTATTTCATTTATGAGACAGCCGTTACCTCTAAGAGAATTGTATGAGGATGATAAGGTAGTTGATTAAGGAGGCAATTAACTGAAACAAATGAAAAGGATATATTTACATAGATAATTAAATATTTGGAACTATTCTTTGAAACATATCAATGCACTAGTACATCTAAATACTCTGGAAATTTTACTTAGTTTTTATTTGTTATTATATACTGTTTGTAATTAGCCTTAGTTTTGACTGTCAGATATAGTTTATGACAGTTGTTCCTTTCTTTGTTAATATATTTAGTAAACGTTTTAACTCCCTAGATTAATTTTGGATCTTTGTTTCCATCTTTTTAAGTATAATTAGTCTAGGTTTTGACTAACCAGGTCTATTATTGTGTCTCTGATTCTTTGTGTCTTATAACATATTTTGTCTATGTTTAGACTGCCCTGATCTAGTTTGTTAATGGATGCGTCGTTTATTTTTTTATATAGATAAATAATGTAAATGTTTGATTTAACTATATGAATTAGCAGGTAATCGAAACAAATGAAAACTTAAGTTGCACGTGGAAAATTTATTTTTATAACTATGTTTTTAGGTAAATATATAGTAGTAAGTGACTCTTACCCTTGCACTGAGATAAAATCAATATTCTTACATCAGCTTTCAGAATTAATTATTATTAGATGGAATATATTTAAAAGAAAAAAATGAATCGGCCGTCATAGTTTGTGATGAATCGAAACTTACCTATAACACTGACAACAGTAGTTTGTGAAACAGTAGCGAGGACTAACAGAAGCATCTCTTAGTAAATAAATTTGATCTCATTACTATAATGAAGGGACTTTTTGATCACACTATATTACCTATTGTTATGATTATTTGTATAGTACAAAACTAGAGCATCTATTACAATTAATTTATATTTATCTGTATTTCATAGTAACATAAACTTACCGATATGAGAGACCGTGCACTGTAGTCAAAGCAGGTGATTGCTACATGGTGGTGTTGTATCTCCAGATAAAGATGGGCGAGCTGCAATTTAAATAAAAAGTTTTTATATAAATGTTGTTTGAATTATGTTACCTAAACATATCTAACATCATCTATTACACAGATACAGGATAGAATAAATTTACAGGTATTATTACATATATAACCTTCTAATTAACATACAAAATATGCATGTACCGTCATTTGAAAGTTCTAAAATTAATAATAAAATTGTATTTCTGGATTGTATAATCCGTTTTATTTCAGAGCTCGTAATGAGTGTATCAAACTCATCACAAAAGACAATTGAAACAACAATGAACATAGAAATTAACACATGGACAAATGGGTCAGAAACACCTACAGTGAGAATTATAATGTTCTACCGTATACAGAGAGTTCTAAATAAATTTTAGTTGTGATTTTTCTGAATCTTTTACAGTTATTATTTTTTAAGGTCCAAGACTAACGTTTTAAAGTTAATTCAATTTATTTTTCCAACATTATTTATTTTAAATAATAATTATACTTTGTCAAGTTCAGGTTGGCGGGTTGAACTATGGAATACCTGAGGCCACCCCTATAATCCCTTGCCGTATCCGCTTGAGCTGTCTGCTGCCTAGGCAATGAGTCACCTACTGGCTGTGTTTATACAAAGGTACATTTTCTTAACAGAATAATAATTTAACATGTTTAAAATTATATTTAAAATCTAATAAAAAATATGAAAAATGATACTACACTCGACCTAGGTATTAGAACATTTAATACGAACTTTATTAAGAATGGTTTACATTGTGACTGCCACTTTTTATTTAGACAATTTAGAAGGCAAGTTTTAAGCTGTAATGAATATTAAAAGCTTTACTGTTTGAGTAAAAGTAAATTGACCGTAGAATTTGTTAATAATAGCAAATCTTTTACTGAGATATTATAATGTGTTTAATACAAATAATTACAATAACAATCGGAGAAAACGTTATATACACAATATGCTATATACAATGAAATATAATACTGTACAATACAAATCCTACACAACAATAAAAATACAATACTACACAATAGTTTATGAACTATTAAACCTACAGCGGTCTGAACTAAGTAAAGCTTTTAAAATTAATTACAGCTTAAAACTTGTCTTCTAAACTGTCTAAATAAAAAGTAGCAGTCACAGTGTAAACAATTCTTAATAAAGTTTGTATTAAATGTTCTAATATCTAGGTCGAGTTTGGTATAATTTTTCAAAACTTTTTATTAGATTTCAAATATACTTTTAAACATGTTAAATTATTATTCTGTTAAGAAAGTGTACCTTTGTATAAACACAGCCAGTAGGTGACTCATCGCCTAAGCAGCTTCAATGACTACATAAATACTATAAGACACGACATAGGATAGGGAAATAGTCTACCCTTTACGGGTGCTGTTCGTCTCAAGTTTGACACAAAGCTATCAGAAAGTGCTAGCAGCAGGTGCTTGACTGTACGCATCCCACTTGGTTGAGACTGTACAACTGTTGACCTCTCTCTCACAAACCTTCTCACTTACTTCCGTCAGCATAGTCAGTGTTGTCAGTTCGTGCGCTGAGATAAGCGATTCTCGACCTTCCCTCGCATCTCTGGTCCCATATGTGGCATCAGTGCGTTTTCTCTTACCCGCCTGAAACATTGTTTGACCGTAGAGCCACCTAGCGCCAGTCACATCAACTTCAGATTCTCTAGCAGAGCGACCTAGCGGGTATTGGTCAACTCAAGAATAAGCGTAGAATGTTTAACATGGCCATGTCGTGTCTTATAGTATTTATGTAGTCATTGACAGCATGTTACCAGGGGACTTAAATTTAAGAAAGGCGGAACCAAATGGTAACAATGTTTGAAAATAAAAATAAAAAAAGACAAAGACAAATTTAGTAATTAACAAGGCTCAAATTTATTTAAACAAAAGAAATTTCGACGGTTCAGATTTTATCATTTACAACTTAGAAAGACATCCTGAGACAAATCATCATAAACAGCTTATGATTAACAATATTATAATTAAAAAAATTACACGCCCTTAATGTAAAATATTATAATTTAAACAAAAAAATTAATCAATAGATTCTGAAAGTTTATCCCCCCTTTTTAGTTTATATATTTTATAGTTACAAAATTTAACAAAAGACAATGAGCACAGCTTAACAATTAACAGGATTATAATTAATCCAAAAAAAAAGATTATACGCCCTTAATGTACAATTAGAATAAAAAAAAGATGAAAAGATACTGATATTTATTTCCCCCCCCCCTTTGACTTTATGAGATGATAGTTTTTCAAAACAGTTACATAATATTACTTATTTGATAAATTTCTTAAATGCTATATTGGCCAATAAATATATATATGTTTTAGATAAAAGAATTTATTATAAAATGAGAAGTTTACTTTAAAAAAAGGAAATGAAAATTTTGAATATTAAATTTTATTAATTGACGTCAATTATATTAATTTAGAAAATAACCTCTTGGAGGTTGTTAGGACCGAAAGTTTGCATGCAGGCTCCACCCAATGATTTTTTATATATTTTATAAATAACTACACAAGTCTACATCTAAAAGATAGCTTAAAAAAAAAACACATATTCGCTGAAGCAATTTAGGCACATGTACAATATGAATTTAATTAAAGTTTTGTAAAGTCAGTTTTTTTTTAACATCACTTTTGTGCACTTGAAACTCTGAAGGTATATTAAAAAAAACGTGTTTTGCCAACAGGACGAAACATGTTTAGATCTTTAGCTGGTCTATGCAATCTGAGGCAAGAATTGCTGAGTTTCTTCTACCAGCGTATTAGCTATAGCAAAAAACATGTTTTTTAGCGTCTGTGCAAAATCAGACATGTTGTAGCATTAATGTTCATTATGAAAGCAAATATCTGGTTATTTGTCAAAATTAAAGAAAATTGATTGTATCACAGAAATTCGTTAAGATTGTGATTAAAAGCTTCTTAGATGATTATAAATCTATTTATATATATTTAGTTTTGTGTAAAACAAAGCTTGTATAAGACTTGCAAAGATCTGCAAAAGTCTGTAAAACGAAATTTTCTGATTTAGAATAGATTTCTCTAATTGTTTTATATTTGACATGTTCAATAAGATATTCTGATCATTTAATGTTCAACATTAGTTTGCACCTATTTCACATAATTGTTCAAAACTCAAAATGTGCCTTTGCAAGGTTTTGTAAAGTATGTCTTAAGAAAAGAAAATTTTTATAATCATTCAGTTTCAAAAAGAACATTGAATATTAAATAAAACATGAAATACATATTTTAAAGAATACATGTTAATTAACAAAATATTTTAAAGCATTAACAAAATTTAAGATATGATAAAATCTGTAAAGCTGAATACCTGGAAAATCCTGTCGCAGTTCACGTGAGCTTGTGCCGTGAAAAATAATAATTTATTTAACATTTTTTTAAAAAAACTAAAGCGCACAAACTGTAACTTAACATGTCGTTTAGAAACTGAGTTGTAATTTTGAGAACAAGAAAAAAAATATGTCTGACGGAGCTTATAACAGAATGTAGAACATCGTGAGTAATTTCAGATAGACTGGCAACGGGTATTTAGACAGCTAGGCTGGCCAGCCGTTGTACTTTGCACTTAGATGTCATGCGATGCTTAGTTTTGGAGAATGTCGCCAGGTGCCAGCACCTGTCAAGGGACGGAAGTTGAATATGGAGAGACGAGTGAATGAATTTATTTTGCAGATGTAATTTTGAATTAGGATGTTACAAGCATACAGCTCAGACGAAAGCGGAGAGGGATTATAGGGGTGGCCTCAGGTAGTCCCGGGATCACCCGCCAACCTGAACTTGACAAAGTATAATAAACTCATCTAAAGTTATCTGATGTCTGTACAAAGATTTACAAAATTATTGTATATGATGAATTTGGTTTTGCATTGTTAGGTTGGTAATAGTAAATACTAAGAGTGAAGAGGTAAGGCCTACAGCTTAAAATAGTAATGAAACTGAAGTTTACATTTGTTTGAATACATATTGACATAAGCAGCTGTTTACAAATAGGTCGTGGCTTTATATATTGGAATACTAAGTTTTTTATTATCTCTTGTAAAATAGGATTTGGTGAAATCATGACAAAAGTCGGAGTAATGGACATTAGGAATGTTTCTATTTATTTTCTAGTCATTGCAAGAAACGACCATCAGTTTTAGGTACGAGAAACTAGAGGCGGAAACATTAAATACTTTTATTTCACTCTGTATTTCTAAATAGTGGTTTAACTAATCACCTGTTTGTCAATATAACGGGACTTCTGAAACGTCCGGACTCTGTCTATTTCCATTTTAAACAGCTCTATCTGAAAGTAGAAAAAAAAATTAGTTTATCTAAAAACTCAAATAGCACCAAGTAAATTTAAAGAGAAGTGAAGTTAGAAATGGAATATTATTCATAATTGATTTCAAGGTGGAATAACAACAAGTGCATGGATAATGGGACAGTGTTACTAAAAACGACGGTAATAGAGTAACTTTACACACATTTTCAAAATCATGTTATTTCAAGGTTAAAAATTAATAGATAAAGTGACAAACGCCTTGAATTTTAAGCAGTTATTCAATTTAGTATGTAATGAAAATAACAGCTTATTATTTTTATTACAGACGTAAAACTAGTAATATTAATTATTTAACATACCTTAATGTCAAAAGTAGTTCATTATTCTTAATAGTACCTACAGCGGTTTCGCCTCAACATAAGGCATCATCAGGCTTAGCACACGTAAACAAACTAAAAACACGTTCAAAACACAAAAGTTGTTTGTATATAAAAACACACACACACAAAATAGTAAACCGGGTTGGTTCTTGTTTTATTGTAAAAATAAAAATAATAAAATATTTTTCCTTGATGTGCCCACATCCTACAACTTCTAATGCTCTTGAGTGACTGATTGAAGAGCAATAGGACGGTGTTAAGCATCATACTACCGACACATTATCTTAGCAGTAGTTAGCTATTTTACGTATTCGGTGTTACGTGATGAAACTAAATGACCTGAGGCTTGAGGACTGTGTTAAGCATCACACTACCGACACAGTATCTTAGCAGTTAAGTAGTTAGCTATTTTACGTATTCGGTGTTACGTGATGAAACTAAATGACCTGAGGCTTGAGGACTGTGTTAAGCATCATACTACCGACACATTATCTTAGCAGTAGTTAGCTATTTTACGTATTCGGTGTTACGTGATGAAACTAAATGACCTGAGGCTTGAGGACTGTGTTAAGCATCACACTACCGACACAGTATCTTAGCAGTTAAGTAGTTAGCTATTTTACGTATTCGGTGTTACGTGATGTTCACTGAATGACCTGAGGCTTGAGGACGGTGTTTAGCATCATACTCCCGACACATTATGTTTACAGTAGTTAGCCTTTTTACGTATTGAGTGTTACGTGATGTTCACTGATTGACCCGAGGCTTGAGGACGGTGTTTAGCATCATACTACCGACACATTATCTTTGCAGTAGTTAGCCGTTTTACGTATTCAATGTCACGTGATGTCCACTGATTGACCCGAGGCTTGAGGACGGTGTTTAGTATCATACTACCGACACATTATCTTTGCAGTAGTTAGCCGTTTTACGTATTCAATGTCACGTGATGTCCACTGATTGACCCGAGGCTTGAGGACGGTGTTTAGCATCATACTCCCGACACAGTATCTTAGCAGTAGTTAGCCGTTTAGCGTATTCAGTGTCACGTGATGTCAACTGAATGACCTGTGGCTTGAGGGCGTTGTTTAGCATCATATTACCGACACATTATCTTTGCAGTAGTTAGCCGTTTTATGTATTGAGTGTCACGTGATGTCCACTGAATGACCTGAGGTTTGAGGACGGTGTTTAGCATCATACTCCCGACACAGTGTCTTAGCAGTAGTTAGCCGTTTATCGTATTCAGTGTCACGTGATGTCTACTGATTGACATGAGGCTTGAGGACGGTGTTTAGCATCATGCTACCGACACATTATCTTTGCAGTAGTTAGCCGTTTTATGTATTCAGTGTCACGTGATGTCAACTGAATGACCTGTGGCTTGAGGACGTTGTTTAACATCATACTACCGACACATTATCTTTGCAGTAGTTAGCCGTTTTACGTATTGAGTGTCACGTGATGTCCACTGATTGACCTGTGGCTTGAGGACGTAGTTTAGCATCATACTACCGACACATTATCTTTGCAGTAGTTAGTAGTTTTACGTATTCAGTGTCACGTGATGTCTACTGATTGACATGAGGCTTGAGGACGTTGTTTAACATCATACTACCGACACATTATCTTTGCAGTAGTTAGCCGTTTTATGTATTGAGTGTCACGTGATGTCCACTGATTGACCTTTGGCTTGAGGACGTTGTTTAGCATCATACTACCGACACATTATCTTTGCAGTAGTTAGCCGTTTTATGTATTGAGTGTCACTTGATGTCCACTGATTGACCTGTGGCTTGAGGACGTTGTTTAGCATCATATTACCGACACATTATCTTTGCAGTAGTTAGCCGTTTTATGTATTGAGTGTCACGTGATGTCCACTGAATGACCTGAGGCTTGAGGACGGTGTTTAGCATCATACTACCGACACATTATCTTTGCAGTAGTTAGCCGTTTAGCGTATTCAGTGTCACGTGATGTCTACTGATTGACATGAGGCTTGAGGACGGTGTTTAGCATCATGCTACCGACACATTATCTTTGCAGTAGTTAGCCGTTTTATGTATTGAGTGTCACGTGATGTCCACTGATTGACATGAGGCTTGAGGACGGTGTTTAGCATCATGCTACCGACACATTATCTTTGCAGTAGTTAGCCGTTTTATGTATTGAGTGTCACGTGATGTCCACTGATTGACATGAGGCTTGAGGACGGTGTTTAGCCTCCTACTACCCACACATTATGTTTACAGTAGTTAGCCGTTTTATGTATTGAGTGTCACGTGATGTCCACTGATTGACATGAGGCTTGAGGACGGTGTTAAGCATCATACTACCGACACATTATGTTTACAGTAGTTAGCCGTTTTATGTATTGAGTGTCACGTGATGTCCACTGATTGACATGAGGCTTGAGGACGGTGTTTAGCATCATACTACCGACACTTTATGTAACAGTAGTTAGCCGTTTTATGTATTGAGTGTCACGTGATGTCCACTGATTGACATGAGGCTTGAGGACGGTGTTTAGCCTCCTACTACCCACACATTATGTTTACAGTAGTTAGCCGTTTTATGTATTGAGTGTCACGTGATGTCCACTGATTGACATGAGGCTTGAGGACGGTGTTAAGCATCATACTACCGACACATTATGTTTACAGTAGTTAGCCGTTTTATGTATTGAGTGTCACGTGATGTCCACTGATTGACATGAGGCTTGAGGACGGTGTTTAGCCTCCTACTACCCACACATTATGTTTACAGTAGTTAGCCGTTTTATGTATTGAGTGTCACGTGATGTCCACTGATTGACATGAGGCTTGAGGACGGTGTTTAGCCTCCTACTACCCACACATTATGTTTACAGTAGTTAGCCGTTTTATGTATTGAGTGTCACGTGATGTCCACTGATTGACATGAGGCTTGAGGACGGTGTTAAGCATCATACTACCGACACATTATGTTTACAGTAGTTAGCCGTTTTATGTATTGAGTGTCACGTGATGTCCACTGATTGACATGAGGCTTGAGGACGGTGTTAAGCATCATACTACCGACACATTATGTTTACAGTAGTTAGCCGTTTTATGTATTGAGTGTCACGTGATGTCCACTGATTGACATGAGGCTTGAGGACGGTGTTAAGCATCATACTACCGACACATTATGTTTACAGTAGTTAGCCGTTTTATGTATTGAGTGTCACGTGATGTCCACTGATTGACATGAGGCTTGAGGACGGTGTTAAGCATCATACTACCGACACATTATGTTTACAGTAGTTAGCCGTTTTATGTATTGAGTGTCACGTGATGTCCACTGATTGACATGAGGCTTGAGGACGGTGTTTAGCCTCCTACTACCCACACATTATGTTTACAGTAGTTAGCCGTTTTATGTATTGAGTGTCACGTGATGTCCACTGATTGACATGAGGCTTGAGGACGGTGTTAAGCATCATACTACCGACACATTATGTTTACAGTAGTTAGCCGTTTTATGTATTGAGTGTCACGTGATGTCCACTGATTGACATGAGGCTTGAGGACGGTGTTTAGCCTCCTACTACCCACACATTATGTTTACAGTAGTTAGCCGTTTTATGTATTGAGTGTCACGTGATGTCCACTGATTGACATGAGGCTTGAGGACGGTGTTTAGCATCATACTACCGACACTTTATGTTTACAGTAGTTAGCCGTTTTATGTATTGAGTGTCACGTGATGTCCACTGATTGACATGAGGCTTGAGGACGGTGTTTAGCATCATGCTACCGACACATTATCTTTGCAGTAGTTAGCCGTTTTACGTATTGAGTGTCACGTGATGTCCACTGATTGACATGAGGCTTGAGGACGGTGTTTAGCCTCCTACTACCTACACATTATGTTTACAGTAGTTAGCCGTTTTATGTATTGAGTGTCACGTGATGTCCACTGATTGACCTTTGGCTTGAGGACGTTGTTTAGCATCATACTACCGACACATTATCTTTGCAGTAGTTAGCCGTTTTATGTATTGAGTGTCACTTGATGTCCACTGATTGACCTGTGGCTTGAGGACGTTGTTTAGCATCATATTACCGACACATTATCTTTGCAGTAGTTAGCCGTTTTATGTATTGAGTGTCACGTGATGTCCACTGAATGACCTGAGGCTTGAGGACGGTGTTTAGCATCATACTACCGACACATTATCTTTGCAGTAGTTAGCCGTTTAGCGTATTCAGTGTCACGTGATGTCTACTGATTGACATGAGGCTTGAGGACGGTGTTTAGCATCATGCTACCGACACATTATCTTTGCAGTAGTTAGCCGTTTTATGTATTGAGTGTCACGTGATGTCCACTGATTGACATGAGGCTTGAGGACGGTGTTTAGCATCATGCTACCGACACATTATCTTTGCAGTAGTTAGCCGTTTTACGTATTCAGTGTCACGTGATGTCTACTGATTGACATGAGGCTTGAGGACGGTGTTTAGCCTCCTACTACCCACACATTATGTTTACAGTAGTTAGCCGTTTTATGTATTGAGTGTCACGTGATGTCCACTGATTGACATGAGGCTTGAGGACGGTGTTTAGCATCATGCTACCGACACATTATCTTTGCAGTAGTTAGCCGTTTTACGTATTCAGTGTCACGTGATGTCTACTGATTGACATGAGGCTTGAGGACGGTGTTTAGCCTCCTACTACCCACACATTATGTTTACAGTAGTTAGCCGTTTTATGTATTGAGTGTCACGTGATGTCCACTGATTGACATGAGGCTTGAGGACGGTGTTTAGCCTCCTACTACCCACACATTATGTTTACAGTAGTTAGCCGTTTTATGTATTGAGTGTCACGTGATATCCACTGATTGACATGAGGCTTGAGGACGGTGTTTAGCATCATACTACCGACACATTATGTTTACAGTAGTTAGCCGTTTTATGTATTGAGTGTCACGTGATGTCCACTGATTGACATGAGGCTTGAGGACGGTGTTTAGCATCATGCTACCGACACATTATCTTTGCAGTAGTTAGCCGTTTTACGTATTGAGTGTCACGTGATGTCCACTGATTGACATGAGGCTTGAGGACGGTGTTTAGCCTCCTACTACCTACACATTATGTTTACAGTAGTTAGCCGTTTTATGTATTGAGTGTCACGTGATGTCCACTGATTGACATGAGGCTTGAGGACGGTGTTTAGCCTCCTACTACCCACACATTATGTTTACAGTAGTTAGCCGTTTTATGTATTGAGTGTCACGTGATGTCCACTGAATGACCTGTGGCTTGAGGACAGTGTTTAGCATCCTACTACCAACACATTATCTTTGCAGTAGTTAGCCGTTTTATGTATTGAGTGTCACGTGATGTCCACTGAATGACCTGAGGCATGAGGACGGTGTTAAGCATCATACTACCGACCCAGTATCTTAGCAGTAGTTAGCTGTTTTACGTATTCGGTGTTACGTGGTGTCCACAGTATGACCTGAGGCTTGAGGACGGTGTTAAGCATCATACTACCGACACATTATCTTAGCAGTAGTTAGCCGTTTAGCGTATTCAATATCACGCGATGTGCACAGAATGACCTGAGGCTTGAGGTCGGTGTTTAGCATCACACTAACGACACATTATCTTAGCAGTAGTTAGCCGTTTTATGTATTGAGTGTCACGTGATGTCCACTGAATGACCTGAGGCTTGAGGACGGTGTTAAGCATCATACTACCGACACATTATCTTAGCACTAGTTAGCCGTTTTATGTATTGAGTGTCACGTGATGTCCACTGAATGACCTGAGGCTTGAGGACGGTGTTAAGCATCATACTACCGACACATTATCTTTGCAGTAGTTAGCCGTTTTACGTATTCAATGTCACGTGATGTCCACTGATTGACCCGAGGCTTGAGGACGGTGTTTAACATCATACTACTGACACATTATCTTTGCAGTAGTTAGCCGTTTTATGTATTGAGTGTCACGTGATGTCCACTGAATGACCTGAGGCTTGAGGACGGTGTTAAGCATCATACTACCGACACAGTATCTTAGCAGTAGTTAGCCGTTTTATGTATTGAGTGTCACGTGATGTCCACTGAATGACCTGAGCCTTGAGGACGGTGTTAAGCATCATACTACCGACACATTACCTTTGCAGTAGTTAGCCGTTTTATGTATTGAGTGTCACGTGATGTCCACTGAATGACCTGAGCCTTGAGGACGGTGTTAAGCATCATACTACCGACACATTATCTTTGCAGTAGTTAGCCGTTTTATGTATTGAGTGTCACGTGATGTCCACTGAATGACCTGAGCCTTGAGGACGGTGTTAAGCATCATACTACCGACACATTATCTTTGCAGTAGTTAGCCGTTTTATGTATTGAGTGTCACGTGATGTCCACTGAATGACCTGAGCCTTGAGGACGGTGTTAAGCATCACACTACCGACACATTATCTTTGCAGTAGTTAGCCGTTTTATGTATTTAGTGTCACGTGATGTCCACTGAATGACCTGAGGCTTGAGGACGGTGTTAAGCATCATACTACCGACACATTATCTTTGCAGTAGTTAGCCGTTTTACGTATTCAATGTCACGTGATGTCCACTGATTGACCCGAGGCTTGAGGACGGTGTTTAACATCATACTACCGACACATTATCTTTGCAGTAGTTAGCCGTTTTATGTATTGAGTGTCACGTGATGTCCACTGAATGACCTGAGGCTTGAGGACGGTGTTAAGCATCATACTACCGACACAGTATCTTAGCAGTAGTTAGCCGTTTTATGTATTGAGTGTCACGTGATGTCCACTGAATGACCTGAGCCTTGAGGACGGTGTTAAGCATCATACTACCGACACATTATCTTTGCAGTAGTTAGCCGTTTTATGTATTGAGTGTCACGTGATGTCCACTGAATGACCTGAGCCTTGAGGACGGTGTTAAGCATCATACTACCGACACATTATCTTTGCAGTAGTTAGCCGTTTTATGTATTGAGTGTCACGTGATGTCCACTGAATGACCTGAGCCTTGAGGACGGTGTTAAGCATCATACTACCGTCACATTATCTTTGCAGTAGTTAGCCGTTTTATGTATTGAGTGTCACGTGATGTCCACTGAATGACCTGAGCCTTGAGGACGGTGTTAAGCATCATACTACCGACACATTATCTTTGCAGTAGTTAGCCGTTTTATGTATTGAGTGTCACGTGATGTCCACTGAATCACCTGAGCCTTGAGGACGGTGTTAAGCATCATACTACCGACACATTATCTTTGCAGTAGTTAGCCGTTTTATGTATTGAGTGTCACGTGATGTCCACTGAATGAACTGAGCCTTGAGGACGGTCTTAAGCATCATACTACCGACACATTATCTTTGCAGTAGTTAGCCGTTTTATGTATTGAGTGTCACGTGATGTCCACTGAATGACCTGAGCCTTGAGGACGGTGTTAAGCATCATACTACCGACACATTATCTTTGCAGTAGTTAGCCGTTTTATGTATTGAGTGTCACGTGATGTCCACTGAATGACCTGAGCCTTGAGGACGGTGTTAAGCATCATACTACCGACACATTATCTTAGCAGTAGTTAGCCGTTTTATGTATTGAGTGTCACGTAATGTCCACTGTATGACCTGAGCCTTGAGGACGGTGTTTAGCATCACACTACCGACACATTATCTTTGCAGTAGTTAGCCGTTTTATGTATTGAGTGTCACGTGATGTCCACTGAATGACCTGAGGCTTGAGGACGGTGTTAAGCATCATACTCCCGACACAGTATCTTTGCAGTAGTTAGCCGTTTTATGTATTGAGTGTCACGTGATGTCCACTGAATGACCTGAGGCTTGAGGACGGTGTTAAGCATCATACTACCGACACATTATCTTTGCAGTAGTTAGCCGTTTTATGTATTGAGTGTCACGTGATGTCCACTGAATGACCTGAGCCTTGAGGACGGTGTTAAGCATCATACTACCGACACATTATCTTTGCAGTAGTTAGCCGTTTTATGTATTGAGTGTCACGTGATGTCCACTGAATGACCTGAGCCTTGAGGACGGTGTTAAGCATCATACTACCGACACATTATCTTTGCAGTAGTTAGCCGTTTTATGTATTGAGTGTCACGTGATGTCCACTGAATGACCTGAGCCTTGAGGACGGTGTTAAGCATCATACTACCGACACATTATCTTTGCAGTAGTTAGCCGTTTTACGTATTCAGTGTCACGTGATGTCCACTGAATGACCTGAGCCTTGAGGACGGTGTTAAGCATCATACTACCGACACATTATCTTAGCAGTAGTTAGCCGTTTTACGTATTCAATGTCACGTGATGTCTACTGATTGACATGAGGTTTGAGGACGGTGTTTAGCATCATACTACCGACACATTATCTTTGCAGTAGTTAGCCGTTTAGCGTATTCAGTGTCACGTGATGTCTACTGATTGACATGAGGCTTGAGGACGGTGTTTAGCATCATATTACCGACACATTATCTTTGCGGTAGTTAGCCGTTTTATGTATTGAGTGCCACGTGATGTCCACTGAATGACCTGAGGCTTGAGGACGGTGTTAAGCATCATACTACCGACACATTATCTTTGCAGTAGTTAGCCGTTTTACATATTTAATGTCACGTGGTGTCCACTGAATGACCTGAGGCTTGAGGACGTTTTTTAGCATCCTACTCCAGACACATATAGGAAAAGATCCAGGACACGTCATAAATCAGTAAGTACTGTCTCCAATAGACAAAAGTAAATTTTTTTAGTAAATGACCACAGAAATTGGTTCAGACAAGTTTTTTGAGATTATTGACTAGAAAATCCACCAATAGTATTCAGAACCGAAACTTCATCTGGAGTCCTCAATCAAACGTAGGTACATACAACAAGTGATAAAGTGTAATGTTTAGAAGAAAACAATATATGTAAAATATATATATATATATATATATATATATATATATATATATATATATATCATGCCTCAATTCAATCACAATCTTTAACCATTGATTAGAGGTACATTGTTTTAAAGAGATTTTAATACGAGGCAAATTTAACAGTAATTTATTGCAAACAATAAATGTATTTTTGTTAACATCATGAAACCAAAACACGTTATTATATTTCAATTTTCTTGTAAAAATGTTTATTAATAAAAAAAAACCTACCGGACATCATAGTCATACTTAAAAATCAAAATTCCAAAACCTTACCAATTAAAAATAAATAAATTGACACAAAACAAGACCTTTATCTATTTGTGTGTGTTACAAAATTAGTTTTTATAATAATATGCATACTTTAATATTTGAAGTTTTTATTTAGAGTTTGTGTAGTCATGGGGAAATGTATTTGTTCAGTATGTTTTAAAGTAATATTGTACAATAATTACAAGTTGTAGCCATTTTAAGAAACAACTTCAACAACTTTTTTTTTCCAACATGCTACCTTAAAATCAAACTAAATAAATTAAGCATTTCAACTAATTCAAAGAGCGTGAGCTTTATAAAAACCACCCAGCTGATCCCAAGATAACGGGATCCCAACCGGTCGACTTAACAGACTGACCTTGCCTTGACAGAACTTTAGGCGAAGTTTAATTCGCATAACAATTTTCTGTGTCTAGTTAATGTAAATTTTCAACTAAACGTTGGGTTTGAATAAAAGGTTTTTAATTGCAATTAAAAATATTTAAAAAAGGAAATTAATTCTTTGTGTGTTTAGCGTGGTGAATTAGACTGTGATTTTTCTTTGTAGAAAGTAAAACTAATTAGACTTTGATTTATTTTTTATAGAAAGTAAAACCATGTTTGTTCGTATGAATTAAGGTTCTGCAATTCACTTTAATTAAGCTAAAATAAATATTTCATGGACACAAGTGGTCTAAATGAACGTTTCGAACACTGTATATCCATATTTAAATGACAATCTATCGATGCGAACTTGGTGTCGATACATGTTGCTTAGTGATATACAAAGGTTGATTTTTTTTTAAATATAAGTGAAATTATCAATCGAAAACTCAAGAATAGTACGAAAACATAATTCTCTATATAATACCGGCTTCAGAAGTTATAATTAAGCCAAGATTCAAGAATAGTGTCGTGTCATCCTACAGGAGTTCAACATTTCGTGTTAGGGCAGACATCAACTGCAGACTGCATGGACAATTCCACTTCAAACAGGTTTTTTTTTTTTTTTTTTTTTTTTTTAACAATTTAAGAAGCCATAAACTGTTTTTTATAAATATAAAATTTCATAACCAAACTTACTTCAAAATTTTAATTTTAAAATACAGTATAGTTAAAAGATTGACTAGCCTCTTTACACTTAATAAAAGAAAGTATTAGGCTAGTTATTTTCCTTTGTGTGTGTGTGTGTTTGTGTGTTTTTATTTGTTCTAATAAAACTAAAGTAATATTTTCAAAGCAATAAAATTAAAGTAATAATTACATACTACTAAGGATGTAGTTAAATCTTAGTATTATTGTAACGTAAATCACTGCATACGTTTTAACGTAATAATGCAACCTTAAACTCATATTGTAAAGGGCTCTATTTTTTCTTCTCGTTATTTATTTTAAGAATTTAAATATTTATTAATATTATATATGGTTGAAATTTCCCTTGTTAAGAAAATCTGTATGTATGTTCAGTTATAATTGTATTTATTGTGAATTGATATTTTGATGACAAGTGGAGTTAATTTGTAGATGATAAAATGTCAAATTATTTTGTGTGGTATTATTAAAATGTTATTCCAACAGAAATGTAGAAACAGTTTTTGTGTAGACACCATATATATATTTAAACTGACATGTACCATCCCTAATAAGTTCCCCACGCGTTTCAATTACCTTTTTCTTGAAGGTTGTGGTACAAAGCGTCAGATTACGTTCAATAAGGATGTACTAGCACTATTAAATAAATAACCAGAGAGCTATAAAAATATTCAAAATTACAATACAGTATATTTAACAATGCTTTGACAGCTTTTGTTGCCTGGATCTTTTTACTACGGGGAGGAGTTTATCGGCCAAAAGTATTCCTAAGTTCTCACAAATTTTCTTAAACTTGGTTTCGAGCATGTGGTGAAGTGTTTAAGTAGTCATTTTCAGTGGTTTTAATGTTAAATCCTAGTAAACATTTGTAATTATTATAGTGTATACATTTGTAAATCCTAGTGTATAGTAATTATTTGTAATACTATTGATTTTCTTTCTGTTGTGTTAAATGACCTCAAATTAATGTTTTGTGCTATTAAAAATTGTATATTTGTTCTATTTGAATACTTTTGTTGTTGTACTCATTTATAATAACTATAATTTAAAATGACGTATCTTATACTATAATTATTTACAATACTGTTCTGTTCTGAAGACAATTATAATAAATAAATATATAGAGGAAATCTGATGTAAAGAAACTTTTTCAGACTAGCTTATTCATTTTGTGAGATAAAATAAAATCGTTAGGGTTATTACATTATCGTGGGTATATTCCATAGTAGAGGTTTTCATCAGATAAAAATGTCACACAAAATATAGGCTAAATTTGGGTTTATTGGGTGGAGAGTTGTGATATTTTACAATCAAGATATACCCGGAAGTGTACGTGGTATTTAGATTGTGTATGTTTATTGTTGTAAATATAATAATGTTTTGTTTTTATGTAATCACATGTCATCATTATAACATATTGATTATTGTCACTCTACAAGATATTTTGGTAAATGTAAATAAAGATTATTGTATATATAAAAAGTATATATAAAAAATATATTAGTAAAACCTTTTAAAGTTATTTGTACTTAGAACAATCAACTGGTTTTCCCAATATGTATTGTTCCTATGGTCATTGCCCAGGCTGTGTATTTCCCAACCTTCCATTCATTGTATCCTAACTCCCACCCTCTAGTTTTAAGGTTTTCTGTTTTTTTCTTTTTTCTTCAGTCTGTAATACAGCCTCGTCAATGCCTTAGCAGGCGAAACCATTGGTCGGCTAGACTAATTAAAAGTGGATATTACAAAATAAATAATTGTGTTTTATTATCTTTAAACATGGAATTCCACCAAGAACCATCGGTCTCAACAGTAATGAAAATTATTATATATATATATATATATATATATATATATAAGTTATATAATTAAATTAACTAAATATTACATAAGTAATATATGACAAAACCTTTGTCATATATGTAGCTGTAGGAATTACGATTACTAATCAACAAAACCGCAGTTGCAGTTCTTAGGAATAGGCTTAGACCATAGTTTACCTTTAATGTTAAGAAACAATGTAAGAACAGAGTCTGTCTGGTAACCAGTGAGTGAACATCACGTTACAAGTTCTCTCCAATAATACAGTAATTATTATTGTAATTTATTATTATTGTAAAATCTGTTATTGTTTTTAATAAATAAAACATTTTTTAAAAACACGTTTTTCACAAGAAAAACTATAACTGGCGCAGTCGGTAGGACACTTCGAAGAGATTAAATGAATATTAGTTTCTTTTTAGTATCAACTAATTAACGAAGTGGACGAACAACAACAAGAACGTTTCAGAAGAATTAAGTGCATATTAATTTTTCTCGGGACAACAGACTTTCAAGGAAGTTAGTGAATATAACATCCGTCGGTTTCGATCGTTAATTGAGAGTCTACAACTGCAGAACGAATATCTGCAAAGAAGAAAGAAGAACGAAGAAAGAAGAACGAAGAAAGAAGAAAGAAGAACGAAGAAAGAAGAACGAAGAAAGAAGAACGAAGAAAGAAGAACGAAGAAAGAAAAACGAAGAAAGAAAAAAGAAAAGGATCACGCCTAAGCTGTTCCACAAGTATTTGCAATGACCAAATTATTCACGACACTACTGTGAGTAAAACAAGGATTTTATTGTCTTATTATATTGTTCTGTGAATAAGAACAAAAAGAATAAAATAATTTTCAAAATAATTTTGTAAATAATTTGCAAGTAATATCTTATTAATTAATTTCAAGTAATTGAATTGTATAAAATATTTAATTTTTGAAAGTAACGTCTTTTTAAGAATTTTATACAACAGTTGTTTGAAAACTGTAACTTTTTATATCATATCATACTTTAATAATTAATTTTCATTTAATTATCTTGTATAGAATAAGTAGTAAGTTAAGTGATTATTAATAATGGCTATCCCAATTTTAAAAAAAGAGTACTTGGACATGATCCCCGAGTACAGTGGTGAACCCTCCATGCTCAATAGGTTTATTTCAATTTGTGAAAAGATAGTACAGAAATTTTACGTAGTTGATAACCCTGAAGATTTCCAGAACGAATATTTGTTTTCATCCATTCTTGCCAAATTGAAGGGTCAAGCTCTAGAAATTGTAGTTAATTCAAATACTTATGCTTGGGATGAGGTCAAAAACATCCTTTTAACGAGTTATTCCGATAAAAGAGATTGCTTTACCTTAAACCTAGAAATGGCGGAGTTAAAACAGGAAAACAGTGAATCACCATTCCATTTTTATGAACGAGTTCAAAAATTACTAAATTTACAAGTAGCTTTTTTCCTAAACAAAGAAAAGACCGTTGCTAAAGACATTTTAATTGCTTATGTACAAAGATTAGCATTAAGAGTGTTATTAAGGGGATTTCAAGAACCATTAGGATCCTTGATGCGAACAAAAAATCCCAGCTCTTTAAATGAAGCATTAAATATGTTGACCAACGACTTTCAATTTAATAATAAGCTATTTCAATCTAATAGGCAAATGCTACCACCAAAACCTCAAAACCTGCCAATTCGTAAACCTATGAATAATTATTATCCATCCTCTCAAAATCAACATAAACAATTTCCACAAAACAATTCAGGCCAGTTTAATAGACAAAATTATGTAAATCATAGCCAACAACTAAAACCTTTTGTAAATCACACACAAAAAACAAATCAAATGTATCAACCCACGCCGATGAGCATATCAACTCGCCAAACAGGAAACCCAATTAAACAAAATAGGTTGTATCAAATAACAGGAAAACCGGTTGAGGAGGAAGTTCGTAGTAATTCAGTTGATAAGATAACGGACCAAGTGCAGAGTATTTCATTGACAGAACAGACTGATGACGCTTGCAACTTCACGGAAGACTATCTCCATATCCCGGAAATGCAAAATGAATATGACGTAGATGATTTTACTATGGAAGACAACGCCTATGGATTTTCACAAGAAAACGAAAACGTTCAGAATCATTTTTTAGGCCTAACCACATTAAAAGAAAATTTTCCATAATGCACATTGAAAATGAGACAAATCACTTACCATATATAATTGATCCGAAAACTAATTTTAAAATATTAATAGATACAGGTAGTACCAGATCATTTATAAAAAAGTCTATTGCTTTCACTATGTTCAAAAATACAATAAAAACAGAACCGTTTGAAGTAAGTACCGCACACGGAACATCAAAAGAGAAATTTAGCTGTAAACTACCAATATTAGGAACGAAAATGTCTAAATTCTATTTATTTGATTTCCATAAAGATTTTGACATACTACTTGGACTTGATAATATAAGGGAACTAAAAATCACTCTGGATTTTGTGAATAATAAATTAATATTTTATGAAAAGAAAATATCAATGCAATTTTTTAATACAGAGGAACTAAATTCAGATAATAAGGAAACGAATCCTAAAGAAAATAAGAGCGCGTGTTACGTAATCAGGGCACGTTCTAGACAGACAGTAAAAATTAAAATTCGTAATATGTACAATGGAGAAGGAATAATATCTTATAGACAACAAGACGGACTTGAAATACCACAATGCATTTTAAAAGTCGAAAATGGAGAAAGTTATTGTCCTGTAATTAACAACACAACAGCAGACAGGCGATTAATTGTCGAACCCATGTACATAGAACCATTAGATAATTACGAAATTTGTGAATTAAATACTAACCAAACAAAAACGGTAAATTTTAATATGTTACAACATGAAAAGTCGAAATTTGATGAACAACAAATTAGAACGGAACATATGAATTCTGAAGAGAAACGGGAGATATTAAAATTAATTTTCGAATACTCGGATATATTTCATCAGGAAAACAATAACTTAACCTTTACTAACCAGATCAAGCATGTGATAAGAACAACAGATGAGATACCGGTTTATACGAAAAGCTACCGATATCCTGAAATTTATCGAAAGGAGGTAAACAGGCAAATCCAGGAAATGCTCGATCAAAAGATAATTCAACCATCACACTCGCCGTGGAACTCACCTGTGTGGATTGTTCCAAAGAAAACGGACGCTTCAAATAAACAAAAATTTAGACTAGTAATTGACTTTAGAGGTCTTAATGCAAAAACAATAGATGACAAATTTCCACTCCCCAATATTACTGACATATTAGACAAATTAGGCAGATCACAATATTTCACGACCTTGGATCTCGCCTCTGGTTTTCATCAAGTTGAAATGCATCCAGATAGCGTAGACAAGACCGCATTTTCCACAGAGACAGGTCATTATGAATTTCTCAGAATGCACTTTGGTTTAAAAAACAGCCCACCAACGTTCCAGAGAATAATGAATAACATCCTACGCGGAATTCAGAACGAAACTTGTTTAGTATATCTTGACGACATTATAATATACTCCACTAGTTTACAAGAACACATAAGTAGGTTAAAAGAAGTGTTTAATAGGTTAAGAGAAGCCAATTTTAAAATACAGTTAGATAAAACGGAATATTTAAGGAAAGAGGTTGCATATTTGGAGTCAGATGGAGTCAAACCTAATCCAGAAAAAATAAAAGCAATAAAAAATTACCCAATCCCGAAAACACCAAAGCAAATAAAAGGATTTCTAGGACTATTAGGCTATTATCGAAAATTTATAAAAAATTTCGCAAAAATTACAAAACCACTTACCACTTGTTTAAAAAAGAATGCCAAAATTGATATTGAAAAACCTGATTATGTAGAATGTTTCGAAACGTGTAAAAATATTCTAACTAATGAACCTCTGTTGCAATACAACAAATTTGAAAAAGAATTTATACTAACTACGGACGCGAGCAATTTTGCCGTGGGAGCAATTTTGAGTCAGGAGAATAATGGACAAGATCTTCCCATAGCTTACGCCAGCCGCACTTTAAATGATAGTGAGGTCAATTATTCAGCAATTGAAAAAGAACTACTTGCGATTGTATGGGCGACCAAACATTTTAGACCATATTTATTTGGGAGAAAATTCAAAATTTTCACCGATCACAAACCGTTACAGTGGCTATTTTCTGTCAAAGAACCTAGCTCTAAGCTCTTAAGATGGCGACTCAAGCTAGAAGAATATGATTATGAGATACGATATAAGAAAGGGAAAACTAATAAAAATTCTGACGCACTATCCAGGATTCAGCTAAATATTACTGAAAAAAGCTCAACAAAACCTCGTGATAACACAAGAAAAGAGTTAGAGAGGACAGCATCGGAATCAACCTTACTCTATTTTCCAGAATTAGATGGATTAGATGACGACCAATCAATGATCGTGAACTTTGACTTAGAAGAAGACAACGCTGTTAATCAAGAGGAAATCGATGAAACAAATGACCAAACGATCCATTCAAACTTTGAAGGTAACACATCGGTAGAAATTCCAATTTCGGACGAGCCGGTAAATTTTGGTAGAAATCAAATTTTTGTATCAACTGTAAAATACCAACCCAAAAGAGTAAAAATAGTGAAATTGTTTGGAACATCGAAATTAAGATTAATTGTTGAATTGTCTGAAAATAATTTTGAAAACGATATTATTAAATTTATAAAAGAATACCTAGTGCCAAAAGTTAAGTATAATGTTTATTTTGAAAACGATGTCTATGAGAAATTTGCAATATGTGTATCCAGAAACTTTAAGAATTCTAAACTTTGTTTAGTTAAATGTAACACCAAATTAATAGATATAACTAGAGAAGACGAAATTCAGGAAATAATAAATAATTATCACACAAGCAAGACCAACCATCGTGGGATGCAGGAAACGTATGAGCAGATAAAGAGGAAATACTATTGGCCGAATATTAAAGGACACATTCAAAATTTTATCAATAACTGTGATATTTGTTTGAAATCAAAATATGAAAGAGTACCTCTGAAATTAGAAATGAATCTTACGCCTACACCTGTAAGACCATTACAAGTAATTTATGTAGATAGCATATCATTAGAGAAAAACAGATTTCTCAGCATAATAGACGGATTCTCTCGTTACGCGCAAGTGTATCGTGTAGGAGGAGCACACGCCACAGAAGTTGCTGATAAACTCCTAGATTATTTCGCACACTACGGAATTCCTGAGCTTATAGTGTCAGACAATGGAACTGAATTTAGTAATAGGATAATAAAGGAGATCACTGAACTTCACAAAATAAAAATTCACTTCACATCCACCCAACATCCACCTTCTAATGGATTATGTGAAAGATTCCATTCCACTTTGATTGAACATGTAAGATTATAAAATAACCAAGAAGAATTCAGGAAAGATAATATTGTAAAGAAAGTGAAATATGCAGTCATTGCATATAACAATAGTATACATTCCGTGACTAGACTGACACCTTTTGAAGTACTATATGGACATGTAAATTCTAACAACATCTTAGACATGGACATAGAAAATCAACTTATCAATGATTATGTAATAACTCATAAGGAGAAGACCAGAAAATTATACGAACAAATTAGACAAGCCAATCAAAAAATTAAGGAAGACATTCAAAACAAAAGAAACCAAAATAAGGAACCACTACCTGAGATTCCAACAGACGTTTATGTAAAGAATGTACAAAAACAAAGCAAAACAAAAAATAAATTTAATAAGGAACAAATATTGACGACAGATAAGGATAAGAAAACCGCCGAAATTCGAGCCAGGCATTATAACACAAAGAAGAAAATACATTTGTCCAACATTAAGAGACCGAGGAAAACAGCCAAATATAAGGAAATTAATACAATTAATCATGTTCCAGGTCCTTCCTGTTCCTTAGAGAAGCCATCTCAATCACAACAGAGATAAGAGATATACTTAATCAATTAAATATACTATATAATATTGTACTGAGTATAATCGTAGATTTAGAAAATTCATTAACCTTTTGTAAGCTAGGAATATTGCACCCCAGTATTATATCCACAAGAGAATTGTTCGATGAAATTGTAAAAATTCATAAATTTTATGGTGATCAGTTGCCATTAACGGCAAGCATAGAAAATGTGTGGGACTTTGAAAACATAATAGAAATAAGCTGTAGAATAAATAATGACGAAATAATTTATTTTTTAAGGCTACCAATTGTAGAAGAAGAAGAGTTTAAGTTGTATAAACTATATCCTATTCCAACTAAATATGAATCTAATTATGTTACTATAATTCCTAACGTTAAAAACATTTTAATGTCAGACACTAAACTAATAGGTTTAGACAATGTATGTAAAAATAAAATTAGAATGAAATTTTTGTGTTCACACGAACTAGTGAATCACAATAATTTAGATTGTGAAAAATCTATTTTGCATTCTGTTAAAACTAATGATTGTCAATACACAGCACTGGAAATTAATGATAGTATTGTATAATGTTGTACCTATGCCACAGAAAACATTTATTAATTATAACTTGAATTTATGGACAATGTTAATCTATGTAATAATAATAATTATTATAATATATTTTACTTATAAAAAATGTCAAAATAATAGAAATCCAGTAGTAGACAATCAACATCCACCTCCGGATGTTTTATTTAGGGATAGAGGAGTTATATAATTAAATTAACTAAATATTACATAAGTAATATATGACAAAACCTTTGTCATATATGTAGCTGTAGGAATTACGATTACTAATCAACAAAACCGCAGTTGCAGTTCTTAGGAATTAGCTTAGACCATAGTTTACCTTTAATGTTAAGAAACAATGTAAGAACAGAGTCTGTCTGGTAACCAGTGAGTGAACATCACGTTACAAGTTCTCTCCAATAATAATTATTATTGTAATTTATTATTATTGTAAAATTTGTTATTGTTTTTAATAAATAAAGCATTTTTTAAAAATACGTTTTTCACAAGAAAAACTATAACTTATATATATATATATATATATATATATATATATATATATATATATATATATATTATTTGAAGATAATTATATAATTATATATATATATATATATAATTATATATTATTTGGAGATAATTATATAATACTAATATAATATTATTTAATTATTATTTATGTAATTATTATTTTTGTGTTAATATTTTCCGTATAGTAGAAATATTGATTGTAAACAATTTTAAGAGATCTGCCCTAAAGGATTAGAAATTCTCTATTTATTCCGAAAATATCCCATTTCTGAAAAAAAAATTCACAAATATTATTATAATTGTTTTCTGTTATAAACCCCTAATTTAATGAGTTGGTGAAACGGTAACAGTATACTGTAGTGACGAAATCCACTTACGTATTTTACCTTTATGTCATCATGTGTTACTTGTCAACCAAATCGTGTCAAAGAAAACATCATGTAAAATAAAGCAAAATTTGTCTCCAAATAATTGAATCATTTTGTTTAGACTTGACATTTTTTAAATATTGCATTAATAAAACAACAAATTTAAAAATTCAGCAGTTGTTCATAATTATAAAAAAGATGCTTGAGTATATAAATACATTTCAATTGTTGTTATAAAGAAGTTTACTTCCTGAGGTATTAAGTCTGCAGTATCAACTTGCCGAGATATGATGTGTGGTGAGTGTCACCATTACAAAAACAAGGTAGGATGTGTGAGAGAGTTTATACAGATACGAGATTTAATGTATGACTATTAAAACAAAATTGCAGATGGTCATAAAATGAAAATATATTACAGAAAACATGTTGGTAATGTGGATTTTGTTAAAAGATAAATTGATGAATTTGATGTTTGTCCAATCTCCCTAGCTATTATTATTGAATTTTATCTTGTAATAATTATGGAAAAAAATTAACAGACAAAAATCAAATATGTCTTACCTCATTTTTGAGACTATTTGATACGAAACACAACATCGTATTGTAGAATAGTCCAACTGCTACTACCAACAAGCTTCCGTCCATGTCCTTTCCTGAGAAACATTTTGCCCAATTATCGTAGCTTATAACTATCATCGCTATTACATATGTTGCATATATGATACTAGAGGACAAAGCAAAATACCCATTGAGAATCTCATTGTTGTTTCTAATTTGTCGAAATACTTCAGTAGAATCGAACACTAAGTCTTGATCATCGATATTTTCAAAATATATAGACCGAGTACTCTGTAAATGTTCAGGACAATCAGCAAGTTGTGAAATCATTTCCTTTGCTCTGTTGTATCGCATTTTCACCATGAACGTCAACATAGAATATTGAAACATTAGTACGATGGTAATTAAATCATAAACAAATTCTAAAACACTCCAGCCTGTGAGTTGATCAAATAATGCTAAAATATCAAAGGAGAAAAATATTATGGCACAAAGCAACATCATGATAAAGATAATGATCTGCATTTTAGGTAGTGGAAGATCACTGATTCTCAGAATTATGTCAATTTTCCTCTGATTATCGGCAAATTGTACGATGTTATGTTTTTTCAAAATTTGGTAGTAGACCAAACATACTGGTGCTAATAGGTTTGAAAACATTTTAAAAGACAAATTCACAACTTCAGAAATAGATGCACCTTTTAATCCAAATATTTGTGACGTAACTTCAACAAGTCCTGTGCAAGTTGTGATTGTAATTATGCACAAGAAAGCGATGTGCTTTTTAGAGATTATATTTTCTCTCAACCATGGAGACTGTAATGCAAGAAGAGGCAGTACAAAGTTTTGTAAATTTACGTAAACACTCTCGTAGTACATTATAGTTTGAACGTCCAGCAGACAACAAATTGTAACCTAAATTCTTACTTGTTATTGATAGTAATATATTCCTATTATTATATTAATGTATTGATTCTTTATATAACGCGACAGGTTGAAGATATGTGTCAACTTAATAAAATAATTGTTTTATCAATTTCATAATTATCAACTCCATCTAAGTCCATTTAATAAATAAGAAAATATAATCACTACAGGATGATTCACAAAATAAAGTTTTATCAGTTGCTTGACTTCTAAAAGTGGGTTACTCGAAGAACAATGGTAATAAAAGTTGCTAACATAAAGACATATAATAAATTATAACTATGAGTTTAACTCAAATCTGTTTTTACCATACTATAACATCTATTGAATAAACTCTTAAGTGTTTTTACAAACATAAACGTTACTATATTTTAAAAAATCGAACGCACGATTTCACAATAATTACGTTTATTTAACCAAACGCGTCTCAACGACAAAGTCGCCATCCTCAGTGATACATGAGCTACAATAACAAAACTATAACTAAAATAGCCTCGTATTTGTAGACCACTAAAGGGGCGTGGCTTAAACCTACTATTTTAATGCTTTTAGTTCTTAGTTTGTTTAAAAATTATTAAAAAATATTATTTTTATACAAAACCTAAATTATAGGATATCATTTTTCTTAGAAAAATGCGTAGAATTTATTTATGCAATAAATTTTCTTTTTGAAACAGTTTTGGTGTAAATATGTTATGTTTCAAAAAATCAATGTAACATTATTTAGAAAAACCTAAATCATCCAAAATAAATTTTTTATTACTGTTTTTCATGATATACAAAAGTTTTTAAATATAATTTTGAATAATAGTTGAATAAAAAAATATATTATTTTCATTTTCAAAAAAAAAAAATGTTTTACGGAAAAAGATAAAATGTTACTACCTAAATTGAAAAATCACAAAAAAATAGTAATAATATGGATAACACAACTACTATATATCATTATATTCAGAAAGGTGCATAGATATTAGTTGTGTAGTGAAAAAAAAAGATATAAAACATTTTGAGTTATAACGTCAGGAATCAAAAAATCGTCCGGTGGCCGAGGCAAAAATTGCACTGAAAAGGTAATGTACAGGTTAGGGCACATATAACATAACCTATCCAGACTGCATCAGTATTAGATAAGTCTGACAATAACATCACTCAAAACAATAAATTCTACAAACAATAATACAGATACTGTACACAAATTATTATAAATAAACATCCCTAACAAAATAACTTCACAATAACAGAAATAAACCAAGCCATGCACTAGCCTAGGCACATGTCATTTAGTAGTTAAACCAAGCCTGCGCAAAACGATAACTTCAAGATGAGAAAGACTATTCTAAAATAACTCTATGAGGTAACGAGTTGTACCAACTGAAAGATCTAAACTTCATCTTCCTAATAGATCCGTTACAAAATATTAATGTAAGTAATCGATATTTCCCATTTAGTAAACTGCACCGAAAAAAAAATGAGACTGGTTCTGTTTGGTTCGTAGAATGGAAATATCTCTTAAACTATATTCGTAATTGGTAGTTCGAAAGAGAAAGAAAAATACAATATAATATTGTTAAATTGTGGCAAATGGACAAGTATTACCATTCCATAAAATCATATGAACACTGAGTACACATTTTTCTATATAAACGCTGTAGCGTCAAATGAGGCGATCTAGCGGAATGGTCGTCAACTTTTATAGAATTTTAACTTTTAGTGAGAAGGATTTTTTTATACATGATTATGAAAGATTGAAACATCACATTTACAATTATATATTATATATTATGATAAAATATTTTCTACTAGGATAAAAGTTGAATTGAAAAAAAAATGTAATTTTTAGCTTGTAAAAATGAGTTATAATTCTTGATTTTGTTTAATTTTTATATAATAAAAACTATAACAGATAGAAAGATTGGTTAATCACTGATCGAAAGAGGGATCACGTGATCTATAGAACAGTGTTATGTTAAATCTGTTGGACAGATATGTCGATTTGGGAAAATTAGAGAAAAATAACGTCATTTTTGTTTACAACTTGTCAGCGCAAATCTTTGACGTTACGTATCAAAAATATGCATACTTTACTAATTTTTGGATTATTATTTTATAACGTTTTATGGTATTTGTTTTTGCATAATTATGCATCTAAGGAACATTAGCTTTCCAACACTTTTTTATTTATTTTAACATTTTCAATTTTATATTGCTGAATTAGGGTTGGTAATCTATAAGGAAACTATAATCCCCTAAACCAAAATTAAATGTCTTTTAAATTTTCGTGGCCGCTATCAGGCAACATGAAGATCAGTTTAAACAGGAATTATTTGCGTTACGATAATTACTCTAGACAGTACTTTGTATATTGGGTATACTGAACATACAAAACATTGTAATAATTTCAATAGTGATGATATAGGGAAGGTCTCCCTTACTAATACGAGCGTAGTGAGTGGAGGCTCCTTGACACTTGCTAGTGGAGCCTCCGTAATATATAAACATCTACAAGGTCTGGTCAAACTAAAAAGTAGTGAGTTACACAGTAGAAGTTCAGAAAATTTTTAAACAAAATCCTACAATACAACATTTTCTACAAGACTCACAAAAATATTTTTACATACACCCCTCTTCTTAATATATCGTTCTTGAGCACTTAATTTCCTCTTTAAGAGTGTCATTGTTCGGCTTGAGTGAATATAGAATGTCCGGTTGAGTTGTGATTTGGAATAAAGTACTAAAGTGTACCCTTATAGAACAATTTTGATCATAAGAAAAACAATTCAAATTAAAAATATATAGGTATTTGTATATCATATCTATTGAATTGTTTTAAATCTTTAAAGTTGCCTTTAAACAAAATACATTAGATTAAATCGCTAGTGGAAATTATTCTATTGAATGATAGCCAAGCATATCAAGCATATTGGCAAATGAAGTAAAGATCGTATTGTAGTTGAAGAATGATCAGTTTTGTGTAAAACATCTCAAAGTTCTTATTATTTTTTTATCTTCTTTTTATTAAAAATACGCAACTGTTTGTTTCATACCCGTCACTTCGCTTAATTTATTCTACATATACTGTGTAATCATCTTATCGTGTTCATTATTGACATCATTTATGAAAAACATTAAATGTGGGGCCTTCGTCTCTTTTACATGGAATTAAAATAAATCGAAAACTTTTAAGATTGGCCGCTATTTTCAAATATTTATTTAAAAACTAAAACTAAAATTTGCAGAAAACTCAATTTTAAATTTTGGTTTTCAAATAATGACAAAATACTATTATTATAAATCTTATATCGAAAGTAAGCCAGTAAAATATTTAATATATAATCTGATTATTTACTAAGTGTAGGAGAGAGAGAGAGAGAGAGAGAGAGAGAGAGGAGAGAGAGAGAGAGAGAGAGAGAGAGAGAGAGAGAGAGAGAGAGAGAGAGAGAGAGAGAGAGAGAGAGAGAGAGAGAGAGAGAGAGAGAGAGAGAGAGAGAGAGAGAGAGAGAGAGAGAGAGAGAGAGAGAGAGAGAGAGAGAGAGAGAGAGAGAGAGAGAGAGAGAGAGAGAGAGAGAGAGAGAGAGAGAGAGAGAGAGAGAGAGAGAGAGAGAGAGAGAGAGAGAGAGAGAGAGAGAGAGAGAGAGAGAGAGAGAGAGAGAGAGAGAGAGAGAGAGAGAGAGAGAGAGAGAGAGAGAGAGAGAGAGAGAGAGAGAGAGAGAGAGAGAGAGAGAGAGAGAGAGAGAGAGAGAGAATGACCGAGTGGTTTAATTAAACGAGTAAAAAATACTAAAATTAAAAACTTAAATAGGATGTTAATTTAAAACCACATACTTTATACTTTAGCGAATATTGTATTTACCAAGGTCATATTTTGGGTGTAAAAATTTTGAATAACTGGATGTTTAAATAATGCCTATTCAAATAGAATTTATTTCTCTCAAAAATACTTGTATATACTTTGTTTTCTTTGAATCTATGAAATAAAAAAACGGTTGCACATACACGTTACATAAATAAATAAAAACAAAATGGTACACTTATAATTACAAACTTTGAACAGATCTCTATCTCTTGACGTTCGTATTCTATCAATGTTGAAGGTAGATTTAATTTAATTAACTTTTATCTCTAAGGTTTATGTACAACTGTAATAACTTTATATGCAATGAGTACAACACACATTGGTTGTGACTGTATGTTGGGAATCAAGATATCTTAGATAGAGTCGCAAAATGACATAACCCGTTTCCAAAAGTTTTAATTAAATTTGTATAGTTGAACTCGCATTGAAAGATTTTATGTGATTTCAATAATTCAATTTAAAAATATTCATTAAAATAGTTCAAAAAATGATTTGTCAAGTAACATACAGTATTGTTAAAGTAAATGGTAACTAGTGACATCATGAAACTTAATGTTATTAACAAAATATCATTGTAAGATCCTTGCCTAAAGTATTGTGTAAAAGTGCAATTGTTGTAAAAGGATATATGTTCCAATATAGATGCCTGTTAACAGTTTTAATATTCTAACATATTATTTGGCATAGAGGGATTAAAATTGTGACGTTATTTTAGGAGTTTTATTTCTGACGGATGGACCATCGGAAAATATTTGTTATTTATTTTCAACTAGAACAAAAATAATTAATTGCAAATCAATACGATTATTATTAAAGTTGATTCAGCATCTATTTTACATTGTGGTGTAATTCCCCAGAGATTGTATTTTGAAAAATAAAACCACAACGTAGAAACTTAATTGGTTATTGGATACGCAGTGAAAAACAATCATGTTGTCTGTAATTGGCAGCAAAATGAAATACAATTTTAATGGTTTCCATAACTGCGATTTGTTGATTCAATAATTGGAATTATTTTTAAAAATAGTAGAAAACAGTTTAATAACTTTAGTTCATCTTTAATAAGAAACAACATATTAACAGAACACGGTAATATATATTTAAAACAAATATGTAGTGTGAACTTTGACTTATTTAGGTCCCAAAAACTCTAACTTTTTGTAGATGAAGGCAGAAGCCGAAATATACAAACAAGTTTATTTTTATTTTAATATTGTATAATATTTTATTTATTGTTTGGGTTCGAATGAATATATTTTATAGTTACATTAAGTTATAAATGTTTGGAAAATAACAAAAAATGTGTTATTTATTTATCTAGGCCCCTAAACTTGCGGAGTTCCAAAACTATTTACAAAAGGATGTAATTTTCAAACAGCATATAAAAACCAATTATTATTTAGAAGTAAAATTAAACACAAATATTTACCCCGTTTTGTATATGATGTTGTTCCAATCCTAAAATAAGGTTTATATACGACATTCGGATGCCTTTACAAAACTTTACAGAATTAATAGCTATAAAGTTGGACCAACTGAAAAATTTGTGCCATATTCTGAATTCGGGGCATACATTTAATACAACAGACATAAGTAAAGAAATAATTGAAATATGAATACCTAGGGAAAATCTGTAAATAGATTAAAAGAAAAATCTCAATGATAAAAGTCTCAAAACTGAGTAAATTAATTTCAAAGGCGATATAATAGATACTATATTGACAAAGGACCTTAAAAGAGACAAGGCAAGTTAAAGAAACTTCTGTTCTTGCCCAAACTCTACAACGGCATGGCAGTAAACTAAATAATAAATATACTGTTGTGTGCGCGCGTTTATATATATATATATATATATATATATATATATATATATATATACGTATTCGTTTTTTGTTTTAGGTTTTGTTTAATAATAATTGTAACAACTCATTTTGGGGAATAATAATAACGTTTACACATGGATCATGTCACATTGGTGTACAAAAACATGAAGGTAAAAAATAAGAAATTGTATGGAGAGACGTAACTAACATACATAAATGTATATATATATATATATATATATATATATATATATTTAAAATGAATAGTTTTAATAATATCATAATTTCGGATCTTCAATTTGAGCCTAATTTAGTCAAAAGCTATAGGCATATACTTTTTTCTAAAATATATAATCATCCCATTGGTCCAACTGGCTCAGATATTCAACTTTTCCAACAGTTTTTATTGTTTAAAAATACATAGTTTCATTGTTGAACAAATTTATATTGTCTGGAAGTTATATTATCTGCCATCTTATTTTAGATTAAAATCATAAATACGAATAGAAGACCTACGGTCAATATTTTTAACACCGTTTATTGCATTGCAAAGTAACACTGAACTATAGATCTTGATAGATTTACGTCAAAACATGAATATATATATTATTGGAAGGTAATAAAATACTGTTTTACAATACAGTGCCTATCCATCACAGTGTAATACTGCTCAGACATAGCCTTGATTCAAGATTTATTTAAGAGATTCCCCGCTAAAGTGACAATAAATTTATAGTTATTGACTGAAGGAGAATACAAAAGTTTCTACTAACAAGTCGTTTATTATTGAATTCCAAATATTATGAGTGAAGCAATGATTATTGAATTTCAGACTATGTCAGTTTACCGATTGTAAAACCTGATTTATGCTCGCATATTGCTTTGTATTATCCAGTGTGGTTGTAAATGAACTTTATAAGATGACATAATATATTTTCTATTTATTATCTATATTAATATAAATATGTATTATGTTCCTTACAGTGATGTAGCAATAATGTTTGACATTACGTCAATGTTTCTTCCCTTTAACGTGCAATAAGTCAGCGACATAAGTACAGCCATGGCGAAGGAACATTAATTACAATCATCTTGTGTTGCATCAAAAACTCTCTTGTAAAGCTAATTATGTCAGGATCTGTGATAGATAGCGGCCTAAATTGTAGTTCTTCAATATCCCAATCCGAGGAATATATACAGTCCGTCAGAAATACTATGATTATAAGGAATCCCGTTACACAATTCCTACAGTTCTAATAAATAGTAAGGAACTTTGTCTTTGGTTAACTGACTATTACCAGGAGGTATCCTCAGAAGTCTGTTGTCTCCAGATCAACTATGGTGTCGTCATTTTTTTTTTTTTTTTATTATTTATTTTTTTTTTATGCAGCGACTGGTCCTGGTTAATTACAATATATTTTATAGCGATAAAGGGGTATTTCTGGTGAAATATATGTGAAGTACCATAACTGTCATTAATTTGTAAAGCAGAACGGTACCTAAATACACAACGCTACAAATATTTCTTGAAAGATTACGTTAACGGAGGACATTTTCATTTAACTCATCTTTATACAAGATGATGACACACCATTTGTTTGAGATGGACTGGACTGCACGTTCATTTGGAGCTTAATAATGGTCTGTCTGGAGCCTAGACTTAACATCTTGCTATTTCTTCCTCAAGAGACTGAACAAAGGCGAAGGTTTACCGCGTCAAACATAAAATGATCTGAAAAATTGAATTCTATCCAAACTTTCAACTGAATTTCCGCTCAAATTAGATGCAGACATCCACAAACATTTACTGAAACTTGTTGAAATATTTTGGTTGAATTTTAATACTGTCGCTTGTGTAGAAATGTAATACTGGAATAAAGTTTTTCACATTGCAAGCTTTAAAAACAAAGTAGTTGTATTAAAGTTATCCCTCGAAGATCATGTATATTGTTAGACAAGGTGTGGTAATACGAAGGTGTAACTTTTTTTCTGTAATCTAGGATTAGATCCATCTCCTTTTCTTTTCCTATTAGGTTTCAATTGACCAATCTTTGTTTACTTTCGACGGTTACGCTATAACTTTTTTATATATGGAAAGAGATTATGACCAAGTGGTTTTATTAAACGGGTAAAACATACTAAAATTATCATCAACTTAAATTAGAATGTTAATTTACAACCTCCTACGGGAAAAATTTAGCGAATATTATATTTACCAAGCTCATATTTAGGATTCCAAAAATTGTGAATGGTTTAAATAATGCCTATTCAAATAGAATTTGCTACTCTCGAAAATAATTGTATGCATTTTGTATTTTTATAAATATATTAAATACAAAACGGTTGCACATACACGTTACACAAATAAATAAAAACAAAATGGTGTAGTTATAATTACAAATTTTGAACAGATCTCTATCTTGACGTCCGCATTGTACCAGGGATGGAGGGTGAAGGTAGATTTAATTTAATTAACTTTTATCTCTAAGGTTTATGTACAACTGTAATAACTTTATATGCAAAGAGTATAACACACATTAGATAAGTGTCGTGTTGTTTGTGTGTCGAGCGTATATAAAGATATCGCGGATAGAGTCGCAAACTGGACTAACACGTTAAAAAGTTTATTTAAAGTTTATACTTTAATTTGTATTTATTATTATTATCTAGTAAGCTGAATATAATTGGTTTTTTGTGACAGTTATGCTTGTTTGCGTGAGCTTACCACAAGATGTCTGACGAAATACTTTGTTATTGTGTTGATTGTCTAAAATATACTTACTTATATATAATTGGGGTAGAGAATCTGGGCAGGTAATCACTCAGTTAAATTTCCCAACTCAACGGGCATTTTATTAAGTTAAAGAGTACAAATAATAAGATTGCAGAGTAGTAAGGCTTGGAGCTGTTAAAATATTACGATATATATGTTATATGTTGGTTTGTTATATTTGTATATGTTTATATATTCTACAGTGTGTAGGTTGCCTACAGAGATACTGTATTAATCCAAAAAAAAAATCTATAATTCAGGAATGTATACAATACAAAAGGCCTATCAAATAAGACACTTCAATGAATATTATTAAAATCGATACTATGTTACTACAACCTTACTCATTAGTCAGGTGAAAATCGTCTTGGTGAACTCAAAGAAAACATTTGTTATAATGAGCCACTTATCGAGAGAAGCTCAGAATGGCCTGCATACTGGGCATCCATACTTATAATACATGTTTTTCTTAGTAAAAAAAAAAAGTTCAAGTTGTTATAACCACAATGCGTATTATTTAACTTACAACAATCAGTTGTTGATTAGGAGGTTCTTTTATATTGTCATTACATCTGTTTGGAAATATTCCATAATCCGAACACAAAGACAATCATAGACACTGTACATTAATATTCGTTTCTCAAAAACAAATAAACGTAATTAATAAATATAATTGGTACTATATTACATGTCAAAATCTCTAGTAAATAAAATGTTTTAACAGTTGTGGACAAATGCTACACTTACTGTAGTCCACTACTTAGTGGGTTAGTACACATGCCTATCTCACTAACTGCTGAAATCTTAACTTTTTCTGTTATTCCATTTATTACTTATAGTATCATGTAAACATTCATCACTTAATAAACTATAAGGGTTGGTTTTAAGTTTAATAATATTAATCGTAATAAAGAAAGTAGGAAGGATTTTGTAAATAATCTGTAAAAGTGTATTAACTCAATAATAATGCGGTTTAGAAATATAAAGAGTAAATTATTTTATTGAAAAGTATTAGGTTTTATGAAAGGTTATATGAGTAACTTAATGCTAGTTTAAGCACAATTTATTTAAATCTCCGTTTGCTCTTTTCAACCTGAAGTTTTTATAGCACTACGTCTATTTCACTTTGTAATTAAGTCCAGTGTAGTTAGTCTAACTTGATCCATAAAAGATAACATTATTTTGCATATATATAGAAGTAATAAAGTTTTGACAGTACTTTTCTACCAGGTACTAATTAAAAGAGAGCAATCAAATCTGAACTGTTTTATAAAAGATAATTTCTCTAACAGTTACTGCTGCTTTATAGAATGTACTTAACTTTATTTTATGTGGTTTATGACACACAAAATTAGTTTTTATTCCGGCTAAAAACTGGTAATTCTCAAATACTACGCTTCTTTTTACACATGGACGTGATTTGTGAGTTGCTATTGATTTTTTTTTTTGATTTTTTTATTATTTTTTTTTAACGATTATTATTCATACACATACAACACAATCATGAATAAATACAAAATAACATAACTGAACTATAATATTAAATCAAAATAATTAAAATTATTAATTACCTTAGGTCCGTTTTGTGACTTCGTTGTTGGTTGCATCTTACATGTTTCTTAGATCATCAGAAAATTACTTTGTTCACTTTGAAGAACTCATTGATTATTATAAAAAAACACATTTAACACAAGAACATACACTGACACAAAAATAAAAACACATCATATGAGCTTGTCTGACATTGTTGTGTGCTCTGTCATGTCTATCGGAGTACTGCTAGTTGAAGTTATTAATATTGCTGATATCTGATGATGATGGGGTTACGGCCTCGAAACATGTAAGAAGGAACCAACAACGAAGTGACAAAACGGACCTAAGGTAATTAAATATTTTATTTACACTGTGACTTGGAATAAAAAATATGCTTATCGAAATTAATACTTAAAAAGACTTAAAATTGGATGATAATAAAATGAAATAGAGGGTGCGTGGGAATTACTGTTTTAAGCTTAACAGTAAAATTATAAAAATTGGGACGTGATCGCCTAATATTTTTTACGTTGGAAAACCTATCTAAGCACCCGATGTATCACGAAGGGACACGACCGGTCCCGAAGAAGAATCTGTATAATCCCGACAAACTGACAGTCGTAATGGAGTGGACCATCGCTATTAAGATGGCTGCACCTCTTACTCCGATAACAATTTTGGTTTGAAAGTTTCGAATATAAAATGTGATATTTTTCCGAACGACGTGGCGTCCCGAAATATTTCAAGTGATTGATGTTTAGTAATATCTTACGGGACAATATTCATAATGGCTGCAGGACTAGGGTTAACTGTGTTTAGTGATAATTTATATTTTCATTCCAGTACTTATTAATGTTTCTACTTGATTATCAGATCTTGTTTCCTGTGTACTGATTGGTTGGACTAGGTTAATAGTGGTAATTAATATAATTTAAGTGTTGTGTGATTCGTAGACCATCTCCAAACTGTCGCTGTAGTCGGACAAATAGTCTTATACGTGATTTCCATGTTACACTCACCAGTAGACATTATAATTGGTAGCAGAGCGTAGTTAAGATACAAGAAGATTTAGGTTAATAGGCACAGCACGCTACCTACAAGCAGTCCTACCGTTATAAATTGAAAAAAATAAATATCAATTCTTGTTGGAATTTCTGAGGAGTTACAATTATTAAAGCAAAGAAAATATATAGGATTATCCAAACCAAAAGAAAAGTGATACTATTATATTATTACTTCGGACATTCAGTGCTTCGGACGTGACAATCCTGTTTGAATATAGCGGGATCTACACATTTCTTAATGTATTCGTGAGGTATATCAATCTTTTTTTACTTTTTTTAAAAACATAAAGTTGTTTATAATCTCTAAATAGTGACTTCTAGTTCTATTTTAAACTACAAATATCAGTTGTCATTGTGGTTTTATATTATTACTTACTAACGCATATTAATTTGTATTATTAACATAATGTTTCAACATTGTTTTTAAAACTTATCATAGTAATGTTTTAAAAACAAAAGAAATGCTAAATAATACGGTTGTATTGCAGTGGTATGTCTTTTACGGTTGTAAGAACAATATATATTTACTTTGCTTTTCGAATCGTAAATTACAATACAAGATTGTTGGTTTTTATTTTGTTATGCACATATTTTTCACATGTATGAAAATATGACTAAATTTAGGAAAAACTACTAACAAAAAATGCAGTTTTCACTCGTTCTTTGTTGTACCTGGCGATGTTAAGGGTAGTTAGTGAAACTACGAGGTATAATGGGCAATCTGGCAACGTAACTCAAGTGATCTAATAAGTGACTATATTAGAGTGTTTCAGTGGTTGAGAGTCTTAAGTGAGCAATAACTTGATCAAGGATTTGTGCCAAAGGTTGTAATCATAGCAAATCCTATTCACTATGCCAGTGACAGTATCCACGATAAATAAATCGTAGTTGGCTTGAAGTAAAATTTTACGGTTTTAATTTGAAACGAAATAAAAAAAAACTAATTTTACAATTTTTATTTTTGTACATATATGTTACGTGTAAATCAAACCTTTAGAAATTGTCTAAGAAATCCAAAACTAATGATTATTTGGAAAACATATTCTAGAATCAAAATAACTCACTTCTTACCGTAACGTTATTTTATTGCTAACGCACTATATCACGAAAGTTGGGTACACAAAAACTCAAAATGGTAAAAATATAAAAAACTAAATATTTTTAGTACAAATACTTGTATTTATAAGAAGTTAAAGTCTATAACTTCACTAACAAAGTGATAGAAGTCAAATATTTAAATATAATAATTAATAAGGAAGTTACATTATTTTGGTAAAACCCTTGAAAACACTCAATTTGACTGAAGTCCTGAAAATGGCCTGTATTGTTTCTTTGTAAATTTACCATCATTTATATATAAATAAATTATGTGTAATATTTGATATAAAGAAATATTAGCAAATGTAGGTAAACAATATTATTTATATAAGCTAGCATTTGTTACAAGATAACACATTTTTATCCTTTAATATATTAAAAGTATTTTGATGATGTAATATTCACTATCTTTACAAATTATATCCTTTGAGGTGATACTTTATATAGAGAATAATAAATTTGAAAAGGCTAAAAGTGGAAGCTAAAATTACAATAAATGTTACTTTTTGAAAAATGTTAACATTTTAAATTATATAAATTATCCTTTGTTTTTAACGTATTTTTCCGTCAACTAATCCTAGATTATTTTGTGTTATTCTTAATACCGGTTTCGGGATTGCCCATCATCAGTTAAGTCTAAATAAAAAGACATAGTACAACATATTAATTAAACTACAACAATACTTTTCACTCCGACTTGAAGTCGTTTGAAGAACCATAATACGAACATATGACAAGAGATTACAACAACAGCTTGACGTACACGTTATGGAGATTCAAGCGGCACTGAAGTTGATTGCAGGTTATCAGTAATCTGATTGTACATATCTGGTTTGATTACTAGAATGTGTTACAATATATTAGACGGGAAAAGGAGTTGGTCATCCTCTAAGGAATTCATTATTCTTCCTTTCCTGCCACGTGTAGTATATTCATATTAATATTAATTTTTGCGTATGTGCGATTATTATTATGTAATTGTTCTGCGAAACTCGATTTTGTTGAATTTAATTTGTTTGAAATCAACTGTTCTTTCAACTAATGAAGTTAATTTTCACAAAAAAATATATCATGTTCATTTTCCTGCAGATGCTGCTATTTGAAAAATCAAATCCAATTATTGAAGTAATAAAACATGGTTATGAAAACTGTTAAAATTGTATCACGTTTCGCCACCAATTACAGCTAACGTGATTGGTTTCACAACGTATCCAATAGCCAATTACTTTTGAACATTGTTGTTTTATTTTTCAAATTACAATCTCTGTTGTGTTTAATGATAACTTAGAATAGACTCTGAATCTATTTTAACAAGAATCGTATTGATTTGCAATTAATTACGAGTTCTAGTTGTAAATAAACAACACATTTTTTACGATCATTCATCCGTCAGAAATACAGCTTCATTGAAACTAAAGTTACAGTTTGTATGTCTTTAGTCCCATATGGACAATGGTATGATGTCCTAGGAAGTTAAAACTATTAATTGGCGTCTGTATTGATAGAGATATAAATTTTAAAATATGTTTTTATACAATACTTTAGCCATGGATCTTACAATGATATTTTGATGTTCACAATACGATTTCAATTATATCACTAGTTACCATTTACATTAACTATGTGTTACATGATGAAACATGTTTTTAATCGTTAAAATGAAAAATTTAAAATTGTGTTATTATTGACCTATTCTAAAAGATAGCATTAAGCCAAATTTAATTTACATCATAGGATCCTGTTTTAAAACGTGTCTTATGGATCCACTCTCTAAAAGTATCTAAAACATTGTCAAATATAATATTTTAATATTTTACTTGTAAGTATCAAAAAAATTGTCAGATATAATATTCATTATTTTACTGGTATAGGCTACATCTCAGATCTCATGCAAACTCCTTATCATAATATATTTTTTTCCTTGTTTAAAACCAAAATATATAATTGGGTTTTCTGTTCCTTTAATTTTTGTATTTTTGTAATTTATATTGCACAATATGTTTCTTATAAGGTTAACTGACATCGAATCTAAATATCTAAAATGTATCTAAATGAACATTAAAAGTAAAAAATAATGCTGTCAAAAAGTATGAAAAGTATTAATATTGCAATGATTAAAATCAGTGCAGGAATAGAGTCTAAAGTTTTATACTTGGTCCTGAGGAGAGTGAACAAGATTAATACTTCTAGAAGTATGTTCTAATTTTAAAGCAAACACGGTTAGGTTAGGTTAGGTTCGACTTGGAGGTTAGAAATAGCGATGGCTTGGTGGAAGTTAGTAACATCGGTTACTTGGTGGTGACTCATAACATGGTGAATTTGTGAAGATTAGTATCAGAATTGGTTTGGTTGACGTTTGGTGGTTAGTAATAGAATTGGTTTGATGAAATTTGTAACATCGGTGGCTTGGTGGAGGATCATTACATCGGTGGCTTTGTGAAGGTTAGTAACAGAATTGGTTTGGTTGACGTCAGGTTAGGTTAGGTTGGGCTTGGTGGAAGTTAGAAATAGCGGTTACTTGGTGGTGGCTCATAACATCGGTAACTTTGTGAAGATTAGTAACAGAATTGGTTTGGTTGACGTCAGGTTAGGTTAGGTTGGGCTTGGTAGAAGTTAGAAATAGCTATGGTTTGGTGGTGGTTCATAACATCGGTGACTTTGTGAAGATTAGTAACAGAATTTGTTTGGTTGACGTCAGGTTAGGTTAGGTTGGGCTTGGTAGAAGTTAGAAATAGCTATGGTTTGGTGGTGGTTCATAACATTGGTGGCTTTGTGAAGGTTAGTAACAGAATTGGTTTGGTTGACGTTAGGTTAAGTTAAGTTTGGCTTTGTGAAGATTAGTAATAGAATTGGTTTGATGGAATTTAGTAACATCGGTGGCTTGGTGAAGGTTCATTACATCGGTGGCTTTGTGAAGGTTAGTAATAGAATTGGTTTGATGGAATTCAGTAACATCGGTGGCTTGGTGGAGGTTCATTACATCGGTGGCTTTGTGAAGGTTAGTAATAGAATTGGTTTGATGGAATTCAGTAACATCGGTGGCTTGGTGGAGGTTCATTACATCGGTGGCTTTGTGAAGGTTAGTAATAGAATTGGTTTGATGGAATTCAGTAACATCGGTGGCTTGGTGGAGGTTCATTACATCGGTGGCTTTGTGAAGGTTAGTAATAGAATTGGTTTGATGGAATTCAGTAACATCGGTGGCTTGGTGGAGGTTCATTACATCGGTGGCTTTGTGAAGGTTAGTAATAGAATTGGTTTGATGGAATTCAGTAACATCGGTGGCTTGGTGGAGGTTCATTACATCGGTGGCTTTGTGAAGGTTAGTAATAGAATTGGTTTGATGGAATTCAGTAACATCGGTGGCTTGGTGGAGGTTCATTACATCGGTGGCTTTGTGAAGGTTAGTAACAGAATTAGTGTAGTGGATTTTATTAACAGCGGTGGTTTGGTGGATGTTAGTAACAGCGGTGTCTTTGTGGATGTAAGTAACAGTGGTGGCCTAATGATGGTTCGTTACATCGGTGGCTTTGTAAAGGTTAGTAACAGAATTAGCTTCGTGGATTTTAATAACAGGGGTGGTTTGGTGTAGGTTAGTAACAGCGGTGTCTTTGTGGATGTAAGTAACAGTGGTGGCTTAATGGCTGTTCGTTACATCGGTGGCTTTGTGAAGGTTAGAAATAGAGTTGGTTTGGTAGAGGTTAGTAATTGTAAAGGTTTGGTGGAAGTTAGTAGCAGACATCGTTTGGTAGATGGTAATAAAAGCGGTTTTTAGTTGAGATTTGAAACAGCAGTGGCTTCGTGCAGTATAGTAACAGCAATGATATGGTGGCAGTTAAGAACAGGGGAGAATTGTTATATTTAGTAAAAGCGATAGATTGTAACAATGATAAACGTTTATCGATTAGTACCAATGACTACATAAATACGTATTTATGTAGTCATTGTTAGTACTAACACTAGTAATACTAATTGAAAACATTTTAATAATATTATACTGTGATGGTGGGTTATAGTTATAGGTTTTGGGGTATTATACAAGTATGGTCCTGGAAATAATAGTCGAACTTGTGGTTAGGTAAGTTTGTGGGCGTTAATTAAATTATCCATTATTCCAGTAAGCACTCCAGGTCACTGATACACTAAATCAGATTTATAATGAGTTTAATCAATAAAGAATTACTCCTATTACTAATCTAGTGGTTACTTTCGCATTTTCAATTAGGTGTGGGTAAACGTAGTCAGCTTCAAAGATTGGGTAACCTTTGTCGGTCATAACTATCTCTGTTACAATGGCGGTAAATAAGTGCGAGCACTTAATAATCCAAACCTCTAATGGTATTAAAACTCGTCTAAATAATTTAAGCATATTTTTAAGGTTATTATGGTTGGTTTTACTTTAATCTGTCGCCGGTGATAAAACTCCGATCGTTTAGTTACACTGCCTGCTGGTAAGAACCGTCCATGGAAAACGAATCACGGACGCCATTTCCTGCCGCAACAATTCGAATTGAGGCCTAACTCCTCATTATTTTGATGTAATCTATAAATCATATTATTTTTTATAAACACACTGTTGAAATAATTTACTTGTATTTTACCGTCCCTGTATACTAAATAGAGAGTACGTTTGTTATTTGTAAAAACATGGAGTGATTATTTAATGAGTTTTATATTTCATGACGTCAGGGAACCGAAAATGTCATTTTTGACTACCGTCCGTCTGTTGTCCTTGTAGTGTCGTCTGTCTTGATGTAATTTTCGTCTATGTGTAAGTATTACAGCAGCGGCACAAATTAAGATTGAAACGTTAATATAGAAGACATATTTTTGATGCGTGGATGAGTTAAAGAGATGTGATAGGGGTGTGGAAGTGTTTTTTTTATTATTTTTTTTTATTTTATTTTTTTTTTTTCTCTCTTAATAATTTTGTTTATTTTTGTATTTCTTTTTATCGTGTTAAACTTGGAGATAGGGATGTGCATATATTGGTATGAGAGAGAATATATATGGACTAATATGGTATGTGAGTGTTTGTATGTTACGTAGTGTAAGTTTTTACCACTTTATATTTATGTCATAGGCGCAAATAGATGTGCATAATTAATTATCATAGAACAAATTATTATATAACAAATTATAATATTTGTAATAAATATTAAATTAAATTAGAATTTATTAATAGTTTAACTGCTCCCGATGGTCTCTTGAATTCTGTTATTTCTTCTTTTTTTCTTTTTTTACTTGAGATATGCAGCCTCAAAACGGGTAGACCCATGGAGGCTGCTTTATTCCATTCCGTATATTTTGTGTTTATCTCAAATTGTTTATCTTTGTTTTTGTTTAGGATTTAGAAGTAAAATTGTTTTGGTTTTTCTTTCCTGATGTGTATTTTAATTTAAAGTAATGTATTATTATGTCATATGTCGATTTATTTGTTTTGTTATAGTTTGTTGTTAAGGAAAGCTTTATTCTATATCTTAATATCTTTTTCTCATTCTAAATTATGTTTTGTTTTTTTAAATGTAATAAAAGGAATAGAAAGTATGTTAAAAAAATAAATAAAAATTACGTGTGCTATATTGGAACCTTATTGAAATTCAGAAAAAAAACCCAATTGAAAATGTCAAAATATCAACCACTTAAACAGTTCGTATCACATATGTTATTTAACCCATAATATATTAATTAGATAAAAATTGGCAGATTGAATTTATGCAAAATTCCCAACAATCCCTCGGCAAGTACAAAAAGGGAAGTGTTTGTAAAAAATGTATAAGCTACTTTATTTTAAAAGTATGGCATGAAATATATCAATAACTACAAACCTATTACTTTGCTCTCTTAATTCAGTAAACGTTATTATAAAATCATTCTACAGTTATTTTACATATTATTACTCCTTATGGGTTGAAATCAGGAGAGTAACAATTGAATTATTCTCCTTAATACGGTGATGTGTCTTGATCCAAACAGGACGGTTCTTAGACCTTTCCAAAGCTATTGATTATGTTTTTTTTTGTGCTTGATAAAATTTGACCATTCTACGAGTAAAATTGCTGTCGCTGGAAAAGTTTACTTATGTTAAAACACAAAATTTAAATATTACGAGAAGATTGTCAGCAGATATGAAGTTAATATATGAAGTTCGATAAGAAAAAATTAAAAATTTGATTATTGTATATCTCTAGTGTCACTGTAGATGACGACATTTTCATTGAAAAGAATTTTATTTAAGAAATATATTATTCGTGAGAAATTGTGTTAACAATTAATTTTATTTTAAAACAGTTCATAGTTCTTACACTTTCGTGTCTGTGTATTCATTATATGCTACACTTTTTCAAATGGAAGTGGAATTATTCCCAGAATAAGAATGTACATAACAGCAAACTTGTAATGATAGTCAGTCTTGGATCAGCACTGCTGGTTAAACTTACATAAACCGTTGCAAATATATTTAGTAAACTTCATCAAAATACTTATGATTTACATAGCTACAATCGTTTAATAAAAGCCTCAGGTAAATACTTTTGGTTCACATTGTGTTTCTGTGATTGTATTTTATTTGGATATGGTCTCCTATTTGTTTTAGTTTATATTTTGACTAGTATAAAGAACGATTTATCTTCTGTGAGTACTGTGGTGAACTTCATAATAATTTAGTTAAAAATTCCTTAAAACACAAACTTTAAAAAAATCACAATTAACTAAAACCACAATTAGATAATATGTTGTTTATTCACATAATTTCCTGATATACATTTCCTTTGTTATTTAAATGTACATCAGGAAATTAAGGGAATAAACAAATAATTATCTATTTCTGATGTGTGGTTAAGTTATTTGCGTTTATTTCCTGGGATTGTGCTTTAGTAAATTTTCAAGTTAATTATTGTATTATAAACAAAGTTATAATGAAATCAGAATAATATATTCAAATATTTAGATTTATTATCATATGAAATAATTTGTCTATTCGTTGTATTAAATTATCGGCACTACACATGTAATGAAAATACAATCCAATAGTCTAAAATTCTAACGAGCTGCCAAATCTCTTGTTTGTCCACAGAACCAGTGATATTTTGAGTGAATTAAACATAAAATTAAGTAGAATATACTTTAATTCGAATATCTAAAACTTTAATATAGTTCGAACTTTTAATGATACAGCAGTTGACTACATTTAATTATGATTATTGAATAGTCGATACTGTGGATATTTATGTTACAGAATTATACTTCTTAATAAATTCAAATTAATGCAATTAGTTTTGTTTTTGTTTTTTTCATGCGACAATTGATTTTAAGTGTTTTTGGGAATGGTTGATAGAAGTACAGTTTTACGTACTTAAAAATAACAGATTTCTTAGCTATTTTCAAAAATGATTTCCCAGTTAACTTAGAGTATCTTTACACATCATCTGGTTTTGGATAGAAGGTTCTTGTTCTCATCTTCCTCTGGTAAATTATCAAACCTTTGAGCATATCCATCCACTACTTTAATACTATATTATTAAATCCAACAAGAAAGATAACACTATCATGAAATATCGCATGCATAATGAACTTTAGGGCAACTGGGACAACTGAAATGAGCAACTATGAAGATATTTTTGCAATTGTAAAATAATAGTAATTAGGGAAATTTTACATTTTGTTTTATACTATTGAGTTTCGGTTCCTCTTCGTATTATTGAACCGAATCTATTCTGGTGTCATTCGGAGAAAAGGTGCTTCAGAGGAATAATTCTGTATTGTGTATGACGCCATTATTAATTACTAATTATAAATTTACAATTATGGTTTATCTCACACTCTTAGATTTAAAAAATACTATCGCTAACATAGATCTCTTTGATGAGCTTCATATTTGTATGTTCAATAAATTATACCATAGGTTATCAGAAATCAGATAATCACTGTGAGATGTAAAGATCGTAGAGGATATTGCACAGATGCTCCTGACGTATCAATAGTTGCTCAATTTTAGAAAAATCTTACTCCTCCGGATAATTATCGATAAATTATACAAGAAACACGAAAAGAAATATAAATTAGAAATATAACTGGAACAAAAATGGACAAATTATTACAACCCTATTGAACATACATTTAGATTGTCATACACAAATTGGACTATAAAAACGAAGGTACATACAGTTTAAAAGTTTTCATAACCGGAAATATATATACGATCAGTAGTGAAGATATATCTTGGAAATATATGGAAACATATCTTGGAGTAGTGACTGTACAAAATAGTGCATAGGACACTCAGGAAAGTGGATTAAAAAGAACACATTCCGTTATTCAAACAATTTAAACATACAACAAAATCGGATCCAAATTCGGCAAACATGTCCTTCGTACCTGTTTTAAATACTTCAGAAACCATTCCTTGAAAATATTCCACTGATCATCATGAAATTTTTAAGGCAATTATATTATTTAGTAGACATATAGCTTCAACCTGTCAAATTATAAAAAGACACAATATATTAATAAAAGAATGGGGAATTTATTACGATCAATAACATGTGCGGAAATAATTCACCTTGCATTCTCAGTAGGACTTTCTAACTGACTAAACTATAATGTGCGACGAAAGTATTTATGTAAAGTTACAAAACTGTATACTGCCTCTATTTTTATTACAGTCTCCGTGGTTGAAGGAAAGTGTAATTTCTACAAAACATGTAGCATTCTTCTGTTTAATTACAATCATAGCCTACAAAGCATTTGTTGAAGTTATTTCACAAATAGTTGGACTAAATAAGGCATCTATTTATGAAGTTTTGATGTCGTCTTACATCCTACTTGTAATTATAGTTACGCCGTTAATTTTGTTCTACTATCAGATTTGGAAAAGACAAGATGCAGTAACATTTGGTGATAATCAGACGACAATCGACAACATGCTGAGGATATCTAAGCCACTAACTAAAATGCAGATGTTGATCATAATCCTGTTGCTGTTGAACGGAATAATCTTTCTCTACTGGGACATTTTAACGATATTTGAAGAACCAACAGCCTGGAGTATTTTACAATTATTTTGTGATTTATTTCTATTTGGACTAATGTTTCAATGGGTGATGTTAAATTTCATGGTTAAAATGGGATACAATGTGGTGAAGGAATTGATTTCAATAATTTCTGATTGTCCTGAATACTTAAAGAGTAACCTGCCAAAACACTTTGAGGGTATCAAAGATGAGGAAATATTGTTCGATTCTATCGAGGTGTTTCGACGTATTAGAGACAATCACGCGATTAATAATCGATATTTCGCTCTTTCGTGCCGTATAATTTATGCGATATTTACGTGTTGGTTGACACTACTTAATTACGGTATTTGGCAAGAAAGTTTCTTAGGAAAGAACTCGGATGGAAAAATTGTGTTGGATGAAATTAGTCTACTCCACGTTTCCATGATGTCTTCTTTGTCAATTAGTCTCAACTTTGAGGTAAGGTTAATTAATTTACTCGTTTCTTTTAGTAAATCATAACTAGTGAATAAAATGTTATCAACATCTACAAGCAAAATAAGGGTCCGATTCATATTTCAGTTTAACTTCAAACAAATCCTAACCTTATCTAAATCATTCCTTTCTCTTTCTTCTTGAATAACTTCACGTTTTATGACCACCTGCTATCTTGTTGCAATAATTGCTCAATAAATCTCGAATACAGATAGAGCCTTTCAAGCATTTTACAATCATGTAAAGGGTTGATTACACTTTGGAGTTCAGTCAGGTAATCCAGCCTTCTGACCTGCACCTCTGTAGAGTATATGTATAAAACAATAATTTAAATGTCCAGAATTTTGAACCTCTTTAGTTTTTCAATAATATTATTAGAAAGCTCAACAGTTTTAAAATAAATTTTCCCATTTCTTTTCAAAATTATAAATAATTCAAAGTAAACATAAATACTGTTATATATATATATATATATATATATATATATATCCATTTTTTAAATTTTAAAAAAGAGACAACAAATATTACAATATTACAACAAATTGGAGAAACAAAGATTACTAATGTATAAATATTAAATATGCTACCTACCATAACTGAATATTCAGAAAATAAATGTAAGAAATAAAAAAACTAAAGTTATTTAATTACATTGAAATTATTGATTAAAGAAAAAAAAATATTTGAATGTTTTATTCAAAGTAATAAAAATAATAACTACATAAATATTGTTAAGGCTATTTTCTTTAATATTAAGAAAAATATTTAAACCAAAAGTATGATTCGATTATTTGACAAAAATGTGCTATTTTTGAAAAAATTATTGTGGTTATTGTATTTAAGGTGTATGTTTTTCTTTGACAAGAATATTTCTATAAAAAATAGATAAATTTATGAAAACCATAAAGTGGAATCTATCGTTATTCAAGTCAGACTCAGTTAATTTGTATATAAATCATTCAATCACAGATTTATATAAATAAATGAAGAATGTTATTTTGAAATGATTTCATTGGTGGGTAATCATTTTGATTACTACCCAGCATATCATACAATTTATGCAGATCCTGTAAATGTAACAACCAAAAGTAGATTTTTAGACATTGTAGAAAATGTTAAATTTTATTCGTAGTTTTCATCCATTACGATTTTTTTAAACAGTTGTTACAAAGGTTTGCTGAACCTCTACTATGGATGTCACTGTATATGTCACCATAAAGGCCTTCATAGAAGCACATAAACTACAGAACTTGTACATAATATGTAGAAGCCTCCCTTAACTAAGATCGTTAGTAACATGTCTCTGTCGAATTTCCTAACTATAGGGATATCACAGTTTTTTGTGAGGTCAGTGTTCAATATAACATTTTTTGGAAAATAACCTCTCTATTTATAATCGAGCTGAGTATTACATGTAAGATTGAAATATCCCAATTTTTTCATATTTTGTAATCATTTTGAATTTAATTTATCTTAATTTCAATAGAGTTCTGTATAAGAATACTATAGTTCTCGCTACCAAATATCATATTTGAAAGCATAATTTTTATAACAGTTGTTGCGGTTAACTTCAGGCTGCAACGACATGGATGCATTTCTTCCATTTATTGAGGCTTTGAAACCTGAAGATCAGACAAAAAACAGAGGTTGAAATTTTTGACATGTGGTTATTTATTTATTTTTTTACATTTTACATTAAACAATATTCTGATAGATGTTTTAAATTGATGAGTTTAGCTACTTAAGAAGTTATATTTACAACATTACTTATAACTAATCCAAAGAGGTTTTGGGCAGTTCTAGTTGTTAAATAAAGAATTACTAAAGTTTCTTTATTGTACTATAAAATAAATCAAATAATTTTTTAATAATTATTATAAACATTTTAGAATAAAGGTTATTGCTAAAAAAATTACAGGCAACATGTGTTCTTTTCATTTGGATATATCTATATCAAAATTAAAAGAATCAAACTTTCTTCTGTTATGAAAACATACGGCTGTTAGTTTCAGAATGTAATAAATTGAATAATATATTTACATTCCATTCACTGTGATCTATACGTACATTATATATTAATATAATTATAATATAGATTTTTCACTTTATAGATATTTTATATAAATTAATATAAACCTTAATATAACAATAATTATAACAATGTGTGTAAAGTTACTCCGTAGTTTTATTATCTCTGTCCCCACAATTCCTGTACTTACGATTATTATATCTGGAAATCAATCAGGAAAAACTTTCAAGTTCTACCCTCCCCCCTCATCCTTATTTTATTGCTTGGTGATATATTGGTTTATAGTAGTAATAATTTAATTTTCCACTTTCAGATTGAGCAGTTTAAAGTGGAAATAGACAGAGTCAGGACATTTCAGAAATCACGTTATATTGAGAAACAGGTGATTAGTTAAACATCTGTTTACAAATACAAAGTGAAATAAAGATAGATCTGCTTAATATTTGCTTGTAAATACGTAGGTACAACACGACTCTTTGTTATGGTTTTACTTATTGTTTAAAGGTAAAAAACCTCTCAGTAATTAATTATCAGCTCATACAAATAATAAACAAAACAAAGTAAACTGAAGTATCAAGTATCATTGATCAGGTAAATAATCATGTTGTGTTGTACATGTGTTTTTTACAATTATTTTATATTATGACGACCTTTCGTGAGTGATATCTCCCCTGATGATGCATGGTTGAGACGTTTGAAACTGCGATAGTGTTTATAACAAAATAAAGGGATCAAGTAAGGAACTTTTACAGTTAATTATTAACATTTAATTAGAATCAGTGATCCGAGGAACTATGCACAATAAAAATCAATAGTTGGTAAAAAGATATATGATAGGAAGGTTGAAAGAGAGAGAACTAATCCAAGACGACATGATAAAAGTTAGATTCATCTAAGCGTTTATTTGTATATTTTAATATTTTTATTGCTATTTTTCCATATCTTGACAATCTAGTCAAAACTTATTCTTATTTTAAGTTAACTTTCTTTAATTAATAAGAAATAAACTGGACGTGTTAAAGTTGTCATTTTAGTATTCGATTTTTTTTTATTTATCGCACATTCACTATAAGAGGGTGAGAGAATATATTTCCTCAGAACGATGGCCAATATTTGAAATGAGTAGAAAAGGAATAAAAACATTAAAATAAAACCTTTTACCACAGGTTTTGTCATCATTTCACCAAAAGAATATTTCGCACAATATAATAAACAACTTATCATCCCAGTATATAAAGTCAAGACGTGTTAATGTCATTTCGTATCCCAAACAAAATGTAAACTCTAGTTTCCTTACTTCTTTATGGCGTAATGACTCAAGTTCTCCACTTTTTGTACTTAACACAACAATGTTAACAATGAAAACAAAATCCATACGATGTGGTAAATTTGTAAAAGTCATCAGTGTGTTACCAGGCGACTTAAATTAACGAAAGGTGGAACCAACTGGTAACAATGTTTAAATAAAAAAAGACAAATACAAATTATATAATCAACAAGGCTCAAAATTTATTGAATAAAAAAAAAAGAAATTTCGACGGATCAGATTTTACCATTTACAATTATGAAAATATCACCTTAAGCTAACTTGACATAAGCAAAAGCTTAATAATTAAAAAAAGATTACAAATTGTATCTTCAAAAATTTACATGCCCTTAAAGTAAAGAGAAAAAAATTATTAATAATTAAACTCTGACATTTATCCCCCCCTTGTTTATATAAACTGTTACAAAGAATTTAACAATAAAAAAGAGATTCTATAATCAAGATTAATAGTTTAAGTTCAAAAGTTATATTAATTCTAACAAGTTCATCATTAAATTACTTATTAAATATCATGATTTTATTTATTAAATTTCTTACATACTAAGTTGGCCAACATATATATATTAGAAAAAAGGAAATTTGTTTATAACATAAGAAAATTTTTAAATAGTGAAAATTTTGAATACTGAAATTTTTTTTTAAATATTAAAATTTTTAAATAATGAAATTTTTTAAATATTGAAAGTTTTTAAATAATGAAATTTTTAAAGATTGACGTCAATTTTATTAATTTTGAAATAACCTCTTTGAGGCTGTCAGGACCGAAAGATTGCCTGCAGCACCACCCAATTTTATATATTAAATTATAAATAATTACACATAATCACATATAGACAATAAAGGACATATTATTGTTAAACAGAGTTCAGTCGGTGAACAGAAATATATATATAAACAGTTTCACAAAAGTCAGTATTTAGATGAAAATCATTTTAGTGCACTTGTAATGTTAAAAGTTTTTTTTTTAAACATGTCTTAAACAACAGGTAGAGTCCTTGACAAGGCTGCAGTTTTGCTGTAGAATGTGCAAAAATCAGCAAAGTTAGACAGGCTCTGACTCTCGGACCAGCTTTTTTGCTGTAGCAAAAAGACACGTTGACTAGAGATTATGCAAACTTAAACATGTTATTGAACAAGATTCTTTTATTGAAATGTCTTTTTATTTCGTCAAAATTAGAGAATATTAACGGTATTACAGAAATCGATAAAGTTTATAATTAAATCCTTCTTAGATGTCATTAAGAATGGTATATAAGTACCTTGATTTCTGTTTAAAATAAAACTTGTATAACACTCAGAAAATCTGTAAAAACAATGATTCTAGTCCAGAAAAACATTTCTCTAGTTAGCATTTTGACATGTTTTAAAAGTTTAATATTCTGATTGCTTAATTGTTTAATACAAGCCTGCTCAAATTTCAACATAACTGCTCAATACTCAAAGTCTGACTGTTTAAGGTTTACATTTAGGTTCTGTAAATTATGTTTTTAAGAAAGGAAATGCTTTTATAATTATTAAGTTTCAGTAAAATTTTGAATACTAAAATAAAACATCAAACACATATCTTAATGAACAAAGCCTAAAATATCTGTAAGTTATGTTTTAAAAAAAAAAGAAATGCTTTTATAAATTATTAAATTTCAGAAAAATTTTGAATACTAAAATAAAACATCAAACACATATCTTAATAAACAAAGCCTAAAATATTAACAAATCTTATAGTATAGCAAAATCTGAGAAATGAGTTACCTGGACAGGTTGAGAGGTGTAGAGAAGAAAATTTTGAATGGAAGCTTACGCCGTATTTATAAAAAAAAAACTGAGCTCACTGACACATTGATTGTACCACACTAAAACACTGACATCGTTTTTACAAAGAAAACTTATTGCATCGTAACAAGCTGATGATTATGATTTGGTAAAGATTAGAACTTGATTGTAGAGCATTGTGCCGAGGAGGTCCAGTTAGATTTTTTTTGCGACTTCATTTTCTAGAAGGTTGAACAGTACTGTCTTGTATAAGATAACGGTAAAGCTGGACTTCGTCCGGTAGAAGGAGACGGCGATACTCGGACGATAGTTTTCAGTGTAGGCCGCAGCGCTACGCCACTAATCAAGAGCAGGTGTATGGACTGGGAGAGGTAGACAGTTGATAATTTTTGTGCAGATTTATTTAGTATGGATGAATTAAATTGTTTTGATTACTGAATGCTACAAGTGCACACTAAGAAGACATATTTAGACGAGTTTTTAAAATTATAAAAGTAAAAATAAACGGAACTTTTGATAACACAACACAACTACAAATAAATAAATAAATAAATAAATATATATATATATATATATATATATATAATTGCAGAAAAAATCATAACTTAAATTTACTTGGAACACTCCGTATGAGATAGAAAATTTTAATTCTTTCTGTAGGTGGTTTTAGACCAATACTTTAAATTGTTGTTGTGATTATTAGCATCAACATGAAACTGAACGCTGTGTTGTTTATCAACGTTAATCTGCGATGTTTTATTTGTGTTTTAATTGTCTTTTTTAAGGGTTTCTTGGGGAATTCGATAAACCCACTACGATCATTGATACAAAACGCAGTATTCAGTCCAGAAATCCATTAAAATGACTCATTGAGCATACCTATATGTTAATTAGAAAGTGAAATATGAAATCGTCCCTGTTATTTTATTACATCCTGTATTTGTGAACTAGTTGAAATTAAATTAATTTAGGTACCATAATTTATATCAAATTGATATAAAACTTTTGATTTAAATTGCAGCTCTCCCTTCTTCATCTAGAACTACAACACCACTCTGTAGCAATCACCTGCTTTGACTTCAGTGGACAGTATCTCATATCGGTAAGTTTATGTTACTCAGAAATATAAATTGTCATACAAGCTTTAGTTTTTGTATTTTGCAACTAATCATAGTAATAGAAAAATATTTTATGTGATCAACATCCTTCCAGGTGTTGTCCTCGCTATTGTTCCATGACCTACGTCAGTTTAATAAATAAGATTGATTGCATCACAAATCATGTTATTTTCTCTCTAAATTATTATTTCATCTAATAACAAAAATATTCTGCAATCTGTTGTAGGAATGAAGATTTTTATCTTAGTGGAAGTGTAAGAAGACATTACTATGTATTTACTTCAATAAATAGTTTAAGAAATCTATTTTCCTCATGCAAATTAGGTTTTCATTTATTTCGGTTAATTTCTTATTCATATATTAAATCATTCGAGTACAAAAAAGTTATATCCCACTTAATAAAAACCAACAAAAACAACTTACGCTATTAAGTGATGAATCTAGAGCTAAAAGTGAAAAACACCAACCTAAACTAGTAGTCGATGATCATACTAGTAGTTGTTGGAAAAAAATACTAAATATAATAACAATGAAATTAAACAAAGCCTTGAACTAGAACCGTGCAGTCACACCTAAGATTAAATACAACTGTAATTACAAAAAACACCAGAATATGGATATAATAGTGTATAAATATGACTCAAAAAGTAGATTGAGAAAATGAATGATCTGTGTAAAAATGATCTTTTCATTTTGTTTCAGATTATTGGCACCTTAATCAACTACCTTATCATACTCATACAGTTCTCTTAGAGATAAAACTGTCACGTGAATAAGCTGTTGACTTTACAATTACTGCTGATGGTTTGCTGATAAATAAATGTTAACGATGAAGATGAAATATTTGTCTTATTTATAAAAATTAAATGTATTGATTTTATTACAAAAATGTGGTCTTTTTATACTAAACCTTTTGTAAAAATATATTTACTGTTAAGTTTCAATAATATTTTTCAATTACATAAAGCTAGACTTACATAATAATGTATTTATATTTATTTATATACATTTTAGAAAATTTTGGTCTTTTAAGCTGTCAGAATCTAACAGAAATAAAATATTAAAATTACTGTATTAATCCACAATAAATTGTTCATCTTGCTATAACTAGTGAAGCAAATTCACACAATGAAACATATAAAATGAAGAGGTATAAATGAAAACCATATTTCTTCAAAAACAAAACGGCGAAATGTTCTGTTGAAAGAAGAAGTTCACCGTTAAAATAACGTATTTCAATGTTCTGTTGTGAGCAGTGAAACAAGTTTCACCTAAACTAACAGTATTGGTGTTGAGAATAATACACACATTACAATAGTGTTTATAGTTGATTCAGTATTTTTGGTATTTGAAACATTGGATAGAGAGTAAGTCTAATTAACAAAATGAATATAATAAATTTATTGGTATCTATTTGATAGGAAATTACATCGTCAGTATGTGTTTTGGAGCCAGTCAGATACAGTAGAGCATCTTAAAGAGAATTTTTAGATCTACAATACAGAATGCGGTGGTTAAGGTTCTAATAAGGACCAAACGAAGACTTGTACTCAAGATAACGACATATAAATCTGGAAGCAGCAAGCAGAAATGAAAAAATTAACATGAAAGTAAAAGCCTAAACAAATATTCAATCACAATTTACATTATATTAATTGCTTTATAGCGTTACAAGAGATCTATTACTCATATTGGTTCTAATTATTTTAAATATCGGAGTTTTATACTATATAAAATTAAAACACTTTAATAAATTAAAATATGTTAAATATTTTATATATTTTGTTAATAAAATAGATTTAGGAAGATATTTTGATTTTAAATTGTATACAAACTTGTGTTGAGTAAATCATTCCTTTTTTAATCTGTCCCAATCTGCTCTAGTGTAAGAAATATATGTGTGTGTTGTGTGTGTGTGTGTGTGTGTGTGTGTGTGTGTGTGTGTGTGTAAGGTTGTTTTTAAACAACAATAATATAATATTAATGCTCATTTACAAACAAATATGGTGTAATCATTACTTCAAACGACAGCGGCCTCTCGGAAAGAGGTCTCCGAGAATTATTAAACTAATTAAACAACTTAATTATATTTTAAGTGGATTAAGTAATACTAATTAAAGTAAATCAAAAGTCACAGAAAAACACTGTAGAATTTCAGAAAAGTCGAATTTCCCCACCTTAATATTTCCTAGTGACACTTCCACTTTGCTCATACTAGAGAAAGGTGGTCGAATATTTATTGAGCTTGCTACACTTGGGCAGCTATATTATCTGGAGTAGTAAAATAAAATGAGGACCTAGGTAAAGTAACTCCAATAAACCTTTGGATTAAACACTTAAATAGGGATCACACAGTAATCGCATTGAGCTCTACTTTCTGTCTGAAACTGAAAATAATTTTTGAGTTTAAACGTAACTTAGGAGACTTACTAATACTCTGTGGTAATCAAATATAGAATGTGTCTAGAAGGTAACTAGTAATGAGCAATCTGGTGGATTACAGACGGTTCAAAAAGGTGACAATGGAACAGGCGATGAAATATTTATAGTCCGACCTAAAAAGGAACGTTTCTGTTAAAAATTTCGTTGATTAAAACATTGAGATTGACAATGTTTAATAATGGATACGAGAATAACATATACACATTTAAACAATATAGGTCGAATTTGAAATTACTGGAATCCAATAAATTTAAATATGTCTCAAAGTAATTCAGAAACAAAGCACAGTTAAGAGATCTCAACTGTATAACATTTTGTTACGGAATATAATAACTATGTTTCAGAGCTAACATAACAACTATGTACTAATAAAAAATTCAGTATTCTGTGTGAACGTTTTAACAGATATAAATAAGTAACGTGAGTTATTAAGGAATCAATATTATTAATGAACGAATTATTATATTGTATACCAATATATTGTGATTGACATATGCCTGTTGATAATAGTAAGAGTAATGAAACAATTATATTAATGTCTGGACATAATATACTTTTCATTTAATATAAATAATAAATTCACTTGGTAAGTAATATATTGCGATCAATATCATGTCAAGAAACAGGCCACCCCGCCCATTGTTAGCAGGACATCCTAACAACCAACAACTGTAATGTACGAAGAAAATATTTATGTAAAGTTACAAAACTACATACTGCCAATATGTTTCTTACAGTCTCCATGGTTGAAACAAAACGTAATATCTGTAAAACAGATAGCTTTATTGTGTGTAATTACAATCCTAATTTACGTCCGATGTGTTGAAGTTACATTAAAAATACTTGAACTAAACAATGTCACTATTTCTGAAGTTTTGAAATTGTCTTCTCTCGTATTTGCAACCATAGTTACAACGTATTGTTTTTTCTACTATCAGATTTGTAAAACAGATGATCTACTTCAATTTGCTGGAAATCAGAAGGCAATTGACAACATGCTGAGGATCTGTAATCCGCCAATACCTAAATTGCAGTTTTTGATTTTAGTCCTGATGTGGCTTACCACTGTAACGTTTTTGTTTTTGAACAACCATGCGCTATTGTATCAAGTAACAGTCGAAGGAATTTTACAGTTGGTCAATGAATTGTTCTACAAAGTATTATTATTTCAATGGATAATGCTAAATTGCATGCTAAAAACGCGTTATAATAGGGCAAGAGAAATGATTTCGCTACTTGTAGATTGTCCTGAATACTTACAGAGTACTAAATCAATACACTTTGAAGATATCGATGATCAAGACTTAGTGTTCCATTCTATCGAAGTATTACGACGTATTAGAGACAACCATGCGATTTTTAATCTTTATTTTGCTATTTTATGTCGTACTGATTATGCAGTATGTTTGTCTTGGCTGATCGTCACAAGTTATGATACCTGGCAACAAAGTGTTTCTGGAAAGGACATGAGTGGAAGCTTGATATTTGTAGAAATTACACTTTTCGTGTACTTTATGACTCTCTCCTTCTTGGCAACTAGTCTCAATAACGAGGTTAGACGTATTAATTTATACTTTTCTAATAATAATTAATTCATATGTAGTAAAAAAATTTAGTCAATATTTGGAGAAAATTAAAATCTCCGACTTTTCCATTTTATGTCAAGAAAATGTATTACAGGTATATAGAGTGTTACATAATTCACATCCATTTAAATTGTATTACCAGTTAGTCATCTTGGTTTCGTATCCTGTCCTTCAATATTTTTTACATACACAGTACATATACAATATTTATAAACGGGTCACGACATATGACAAAAATGTGCAGTCCTTTTGGCGTTTATATATAACTTAAAGGATAACAAAAATAATGTCTAAAACTATCTTTTGATAGCTATCTAGAACGTGCAAAAGATTTTCCACATCTTTCAATGTTTCGAGTCTTCAGAGGAAACAAAATGCAAGACAATCTCAAATTTTACAATTTGGAAGAGTTCGTGCTTATATTTCATCATCTTTTTTATTTTAAACAATAAATGATCTTCATCAGTTTAAAAAATTAACGAAAATCTTTTAACATTTAAAACGACTCACTGCACAATTTTACAGTTTTCTTTTTTTCAGTTCCCTGTTTTCTTATTATAAACAATAAGTCATAATTTACAATAGCTCTTTGTACAATTTTACAATACGTAATTCATTTAAAATTTATAAACAAGTTATTTTCTTGTGAGAACGTTGGTCAAGACAGAACTTATAGTAACAACGGAAGAGAGGGATCTAACACAAGACTAAACGAAAAAGTTTGAAAACCATTTAGAAATTTATCGTGATTGCCATGTCAACACTCAATAAAGTAGGCCCCTGATGGTAAACAAAGTTTAAACCACGTAGCTGTAACAGAGTCTAAAAATTGAGAGTTGTAAGAATAATAATCTTTAAATGTTAGTCCTAACAACCAAAACCGAAGAAACATTTACATAAAAACCCATTTAACCTTTCAATGCTACAAAATTAGTACATGTGAACGTCTCCACTTCTTTTGACCAGCTGGAAGCTCCGGCTGGCTGGAGACCGCGTACACTTTAGTCGAATCTTGTCAGGATGGGCCAAGGAGTCGGGTTAGGACGCTAATGAACGCACGCAACGCAAGTGAAATTAAATGTTATATTTTATTAGATTACAGAAATATTTATAATTTATTAAAAAGACATAACGGCAAGATAAGGCCTTAATAGTGGCCGAAAAACATACTGTTTAATTTAGCTAGCACGTGGCTGAAAATGGACTGACCTCGTCCCGTAGCGGACTTCCTTCTCGCGGCTCTCGGAACAGACTCTGGCTCGGCTCGCTGGTTGCAGCTCTCCACTCCTCGTCTCTCTCTCCCCCCCTCTACGTAATCTTGCACTGCTCAACAAAATCGCAAGTGCCAATTCATATTTTATTATTTAGAATTCCTTTACATCCTAATTTATAATTATTATAGTTTTGGTTTGGTGGGCTCCTTGTCTGGGCCACATACAGTATGTAAAAATGCCCACATGTTCCAGGATAATATGGTTGGTTATGCAGTCTTTCATTTTCAAATACCTTAATCACTTTTTTTTGATTTGTAGGAGAAATATTTTGAGCCATCATCACCTAAAAAAATAATAAATAAAAAAAAGTAAAATAAAGTATGTTACCTTATAAATACGTCTCGTGACCTCTTGTGTTCTTTCAAATAATATGCATCTTGGAAATTCTGTCCAATAATCATTTGATTTGAATACTGAATCACTCAAATGAGGTCGTAATAACATTAAAATAATTGACATAAAAATACAATAAATTTATTTTAAGGAATATACTAATTTTTTTGGTGCCCATACTGTGGCTACCTCACGGCAACTGTCGGTCTGTTATCTCCAGGTACTGGAACTTGTGTTTACTGCCGTCTCCTTGGGCTCTTTTTGCTGTGTTACATAAAGTATTCGGATCAAAGTTTAATTAGTCATTTAATAACTGAAGGTCGCTATTTCCTATTTTCATTTTAAATTCTTCCACAAGATTACTCTACCTTTAGTACAAATTTTAATAAGTTTAAAGTTACTACAGAAGTCATGGCCACTGTATTTTTCGTACTGATTTTAAATCTCAAATTGGTACAAATTTATTAAATTTAAAGTTACTACAGCAATCAGTGTCATTGTATTTATTGTACTGATTTGAATCACTCATTGGTGCATATTTTAATAAGTTAAAAGTTTCTACAGAAGTCAGTGTCACTGTTTTTTTTCGTACTGACTTTAAATATGCCTTTAGTATAAATTTCAATATGTTTAATTTATACTCCAGAAGTCATTGGACTTTTTGTTTTGTCTATTATTTGGTTTGTCTATTATTTAGCGCGTATAATGCGATTTATTACCCGAAATAGCCTTTTTGATTAGTTTAATTATTAATCACTTCAACGATCTTCATTTTAACCTGCGTAAAATTTGTCACAACTGTTAAATTAATGTTACCTCGTACACCCCTGTTTGTTTTTTGTAACTGTAGCCTATGTTATGTTTGGAGTCTAGTATTTTTCACATTGTATTATTGGCTTAAAAAGGTATTCTTCTATTTAATTTTTTTTTAATATTGATATGTGAATGAATAATGTATCAGAAGCAACTTGATACAAAGTTATCCACTTATCAAAATTAAAGACAACTCAAATGCCGCATTTTCAAATAAGGAACGCTCTGAAGTTATGAGGGTAAGAGAAGAACTTAAATAACTTTATTGCATAAAAATAAACAGTTGAGTAGAGATTTGCGCACAGCTTATAACTATTATTCTAAATGGCTTTCATCATATTATCAAAAATAATTTAATACTGCACGTCAATATTTACTCTAGGACCCATCACAGCGTCCTTATTGCAAACAATTCAAAGCAATATTGTCCCGTAGATTACGTCCAATGCAAACATAAATACTATGATCAAACTTAACTTTTATTAATTTTAATAAGGATGAATTAGATACTCATAGTAATGACCTAAAATAAAATGTTATTTCAACTATTAAAAATCACACAGTTCAAGAAATAACCCATACATAAGCCCCAATAAAATCATTGTTGATCATAAGTACAGAACGAAACTGGCATACTATTTTTTATTAAATCTTAACAAATGTCGTAAAGTCTTCTATCATTAGCAACTAACATTTTAACCTCAATCGTTAACACTCGCCAGATCTGTCACTTCTTGAGGAGGTAGAACACAAATTAGTTGACGACAATATTCTTGTGACTAAAGATGACAAAGTCATTGTGAGCACAGTCCAAATATGCAGTGTAGTTCAACGAGTTTATACAAATTAATAATATTGAAACTATAGTGATTAATGCTACTAATGAATTTGTTCAATTATTAAATAATATCCATAAATTATTCTACCAATTTTTCAACCAGACCACACGTAGTTCATTAAGGTGAAGCCTGACGAAATTATTTAATAATGCAAAATTATTATTTGTTTTATTATCAAAGATATTGTTTCCACAGATATCAAATTTATATAAATGCAACCATTTTTTTCAATTTCAGTTTACATATTTATTACGATAATGTGATTCAAAAACTTGTAGGAACTACTGACATCTCTTAAAAAATTATTACATACATTGTTGATTAATATAAGTTTAAAGAAATGTTGTATTTTGTTTTACTAAAATTTTAAGTTGGTACTTCATAGCTTCTGTGACAAGTGTTACTAGCAGACAGTTTTCATTTGATTGAACGGTATACTGTTGATTGTGGTGTTATTTTATTTGATTTTGAAAACTAAAAGTGAAAATGCCTGGAGTAAAAAGTTTGATAAAAGAAGAATTGTTGCATGAATAACAATAGTGATGTAAATGATGTAGATATTGTAAATTTTATAAATAATCTAAACATAACCCACAAACAGTGACTGAGTGGGGGGATGAAGGAAGATGAAAAACGAGTAACTCTGACAAGAAACACGACAAGAAACGTAAGAGAAGATTGGTGGAAAATAAGAGAAACCCCGAGAGCTTAGACTATAGTTACCATTACTTGGTAAAATTGACACATTGTGTTTATGTATTATAAATTTGTTTTAAATATCGTTTATCAGAAAAACGACAAATTTTAATACATTGGTTACATTTTTTTCTAAACTAGTAATCCGATCCTTATGAAACATTCACAAATTTTTTCATTTCTTATTGTATAAAATAATAAGAAGCATTTATGGGAAATGTTAATATATAACAAAGTTATACCAATTTTTTGAATATTTTGTAAGTTTTTTAAGGGCTAAAAAGTGCTTTGTTACAGTATATTTTCAATAAAATGATTATACTTCTTATCACTATTGCAGAATATGTATTAAATATGAGTTATAAATTTTATGAACATAACTTAAATACTTTTTGAGGCAAGTAAAACGAAATTTAACATAGGGACGATGGCCAGAGGATATTAGGAGGTCTACATAAAACCAATAAATGCGCCTCATTTTACCGAACTTTAAAAAATAACGTTTCTATGGACTTCTAATCTAATTTACTACTGCTTCAGGTTAAAGAACCGCCAACAAACTCAAGGAAATCATATATAACAACAAACAATTGTAAAATAAGCACACGACTAAGAATAGTTTCGAATTTGATACATTATTGAAAAAAAAAAACAAAAAAAAAAACAATTCAGCAAATGTATAAGATTGCGTCTTAAAGCAAATCGTTAAGAAAAAACCGATATTAACGATCCATAATTACAGGAAATATTATGAAACAAATTTAAAAATATTTAAAAAATCAAAAACTGAAAAGGAGAAAGTACAAACAATCTCTGTATCAGCGGAATATGGTGTAAACCTCCCTAAAGTAATCTTCTCAAGCTTTCAATTATTAAATAAAATAAAAGCTTTTCGAATAAAATAATACTCTTAAAAAATTACTTACCCCCAAAACAGAAAACCGTTAGGATAACTAAGAGGCATATACAATTAGTACGTGACAGTTTTGACAAATTGTATATAGGCCTAACTGGGAGAGCGTTCACAGTATCTTATAAAGAAAACATACCAAAAGTAGTATTTAGGGTAACAAATCAAATTATGGCAACTCTTAACAAATGAAAACATCAATTACACCGACTCCTGCAGTGACAATAAATCTATTAAAATTTTACCAAAAGCATAAGTGAACTTTGGAAGAATTTAAAATTTACAAGGTATTTTAAATGAAAAATTTAAATAGGGATTATCAGTTAATAAATGATTAAGATCCGATTTCAAATGGCACAATTATAGAGTTCCAAGAAGCCCGCGGTAAACAAAACATTTGAGTGATTTGGAATTCATCTGATGTTGGGATAGACTCGTTTTTTTTATTTATTTATTTTTTTTTTTATTTTTACTGCAACTAGTTCTAAGAACTAACAATCAGCTTAAATCTAACAACATAACATGTAATTCTGACAACATAACATGTAATATTTAGTCCAGGTTAACCCATCGGCGCTCCTAGTATGTTGATCTATGATGTCAGCTCAAAAGGCTTAGTCCTCTTGAGTCTTCTATGAAGTTCATCGTTGTTGAGAAGCTTGCACGCCTCCTCATTAATGTGAATTTTTAGCCGTCTTTCATGGCTTTGAGCACATTTTTTAATTTCTTCAGCAACAGTGGTCACTTTTAAATCCCTATGTAGATCGCAATTACGAACATACCATGGTGCATTAGCTATCATTCTCAAAGTTCTATTTTGGAATCTCTGAATAATTTGCCTATTAGCATTTCTAGCACATCCCCATAGCTGTATGCCATAAGTCCATATGGGTTTCAGCACTTGTTTTTAAAGCTTTAGCTTGTTGTGCAGGGATAACGTGGACTTTCTGCCCAACAGCAGGGATAGACTCGTAGTACTATTTAAAAGAACAAAAGAGGACACGTGACGAGTTAAAAGATAAGAGAATGATACTTTATTATGTTCATTTAGTGGTTTGAGTTAAAATTATTAATTCATTAATAAAATAAAAACCTCTAGCCTCCGAATACTTTAAAATGTTAGGGTCAGAAGAATATAAGAGTTGGTTAACATTAACAAATATAGAAAATGAACGAGAAGAATTTAACCTTAGACTTTTTGAAAATAAGGTTACACCAAGATATGGTTACTGGGAGTTACCACCTCTAACTTTTAGCTTGAGTTGTTGATTTTTTCTTATCTGAATATTTAGGATTGACTCAATACATCTAAGCATTCAAGGTATAATTGTAAATTGAGAATATATATATATATATATATATATATATATATTAAGCCATACAATATAAGGAAAGTTACGTATATAACATCACTGACACACAAATTACACTATACTTATATTGAAGAAATTATTTAAAATTAGATTAATTATCTCGAAACATATCACAAAATATTTCCAACTACCCTTTTTTACTGCTACTTGTTAATATTTTAGTTTTAGTTTCAATAATTTGTGTTTTCTATTTTAGGTCGAGCATATCAAAATGGAAATAGACAGAGTTAAGACCTTTCAGAAGTCTCCTTATATTGAAAAACAGGTGCTTAGTAAAACTTACACATACAGACTGGTATAAAAGTATATTTTAGCTTATAAATCTCAAAATCTATTGTTAATATCATTGCTTAAAAGATCAATTATAAATCACCTTATTAAGTTAAAATTCAAATTACAAGATTTACGCATCTTGGATAAAAATACAATTTAATTTTAGACATTTAAAATGTCTTTTTCAATGCTTTCTTAATAAGAAGTCGCATACGTTTACTAGAAAAATTATAACTAAACGTAAAATATAGTCCTGACATTTATAAATGACGGAGACCTTAATTTATATGTTCAATACTAGCTGAAATAGTTCATTTTTATTTTTTCAGCCTATATCTCTATGCTACATGAAATTACATAAGATCGTTTTTATTATAGATAAGTACTATGTTTATGTAACAATGTGTCCTTTAAATTTCAGCTTTCACTTCTTTATCTGGAGATACAACACCATTCTGTAGCCATCAACTGCTTTGACTACAGTGCACAGTTTATCATATCGGTAAGTTTATGTTAGTAAGATAAATACAATTGATTGAAATATGTTCACCTTTGACAAGGTTATGTGTCTAGAAATATAATAAATATTTTCCATTGTTATTTATATTTTTAAGGAATATAGTGTATGATGACCCTCAGAAAATTGGACATTTGAGTTTAATTTGATTCTGTAAGTAAATATGATTGCATTTCAAGTAAAGTTCAAGGTTAATATATTCTAAAGAATGTCCTCATCCGATGACAAAATGCTATTCACATTTTCCTACTTCTCAGGAATAATTTCTTCCTTGACATGAACATTCTTTTCCTACAAAAATAACGTCATAGCGTAGTTTCTACAACGCAAAAACAATTGAGAAAAGATTGTTCTGTAATATTAAAATAAATAAAAATAGGTCTATTCATAATTAATAATTAATTATGTTTACACTTAACATGGTAAGCATTTTCTCTAAATTCCCAAAGAGGTTTTCATAAATTTACGTTGTAAATTCAACTTCAAATTTATTAAAAAATATAAATAGTGATAGAAATAATGATCTATATTTGTATTCTTTGATGTGGATATATACCTGCAAAAAATTGTATTTACTTTTAATCATTCAAAGTTTGAATCTAGTTTGGAAAGTCCTGTAGACTTCTCAAAAAATAATTTTACAAAATAACTCCCTCGTATAAAAGTTACCTTTCCATTTGTTTCAGCTAATTGCTACCTTAATCAACTACCTTATAATCCTCATACAGTTCTCTTAAGGAATAAACGTCAATGAGTTGCTGACTTCACTTCAATAGCTGATGAACAGTTTGCTGATAAAAAAAAATAAAGTTTGTAGATTATAAAAAGTATTTACATATATATATATATTGGCTTAAATCGTTATTGTTGTATTTAAGACATCTTCAGTAGAAACATATATTTTGCTTAGTATCAGGCACATTTTCAATTTCTTCAAGTTAGACCTATTTAATGAACTGTTTATAATTGTGTAAATTCTAAAACCATTCTGGTCCATCAGCTGTATGATGCCTCTACCAAGCAATGTAAAATCACAACTTATTTCATTAATCAAGAATATTACACTGCGTTTCACCAGCTATAATAGCATCTCTTTGTTCATAAGGTGGACACTGACACAATAGTGGTATATGAATCACTAATGCATATTCTCTGTTTGAAGTTATTTGTTAATGATGGAAGTTCAATTTTATTATTATACATTTTTCGGACATTTGCCATCATTTGTGTGTTAAAAATCAAAACACTACGTTTCGGGAATAAGAATCAATTCCCGTTATCAAGCGACTAAAAATTAAAGAAACATGAAACTAGAAACTAAGCCTATGTAAGAAATAAAATTAAATAAGAATACCACCAACCTTAATATCTAAGCATGCATCTCTCTTAATAATTCTCTGAGATGTATGCAATTCCCGAAACGTCGTGTTTTGATTTTTAACACACAAATGATGGCAAATGTCCGAAAAATGTATAATAATAAAACTAATGCATATGAGTGACTTCTCGGCCACATAACAGGAAAATCTTCAGATCAGTTATAATAATAGCATGATTTCTACGTTCATTAGTAAGTAGAGTAACAAAGCAATATGACTTAGTGAATAGCTTATTTTTGCCAGTCACTGAATGGTACTGCATAATACTGTTTTAATACTTTTAAAGTGAAAATACAGGATATTCTGTTACATTGTTTGTTAATAAAGTAATGTTAGTTATTAAAAGGAAGATCTTGTTTTCATGTCTCAGTATTGTAACTATCTGTTATTTTCATACGAGGCATGGACTATTTGTGGATCTGGCACAAAGATCTTATTTAACATATTTGTTTGTTATAAATTGTATAAATCGTGATGATCAGTTTAGGTACGAACTAATCATTGACAATAACCGAATTGGTAGATTATTCTCGTTACATTTTCAATTTTAAGAAGGATTTTTCAATATGTTTCAAGGTTCATCCTAATATAAGATAACTTGGCTGGAATATGCGACATAGAAGTGTTACAATTGACGCAAGCCCACTGCTAGTCTTTCGCCAAACATATTTTACCAATTTGTATATTAGAGAACACGACAATTAGAATATTATTTGGAGGTTATTTAAATATATTTCTAACATCACTCCAGCTGCTAACAATCAATTGTGGGATAATATAGGTTGGTAGACATTAAAGATATATCCTACCTAATAATTCTGTGTTGTCGTACACACAGATTCCCAATTCAATCACTTAATATCTCTAATAAAAAACGGATGTTTTAAAACAATTATATTAATATGTCATTATATATCTTCAATCTGTCAATTATTATAAGAAATGAATGACAATGTAAAGGAACATTTATAGTGCATAACACTTTAACAGTAAATAAGGTTAAGAATAAACTGGAAAATTATACGAATTATTTTTAACCTAACAATTACGAGTAGTGTAAGCTAAATAGTGTATTTGCTAAATACATTGTGTTTAATTAAACAAAGTATCCTGAAATTCTACTGTCAAAACATGATCATGGAAGTGAAACAAGAGGTATAAATTTACTCAGTTACCCTGTGCATTTGTTACCTATATTTGAGTACTCTCCCTAATATAGTAATATAAGTTTATATTATAAATTCCTAATAACATTAAGATAATTTTATCTTAAAAGAAATTTAGAAAGCAATACTTTCTTATCTATAGCACTACTTATTCTATACACGAGATAAATTTAAACAATATTTCGTTGACACTAGTGAGTTATGAATATATTAGAATGAATAAATTAATAGGATTAGAACATGTTTTTCACATTGTTTAAAAGGGTATAATGATTGTGTATTGTTGCATTGTGTTTTATTCATTATAATTATTGTATTATGTTGTGAAATTTATATTCTACAATTTCAATTTTGATGTATTATCGGTATTTTGTTGTAATATTTATATTAAATTTAATATTATTTGACTAATGACTGTCTTGTATTAATTTGTCATGTATTGCTTTATCTTGCATGAATTTAAATAATAAATCAATTATAACTGCTAATTTTCGTTCACTTATTATATTATAAAAGTTAGTATTATAGTAACTAAGTAAACAATATTATACAACTTAATATATCTTTTTCACCTTTAGTTATTTCTTAATAAAACTGAATGTAATAAAATGTGTTGACATTATGAAAACTTGTTTTTAAAAAACAAAACCACAAATATTGCACACTTACATTATAGAATGAGAAGGCATAAATCATTTGATACGAGGTTCGTTGTGAAGTCAGCCGCCATCAAAACATATAACCCTTTCTTGACCGTGCAATTATCAGCAAATAAGTTAGTAGTTACAAATACATGTCCGGTCATAACTGATAATATTTTGAATGTGTGGTGTTGGGATTGTTACAAACACATTCACAATAAAAATCGGCTAAGAATGATTGAAAAAATCGTTTGATTGATTATAACAGATGATCGTCAATGTTTTGAAACATAAATTAATGTTTTTAAAGTAAATATAAATAGGTACTAGAGGCCTCAATAATAAATTAAAAGTCTGTATTGAAATTTATGTAGCTTCAAAGTACGACATACATCTACTCTAACAACCTGACGTCATGGTGAAAATTATATATAGGCCTACCTGAAATTGTAAAATACCCACTATCCCATTTATATGAAATACTAGGAATCATTATATTTTTTTACTGGCAAAGCAAATTTTACAGGGGTTTTTAATTATTTCTAGCCTTATAGAGATTTATCAAGTGTAAAGTGTAAAGTGTACATAGAGTGTTTGTAACATTTTAATCATTTTATGTTAAGACGGAATAACAGAGTTTTGGTTTTAAGAATTAGTTGGGGGAGTGTAATGATACAATTACCTATTGACAATGTTCATACTAGATATCATAATAATATCAAGTGAGAAGCTTGTTTGTAACATTTCTATTAAATTTACAGGGTAAAACTACGAGTACATCTAAGAATATGACGAAATCCTCTTAAATCTCAATTTGGGTTTTTTAAATTGCAATCACTAAAAGAGAAGGGAACAAATAATATGAAAGTGAGAAAAAGAAAGAGTTTAACAGAACTGAAGTATGACAGTCCAATTTGTAATTTTTGTGTGTAAAGAAAAACTTCTGTGACATCATTGTTTTATAAGAAGTGATGGGTAAAGAATTGATTATTGACAAATCTGCTTGGTCTGCCTAACCTATAAACTTCGAAATAAACAATAAACACAGATGACGTAAACTTTTTCTTGTTTGTAGTAGAGCCATATAGGAACCAAATACTTAAAATAAATCCCAGTTGTGTATATTTCCTAAATTAGTAAATGTCAGATAATTGTGCTTTTAAAAATTAACTTGTTAGAACAAATAATTTAATTTTTTATTTACATAAATAATTATATATACATTAAATTTAAAGAAATCCACTATTCCCTGTATATCAAATACCGGGGGAATCATTATATTTTTTTACTGTTTTGTTTTAACATAGTTTTGGTTTAAGGTTTTGTTGGGGGGGGGGGATAATTATAAAATTATATTGACAATAGTTATACCTCTAATAAATACCAACGGTTAAAATCTGACCAAGATAACTTTAATGGATTTCGCTAAACACAGGGTTTTTACGACACCCAAATCGTGAATGTAATTCCAATAAATTGTTATAATTCCTCAATGGATAGTATTTAATTCGGTTTCATGTTTTTATTTAGAGTGAAAGTATAAGATCGTGCATGTATGACATTATGTGTTAACAAAATATTGGTTCTTATTAAATGTGTATCCCTTACGATTTGAACAGAGGCAGTGAATATAACAGAAGTGGTTATATTTTCCTACTTTTTAATCATTATTGTTTGTTTGGGTTTATAATTAGAAAATACATTTGGTTTAATTGATTGAAATATATATTCCAATGTATATATTATTTCGGTTGATATTAGATGGGTTATATCTTGGTTTAAGTGGAAAAAACGTACATCAATGTTGACATTCTTTGTTAAGTCTAGTAACTTATTTATCGATGTCCTCAATTGAAGCTATATATTTTAACCCAATTAATGTCTAAATATTTGTCGACAAAGTGTCATACATTTTCACAAACAGTCACTATTGTAAATATTTCTTTTGTTCTTCAACTTAAATAAACACGATAAAAAAAACTTGCAGATTTTAATGGAAAAACCCCACCCTATCTACAATGACAAATAACAAAGGTTTAGTCAAACATGTAACTTCTAACCATCTACGAACAAGATAATGTGATATTCTTAAAGTTGGGAAATCTAGCAGTCACGAATCACCGAGATCTGTAAAGCGAGTGAATCCTCCTTCACATATTTGTAATTTTATGAAGATTATTTTATAATAAAAACGGATACAATATTAAACAAACGCTTGATGAAAAGTCAACAAACATTTCATCTCTAAAGTAATGTATTACATGGCGTGCAGGATATTGGAAGGAAATTTAATTTAAGCACTTACCTTAGAGATATTATTTTATGCAGAATGTTCTATAAATATGTACAGACTTTGAATAAAGTTAATTAAGATATTACAGGGTTTTCACAAAGAAACGTAGGGCGTATTCTACTGGTAATCTTTTTAAAAAGTTCATGTAAACAAAGATACCAAAACATTAAGAGTCCCGTCTATCTGATATTTATTATTTTGTCACAAAAAAAAATATATTAAGTTTATATTTGGTACAGATATAACTTTACTATCAATACATCTTTGGCGGTCATTATTAATTATTTTTGTACGCTCAATAAAAACAAATACCAAAAGACTTTAAGGTACATATTACAACTTTTTGCACTTTTTTTCCTCACATTCACGAATAAAGAGAAATTGTTTATGATGGGTTATAAATATAAATTTCCTGTTAATAGAGTAAATGAACGTTGTGAGACGTCCTGAATTATAAAAAGTGATAATTGAAATAATGTCTGTCATCTGCTGTATACTGTTGTGTAATTCTATATAGAACAAACGTGTGAACTAATTTTGATCAAATTTTAAATGTGGAAATATTTAGGAAAATCTATTTTTATTTATTTACTTTGACTTTATATACTATTACACAAATGTTTGAAGTTGCTGCCATAAGAAAGAACAAAATACGTGACTCGAACGATATATCAAATCATACTAAAATTTAATCTCTAAATATACAAGTACTGTACAAAGTATTGCTCCATTAAAATACAAATACGAGTTTGTGAGTCATTAATTAAAACCAACAACTCTGCCATGGAGCTGTTATGAAAGTTGTATTTGTTTTAAAAAGTGTTTACAAATTTCTTTCAAATTGGATGAAATCTTCAAAGTAATTATTTAGATCAGTGATACAAATAGAGTATTAAAGTTATTGATAAATTAACAAGAAATGAAAATGGATCAAAAGCTTCGCCATTATAAGTTAGAGTTCAGTCAAACACGATTTAAGCTCATGGTACAAACTCATGGTACATTGGTTGTATTGAACATGTATCTATGCATACAAAACTAGTTATACTAAATCGATATCTACAAGAAATTTACTATAAGTTATTATTTTGAAAATTTATAATTTAATTTCGATCTATCAGTATTGTGTTTAATTATAATATACCGAATTTACCAGCATAGTTCAATAATTGCATTCCAAACATCAAAGAAAGTTTTTATTTTGAACAAAACATATTTAATCAATTCCCCTCCCCTCCTCTTGCTTAGTATTCAACTTAATTAAATTGAAACCTAACCTAGAAATCTTATTCCAAATCCAGTTTGAAATACTCTTGAGATGGACTTATGTTTCAAAATATTCCTTCAAGTGATTCCAAAGTGTAACCATCCGAGGTAGATCCCTCTATATAAGTGATATCAGTGAATTATACTCGTTCACATTTTTTGAGCATAGGATTTCATTTATAACTTAGAATTAATCAATTCTTTACTTACTCATTACACGGATTTTGTGGTAAGTTTAATTTAAACGCTACAAGTAACACAGCTGATTGCATCAGCTGAGCTATGTGTTTTAACATGGGAAAGTCAAATTCATGAACATGTTTTTATATTTACTTCCCACACGGACTGGAGAGCTTTAAATTGATGTATCATTTAAGTTTCTTGTACAAACTCATTTCAGTTGTTAGAGGATATATTTGATCAAGTGAATTACAATATGGGCTACAAATAATTGTATTTCTTTCTGGCAACAATCAATTTGTTTTCCTTACAAGAAATACTGCAATATACATAATGTTACTACATAAATGTGTATACTGCTTCTTTTTAACCACAAAAGTCTAATGATAAGGTGTTATATGTTTCTGACATTTTTACAATATCGACAATTTGATAATCACGCAGTCCTGTACGCTGGATGTTTTTTCCCCTTTTTTTTCCGTCCGTAATCTCATCTCAGACCACTTTAAAAATCATAAGTTCACACAAACATGTAACGAACACATGTCCACAATAATATACTTCTAATTAAATGTATTTAAATTTGTATTTAATCTATATAAGGTGGAGAAGACATTTACAACAACTTATTTGTAGTTTGTTTCTAAAGAAAACCTCTGATGTTATTAAATTTTATTGTTAACTTTACATTATCTTTGTCGTTGTTTCCACACTTCGTTGCCGATACTCACTTTAATAATTTACATGATTTTATTAAGTTTATCTTCAACGTGAATCCAGTTTGTAAAGTAATTTCAAAATAATCAAGGCACAAATAAATGGTCAAACATACAAGAAGATGAAAAACAAACAATAAAAAAGTTCAACAGTCACTAGTTTATTGAAATTTTGAGGAAAACAATAAAAGATATTACATAATAACTGAGTATTCCGTAATACTTAAATTTCAATCGCCGTGGATATTTCGAACTGTTACAATAATTTTATCAGATTCTGTTTATATTGTTGTTGGTTTTAGGACGAAATACCTTACAGTCATCATTTTAAAGTCATAATGATAAAGTAAAAATAAAATTGCATAAAATTAGACAACCCACGACTCTAATTTTGTCAGGATCGTATGAAAACAAGAGTTAATCAAGATGGACATGATAGGATACAACTTTTAAAAAATACAAGAAGGAGATATATAGGATCGATTTAGGTTTTACTGAGGGAAAATTCTTTTATAGTGAGGAAGTAGAGTGAAGTAGCTGAATCTATACCTGAGTTAAGTAGTCTTGGTTAATATCCTACATTTTCATCCTTCCCATCAGGTATTTCTTGACCACCTCTTGTGCTCTATCTACACAGGCGTTATTAGGGTGTTCAAGGTGTAAGAGTCTTTAATGAAGTCTTATTTTTTATTAAACGATTATGACTAATGATTGTTTGCCTTTAAAAAATAATAAAACAATTTAAAGTTGATAAAGGTTCTGTAAACAGTCATTTAATTATTAATTATAAAATAGAGTGTATACAGAAACAGAACTTTGTACTTCAAAGTATTTTCTCCCTACCACGACCAATATTATACGTATTGCATTTACAAACTTTCTTCAAATTGTAATATTGGAATACATCTCTTGTAATGAGGTTTGACTCGATGTGGTTTGAAGCTTTGCAATATCTTGAAGGAATCCTCGTTTCAATGGAATTTACAAGACAAGTCAAACTAGAAATTGATTTTCACAGTTAGATTTCAATTTGATTTAGTTGGCTACTAAGCACGAGGGGAGAGGGGTTGATTGTGTTTTGTACAAAATATAACTCTTCTGTGATGTTGGAAACGCAATTATTGATCTAAATTGGATAATTAGAATCTTTTAAAATCGCACACATTGCTGAAAGATCGAAATACAAATTGTAAAATTTCAAAATAGTACATGATTGAAAATTCTCACCGATATTATTTCGCAATAAATTTACTTATGAAACAAAAATTTACATTACATATAATTGTTAAGTATATATTAACAAATTTCTAAACGATTTAATATTTCTTAAACAATTTCTGATTGAAAAAAATTAATTATTAATTTCATAAATTAAAAAACTTCTAATTTCCTTATATAATGCCTAATTTGCCTATTTAATACTGCACAGACCATTTATAGCAAGAAATAAATTATCTATTTATAATTTAGAAACAATACTGTAAATAATTACATAATAGCACAGAGCAAAACAATTTGATAATACTTAACTAACTAGCATGGAACAGAAGATTACAAAAAAGTACAAAATATTTATTTAAAATAACTATGACCTTAAATAGCAGATACTATATTTACATCAATTGAAAGTTACTACATACACATAAATAAATATAGTTCCCTCTTGTTATTTAAAGGAAAAAATCTCTAGACATAATCAACAAATAAATAAAAATTTAAAAAAAGTTAATAATAAAGTAAAAACCCTAGTCCTGGAATACTCTAATAGCGTCAAGGTCAGGAGAGAACAACTGTTCCTAAAGAGATGCCTGGTAGGAATAATGAAAGAGAGAGATCTAACCCAAGACTACATTAATAAAAGATAAGATCCAGGTTTAAATGAGAACTACAACAAATATATTTTTATAGATAATTAAACAATTTAATAATGTGTTAAAATTAAATAAATGAGAAGGTCTGAAGTCAATTGAAAATAATACAAAATAAAGTTTAATCCAATATTCCTCACGGAAACTCATTTCATAATTGTCATTTTCTTTTCGTAGGTCTGATACCTCCCACAATATTACAGTTTGTACCTAGTTTTATTGCAGGTATTTCAGTGAATATCCTACTTTCTTTTCATCTACCAACAAAATCAATTCTCTTTATTTCTATCATAAAGATCTTTACAACCATTTTACATTGTATTTAGAAAAATCATCGCTTATCATCTCTTTGCAAAAAAATTAATCTACTTTGATGTCAAATGAATAACTTTTTTTTTCATATTCTAGTTACAATAATTTTTAAAATAATTATCACAAACTCAATTTGTATTAACTAACAATTAAATTAATGGTTTCTGCCAGGTGACTTCTTTTTTAAAACACTAACGCGTTTCAAAGCATCTGCTCCATCTTCATGATAAACAAGCAGTAAATACGAGACGTTAGTTGTCCTAGCGATGTAGTTGATAAGCGATGTATACATTAATAATAATAATAATAATATATATATATATATATATATATATATATATATATATATGTAAATGTCCGTGTGTTTTTATGTTTTATTTTAATGTGTTAACGATCTCAACTGAGTGAAAAGAAAAATAACTCTGAAGATGGAGCAGATGCTTTGAAACGCGTTAATGTTTTAAAAACGAAGTCACCTGGCGGAAACCATTAAAAGTAATTTAATTGTTAGTTAAAACAATAGTGACTTGGATACTAGCAACATGATTCTTCAATTTGTACGTATGTTTTTGTTTAATTAATCAATACTCTCAGTAAATTGAAGGTTTTTTCTTTTACGAGTGTATAATTAATAATAATCTTTTGTTTATATATATATATATATATATATATATATATATATATATTTCATTCATATAGGCTATATTTATGAGAAATATTTTTTGTTAACAGATTCTATAAAATTATCGTAAAATTGAAATTTCAAAAAAGATCACTTAATTATTACAGAAATCCTACCAAAAATAAATATTTATTAATTAAAACAATAACATAAGTTCAGTGCGATTTTCCAGAGATCCTTCCATATTCTGAGACCCATAACTAGGGATATTTTTTTTAAATTTTAAAACAATCACGCACTCTCATCTGAAATCCTTTAGGATTTCACATAGATTAAATATAAAATGTGTTCACATTTAAGTCACTGATTTTAAAACTGTAGACAAAACATACCTAGACAACATCACAAATACATGAGAAACTCCACGAAAAAGAATTTTACAACGTTCATATTAAAATGTCTGTTACCTTAGATTTTATCCATAGTAGACGTGATGATTGCATCAATCATAATCAAGGGAAGCAATCATTACCCAATCAATAGTGTTACACGAAAACGGAAGGGAAAAATATGCTTCAAAGTTGACAGAAAATGGACTGCATCTCATAAAGAACATATGTTGAACATATACATAGGCCGCGCTATTAAATAAATATTAACCCATTAAATAAATTGGATCATAGAAATCAAGAGTATTAACTTATGTTTGTGGTGGTAAAATGAGTAAATGTAGGGGTATGAAGAGAAGTTTATATCTAGTGAATTCAATACATTATTGAATCAAGCTAGCTTAAGTGAAGTGATCAGTGTTTTACATGTTGTGCAGTATTTAATGAAAGGATATTATAGATCATGTGATTAATCCATTGTAATTCAGATTGTATTTTTATGTTATGCAACACAAATATTTTAATGATAACAATCAAGAGTTAGGATCATACATATTTTAATTATATTTTATTAAATGGTCAGGATTTTTAAAATTGTATTTGTCCTAAGTTCTAAATAGTAATCAATGTTAAATAGTATGAATGTTTGAGTGAATGAACGTTATAAACAATTAAGTATTTAACGCTTAAGACATTCACAATCATACATTTGTACCACATATTTATGATATAAGACATATGGAGAAACAACAAAAATCTTTATTAATCAAATTTACTGTATAACAAACTCTCAAACATCTATATAAGTAATTTTTAAATTATAAAATGCGTCTCAATAATGGACTTATCAAACATAAATGTTTACAAGATAAAAGAGTAATAAACCTTAAAGATTTTAAAGGTGTTTAAGATTAAAATTACACCATCGACTTTATAAGAAAAAATATAAGGCAATTAGCACTAATTAGGAGAAAAAAACCGAGGTAGATAAAAACACAGTTTATAAACAAGTTTAGAAATATTCCAACACATTTAACTCATAGAGAAATACCCTGCACTAAGAGACTTCGAACTATTACTATATCTTCAAAAAACAATCATAACACCAAAAAAGAGTACACAAAACGCAGGCCAACTAAACACTTTCCCAAATAAAAATGGGAGGATAAATAAAGTGACTATTACTTACTCTATTACTATCACTATTACTCTAAAGTTTCAGAAAACCAAATTGTACACGACCACATACAAAACATATAAGAACTAGTTGTTAAAATAAAAATAAAAATAGCTCAAACAACACCAACTGAATCAAAACAGAAAATCCCATCAATCGCTCTTCAGAAGAAAGAGTCTTCCAATACAACCCGAACCATATAACGGGTTACCAACCGACATAAACATAATCCCTAGCAATAGAATTAACTCTTTAACAATATTCATAGATCCAAAAACAAACAAACTGTCTTAATTGTGCAGTTGGTGGGTACTTACACACCTAAAATATTAAGGTTTTTTTTTTTTTTTTTTTTTTTTTTTTTAAATACTTTAAAAATATTCACTTACATATTTCACGGAAAAGAAAACAGAAGATTTTTATTAAGTTCAGTGTTTTCAAGTAATGCGTTAAAGCGTTAAAGCGTTAAAGTCTCCTCTTTTTAATCAATACTATTATTACTATATTCAAGATATAATCTGTGTTTTTTACAAATCATTAGGCGGTGGTTTATAAATAAATTATCAGTTATTACCTAACTTGTATTTGTAAGAACTATTCACCCCAGGACTCACTATAAGTACGGGTGTGTCAATCCCAAGCGATCCCTGCTGGATCTACAACTATTTCTTGGGTAAATCCTTCTCTCTCCTCTGTCCTATGAGGATCATCTTTTGTTCTTTTCCGAACTGACACTATTCTGCTATAAAAACCTGTATGTTACGTCAAAAATAACTGTTCTTCATTTCATTGATGTATTCGTTAGCAAAACTTACCTCTCTCAAGAAACAGAGTCTTGTTGTATTTATCTGCGTCCAACAGTTTTGCAATTACTACTCTTTATTTCAAAGTGATTGCACGATTTATTTATATGTAATACCAAAAGTGAGAAACCTATTTCAATTATATTTAAATTGAAGCACCGCTCGAGGCATTTCAATAAAACTGTTATTGCGTTTTCAATTACCGATATGTCAAACGCAAACATCCATACTGCATTAACATTGTATTATATTCCTTTACCTAATATACAAAATATGATTAACTCTTCAACATTTTAAAAACTAAAAATATTTTAAGGTTATATATATATATATATATATATATATATATGCCTCCAGTTAAAATAAATAATTTAAAATGAAATTAATGTAATTTGAAATTGTTAATCCCTACAGCATGGATGAAAGTGATTTCTTCATTAATTATTAACGGTTGCAATAAATAATAAACATTAAAAAATTGTATAATTACAACATAAGTAAAACAAAATTTACAAACAAAACACAGTGTGCTGCGGTCCAAAGTAGTAGACCGATTTTGATCAAAGTAGTATATCGGCGTATTTTTCAATAACTTGAGGAAGGTTTAAAAATAAAATTCAATAACTCGAAATATTTGGAGGTTATCATAAAATTATTTTTGAAGATTAAATGTTTCCCAAAATTTCCCTTAGTGAGTTTGATCAAATTTGACTAAAATATAATTTCTATTCACCCAAATAAATAAAACTCTGTATAATTTCATTTTTTTAGTTATGGCAGAAATAAACGTTTTTTGCCAACCTCTATAGAACTTCATGTTTTTTTTTTATTTCTCTCCAATATCGCTAATAGAAGACTGTTATAGAAGAAATTATTTGCAACAAATCTGTGTTAACGGTGTATTTAAATGATGGTTAAATTAAATGTGAAGCTTAATTACTCAAATCAATCACAAAATATAATAAAATTACGGTTGAAAGATTGTTGAATAGTACGGGACACAACTTGTTTCAGACCCTAAATGAGCTTAAAGAATCTGTGAATTTGTTTTGTATAAGAATGAACTATTTCTGTCAACGTAATTATTTTGTTAAATTAAGCAACTGTGTTGTTGGAATTTCTAACCACACCAATACATTAAATAATTTGTCTTTCAATACAGATTACAAACGCCTTGCGGAATTACTATTTTATTTGAAAATGTTGTTTAAACTTATTTTATTTTACAAGATATTTTCTGTAATACATTTTACATTATATAAATAAGCAATTACTTTTCATATTTTCATAACAATAAGCGACTACAGAATTCCACCAAAAGTGAAAGTAGAGTCAACAACTCATGTATGTGACAAGTTAGTAACTTTATAATTAAGAAAAATCTTTGAGGATGCAAATGACATCAGATAACCTTCATTGTTGTATGTGTGGTATTTGTTCGTTCGGTATCCAAATCATAGAGAATGGTTTTCAGAATGGTATTTTAAATAGCCTTCATTGTCGTAAGTGTGGTATTTGTTCGTTTGGTAACATCAAGCACGTTCATTAGAATAAATTTAAAAGATATCGGAAAAAATCTAAAATTTTATTAAACGAATAAATTTGTGTTATTAAAATTTGTGACATCTATGGTAAAGCGAATTTGGGTGAAACCAATATACTTAGTCGGTTTTAGAGTACATGTTGAGTCAGTATTTTTAAATGTATGTTTCATGTTGTAGTAGCCTACTTTGTGTCAAAATTACTCTTAACATTCTTTCTTCAAAATAATCGTATAATACAGTACATTCTGACAGTATATAAGGCCTACTTAAACTGAAAGTGGTATTTCTGTAGTCAGTTGAAGCGTATGTTGTCAAAATGAAATAAAACAATTTAATACAAATTTGTTGCTGCAAGATAAAATCTGAAATATCCCAGTTTTAAGTATAGACAACTAAATGTTAAAACTGAGATATATATTATTTTTGATTTTGAAAGGACATGGACAAAATATCCTGAATCCTCGTCTTACAGGATAGGGGTAGTACTAATGGAAGTTGATTTGTAGTTTGTAGGAATCTCGCATTACAATAAGATAGGGAATAGTGTCATTGAGACGGTTTGGGAAAAGCCAAAAGTCTCAAGCCAATTTAAAACAGTTTAAATTCCCGCGATAAAGCCATGTAGATGGGGGACGAAGAGGAACGATGACGTCACGGCAACAGGTGTTGAACACTGCATGTTGGTTCGTGTACAGTCGCTCTGACTTGTTTCTTATTTTATTAAAATACTAAATTATTTATATAAATTAATGTTCAGTAGAATCAACCGATTAATAATATCGAAAAATAAATTTAAAAGCAATTGAAACAAAAAAGTTATTCAAGTTTTTATAGGGGCTCAAAAACCTAAAATTTGGAAAAAACTTAAAGTCAAAATTCAAAAAACGTAGAGTCATAACTCAGAGGGGAACTAATAATAATAATAAATAAAAAATATGAATTAATAATAATTAACAGGTGAAAATGGACTTAGAAAGTCATTCTTGGGGAGTTTTTTGGAATTTTTGAGTTGAAGGGGGGATTATTTAAAAAATAATAAGAAGTACTATTGTAGAGACCACAATAGGGCACAATAATATGTACTTAGAATCAAATTTGAGAATAAAATAAGGGAGATATAATAATTACAAAACGTAAAACTTTAAAGCCCAAAAGCGGTTAAATTAAAAGTTAAAGGGGTAAAATAAGATTTTAATTATAGCTATCTAGTATGTAAAATTGTAAAACATCAAAGCAGAAGTTATAATATATAATGGGGGGGTTTTTATGAACAAAAACTTATACGACACAAACTTTAGGACTTCAAGGACGTATAACTCAAGAACCAAACGAGTTATGTGAAAAGTACAAACAGAGTTGTTCGTCGTAGTAGAAGAGGAACAAGATTTCGTCAAAAGAATTTTGAGAAAGGACTTATCTCAAAATTTGAAAAGGAGAAAAATCGAATTTCGGGAAAAGGGCGATAACTCGCGAACGAAGCACAGTAGAGCGATGAATCAAGTTCCACAAGACCCACAAGATGGAAAGGAAGAAGAATCCGAAAGGAACTTTAAAATCGGTTCGAGCGTTCGAAAGTTACAGCGAGTTGAACGAAAAAACGACCAAAGTAGAAATTTTCATGCAAAAACATGAAAAGTGGCGCGCGCATCCTCAACCGGAGTCTAAAGTCAGAAACATCATATTGCCAACTTGGATCACAGATAACGTTGAAGAAGAAATACAATAAATTATTAATTAAAAGGTGTTTTAATTAATAATAAAGGAAGAAAACTGTTCATTAGTCAAAAAATATGACTAATAAAATATATAGTGTAAATATTTCAGACCAAAAGGGCCTGAAAACACATAATATGAAGAAAATACCTTTTTCCCTAAAAGGGAGGAAAATTGGCTCCAAGAAGGGGATTAATTCCCACGGAAAGGGAGACCGTAATTTATCCGTCGAAAGACGGGTACTTTTGATTTGGAATCGACGCGAAGTGGACGTTTCTTCTGCAACCGACTCTGAGCTGAGATTAAAATTCAACTGTCACTCTACTTAACTGGACTTAGAATAATTTCAACTCTAACCGAACTTCAAGGCAACTTAGAAGAATTCGAGACCAGCATTCAACTACATAGCAGCTTACAGACTCTGGATCGAAAACATCAAATCAACATCAGCCTAATTATACAACAAATTCCAAATCCAACTAGAACTTCTAATAAAGTGTGAAGGTATCTTATACTTAAGGAATAATTCGCAAATATTAACTTCATTTCAAATATAACGTCATTAGGGGAATTATTAAAAATTAAATTCATTTTTAAACCTCTGCTTTGGTGTTAAAAATAAGTAATAATTAAATACGACTTTTTCAGTACAGGAAAAACTGTTTGTGGTTCTGTCTGAAAAGTCAAGCGTTTTTATTTTGTTTAGGATATAGAAAATCTTACATTGATAAATTTTGTCAAATAAATAAATAGTTGTGTTGTTGTTTAATCAAATTGTTTGGTGTTATTAAAAACGTTTATAAATTTAACATTTTTTCTGTGCAAAAGAGAAAAGAATATATATAAATAATTCATTTCTAAATTTTGTTGTGTTTTCAATATATATCCATTCTGTATATGCTATTAACCTTGTTTAAATATAAATCTTATGTGTGTGCTCTGGTAATATAATTTGAAAATTTTAAAAGTTATCATCAGAACTTAAGAGCCGATTTCTCACAAAAGGCACGACCTTGGAGAGAGAGTGTTAATCTTAAGAAAGAGTCAAATAATCGAGCATTGAGATAAAATTCAGGGAATTTTGCGTAAATTAAAAGTTAGTAAGTTTATGAGGACAAGCTCATACTTATTAGAGCCAAGAGTTGCAAAATCTTTGATTCAAAAAGGTAAAAGTGAGCATCTTGGCCTTGCCCGCGCTTGCTCTGAGAAGAAAGGTGGTTCGCCCAGTCGGTGGTGATCGTACAGCGAGTTTAAGAGTTCGTGATAAATAGTGTTCCAAAAAGGGAACAAAGAATCTTAAATTCGTGAAGAGAGAGTGGAGAAAGAAGGACCCTACGGGACCGAGCGTAGCGTGGCAAGTGGCGTTCCAACGTGGGGCAAGAAGAACTCTACGACCTCGAGCGTAGCGTGGCATCATGTGTAATTTTTTTCACATTCCCATAAAACATAATCTCGGAATGACAACTTGCACTTCTTAGACGCCCAGTATGTGTTATAGTGATCTCGGTGTTTCAGGCAATCTTCTTGGTAATTTAGTTAGACATATATATATATATATGTGTGTGTGTGTGTGTGTGTGTGTGTGTGTGTGTGTGTGTGTGTGTGTGTGTGTGTGTGTGTGAGAGAGAGAGAGAGAGAGAGAGAGAGAGAGAGAGAGAGAGAGAGAGAGAGAGAGAGAGAGAGAGAGAGATGTAAAGGTTATGACTTAGTTAATTAAAAGTGTCAAGCAAACTGTTAAAACAGTAAAGATAATCTCGGGTCGAACATAAATAACAATAAAATTAGAACAGTTTAATCTCTGGCTATATTGTTAGAATATTAATTATTTTATTTTATAAAATAATAATATTTTTGTAGAAATAACTTCCCCAGCGTTATCTGTTAGATTAATTTTTACTGTATGATAGGTTTACAGCATTATATTATTAAATTAGGGAATGGCTTTTTAGATTAAAACCTACACATTTCTGATATCCACTTTTTAAATTTACCTTGAAATAAGTAGTTAAAATGTACAAGATGTAGTGAATTGTGGGAAATTAAATTAAAATGAAAAAATCGGAGAGTCAGACGTAGCGTGGTAACGTCAGTTGAAGTAAAAATGTCATAAAAAGATAATGAAATATGTGGAGGGTCACTACAAACTCGTTTACACGTACATGAACTTCAGCTGACTCTTTCGTCGTTGTAATCAAACAAAACAGGTGTTGCAGAGTCTCTTACAACCAATAAGACTTTAGTGTTAAAATAGACAAATCTATCAGGTAGAGTTCCATATGATGTTAATCTTATGTATTAAAAAAACTTTTGCAAAACTAATGACAGCGACCCCAACCGTTCTACTTGACCGATTTACACGCGGATTGTACCAAAACAAAGGTTAGCGGTCCTGGTTTTATTTGTTTTTTTGAAAATATTTATCTTAATTGGGTCAAAAGTGGAAAATAAAATTTCCTTATGGAGATTTAACATATGGAAAAAATTTAAGCTTATGACAGCGAGTCTGACCATACTACTGGACCGATTTACACGCGGGTTGTACCAAAACAAAGGTTAACGGTCCTATATGTGCAGGTTTTATTTGTTGTTTTAAAATATTTATGTTAATTGGGTCAAAAATTGAAAATAAACTTTTGTTATGGAGATTTAACATAGGGAAGAAATTTAAAGCTTATGACATCGAGCCTGACCATACTACTGGACCGATTTTTACACAGGTTTGGTACCAAATGAAAGGTAATTGTCTGTATATTTGCCCATTTTGCTTTGATTTCAGATATTACCCGACTAAATTTTGTAAAAACGAAAATAAAAATCTCTTATGGCAATTTAACGTCAGGTAAAATTTTAAGCCTATTCCGAGTGAGATCTGGAGTTCTATTGGACCGATTTACATGCGGGTTGTGTTAAATGAAAGTAATTAACTCTATATATTTGCCCATTTGCCTGAAAAGTTTACAATTCCTTCATTTAATATTGTAAAAATGTAATTTAAATATTTTCTATTCTTTATATTGTGTTTACTGATCAGCTGAATATAACAGTTTTATAGTAACATGGTTGGTTTATGTTGTAATTTACTTCATTTAAATAGGTTAGTGGTGATTAAACGTGTAGTATTGTGTTTCTAAGTACATAACAAATAACATATTTAATTTTCTAGATGTTAAATTATACCTGGTAAATTTTTGTTTGGTTAACATCGCTTAATTACAACCACGATCATGACTACTTGTAAACATTTCAACATAACTCCAATTATTGGAGATGAAAACTGTTTATTTAAAATTGTTTCCTATTGTTTATATGGACATTTAGAAAAGCATTATGATATTTTTAATAGAGTGCGTTAGTAACGTAATGAAACAATGGCATCGATACAGTGATTGCATAATAGGCGATCCGACATACGGACAAAACTTTAATTAGCTGAATTCCATATAATAAAGTTTTGGTAATTTCAAAAGTGTAATTGAGACACCACAAACAAGCGCATTTACAAAAAAAAACCGCCCGAGAAAACCCACACTTACTGGTCGTCGAGAACGGTCAAGATATAAACCTTCCAACAAACTGGTTCTACTGTTGACCAAATAATGCAAGAAATAGACCCTCCTTCTTCTTCAGCAGCTATTAATGAAACAAACTATTTTAACGATGTTGCAGCACCTACAACAAAAACGTAAAAGAAAACCCAACCTCACCGGTCGTCTAGAACGAGCAAGACGTAAATTATCTAACAAAACTGACCATTCTGCTGATGAAATAATGCAACAAATGCACCCAAAAATATCAAAACCAACCTTCAAGTGTGCCATTTTACAGTTTACACCTACTCCTAATGCATATTCTAAAGGTGGTCTGTTGGGAGTTTGTCAATACTGTTCTGCACTGAATTTCTAACCTGAAGTAAATACATCAAGACGCTTTACCCTTTGTTGTTATGAAGGCAAGGTAAAACTAAAGTCAATAACCATAATTGATCAACTGAAAGATCTTTTTGCTGGTAACAATATTAAATCTAAAAATTTTAGGAAGAACATTCGCCAGTACAACAATGCAATGTCTTTTGCTTCTTTCGGTGCAAAAATTGACCTTCCACCAAATTAGGGTCCTTATTGATTTAAAATTCATGGTATAACTCATCTCATTTCACCTTTGTATGCTGAGAATAAAGAAAACAGTTCATATGGCCAACTCTACATTCTCGACTTTGCCAAAGCTAATGAAATCAGACTATTAAACGGTTAACTAATTATAACATGCCATCAACAATTCTAAGTCAATTGAAATTTTAATTTGTTGCATATTATCAAAATTTTACATATAAATAATTTAGCCATACAATAAAATATTTTTATCCCAATCTCCTTCCACTAATCATTTATAATCTTCAGATTTATTAAAAACTAATAAATTCAATATGAAGACCTCCATGTTATGAGCAAAGCAAGCACGCTGCTCTTTGCGCTGCACAGGATTTGTCTAGTAAATATTAAATTTATTTACCTGAATTTTTTATTTATATTTGTTATTACAATACAAGACATGAACAAAAAACTATTTTAAATGACCGCTATTTGACATTTTCAATAAGATTTTTTTTTTTTAATTTCAATATGGGCTCACTCTATTCTACCTTACGAAATAATTTCATGTTCCTATCTTGATTGTTTTGGTTGCTATGACAACGACAAGCTACAGACGGCGACTTGAAAATCACTTTTTTGGTTTCCTGAAGATGTGAAACGTGAATGTCAGTCAAAAACAGAAGTTTTATGTTTTGCTTATTATTAAACTTACCCTATATATCAGATAATATATAAGTAGAAAGATCATATGAATGAAGTAATGGTTGTTTAAATAATCTCTATTGACACATAACAAGTCACTAAATATTGAAGGATTGTCAAAATATATTGTACACGTCACATAGTGTACAGATATAATAATATTAAAACGCTTTGGACATAACACTTGACTTCTGACAATATAGAAGAAATTAACAATATAATACATTATTGGACATTATATTAAAATCAATAACTTACTTGGAAACAGTTCACCTTGCTTTGCGTGCATAGTAACAACTAACATTTGTAATGTTGTACGAAAATATTTATGTAAAGATACAAAACTATTTTCTGCCTCTATATTTATTACAGTCTCCGTGGTTGAAGGGAAATGAAATCTCTATAAAACACATCGCATTCTTGTGCGTTATTTCAGTAATAACGTATAATGGAATTGTTGAAATTAAGACGAAAGTTCTTGAACTTAAAAATCCATCTATTTCAGAAGTTTTGCAGACGATTAATTTTGTAACTTCAAACCTCATCACGACGTTTACGTTTTTCTACTATCAGATTTGGCAAAGGCATGTTCCAGTATTATTCGGCAGCAGACAAAACATAATTGACAATAAACTGAGGATTTCAAACCTTACAATACCGTCAAGTCAGATTACAACTTTAATTATTTTCTCGATCATGTTCCTCTGTTCTGCTTTTATTAGCACTTATACTCTGATTGTAGACTTCAATGCCAGTCAAGTCCTTCATTACTTAAATGAAAGGTTTCTTCAAGCAGTATTGGTTCAATGGGTTTTGTTGAATTTCATGATGAAAAATCGATACAGTGGAGTGAAGGATATGATATCGCTACTTGTAGATTTGCCAGAACACTTGCAGAGTAATCGGTCAACACACTTTGATGGTATCGATGAAGAAGATCTACTGTTCGATGCAATTGAAATCTTTCGACACATTAGAGAAAACCAATATCTTACGAACGGTTATTTCGCTTTGTCATGCCGCATTTTATATTCAACGTGGGTATTTTGGATTACGGCATTAGGTTACGAAGCTTGGAAACAAAGTTTCGTTGAAAATGACTACATGTTGTTGACAAACGAAATTTGTTCTTTGATATCTTATCCCCTTCTCTCTACAATAACGATCAGTGTCAACAATGAGGTAAGATTATAATAACGTTTTGTAACTGTTTTTATTAAATAGAGTGAAATATAAGTGTGTTGAAAGTGTGGTTGTCAACCATATTTTAGCATTTCTAGTCTTGCGAGGCGACCCTTCCTAATCCTCTTTAATGAGCGGGACAGTTTCATAGTTTCAAAAGTACCCAAAAAGTCGGGGCAGTTTCACTACGCCCGTTAAGATAATGGTACTATATTTAGGTGTTCATTTACAGGGAGTATGGTGATTGTATTACTGAATGGATTATTCTTTTTCATCTTTCCAACAAGTAGTCTATCGCTTGACCAACTTTCGTTATCTTGCAACATGGGCGCTTTAAGTGTATTCCTTCCATTTGTTTAAACGCGTCAATAATCCACGAGAGGTTTTTATCCTTTAAATAACAAAAGGAAATAATATCGTGGCTAGTGTACTCACTTAGGGTGCATGCAGTTGCGAGTATTGTTCTCTACAAATGTATATTAGTGACTGAGACAAATGAGGGTAATTTTGATCAGTAGTGAGTTCTTGTAACCTAAGAAACCTAAATATTTCAAGACATCTATGTGCTCCCCCTGTGTATATCCTTTAAAATAGCAATCTATCAGACTAAATAAATTAAATAGCAAAGATCAACAAACGGTGTATTTCATTTGTTAATTTCCACAATTTTTCATATGTTTTGTGTATTCTAAACGGTAAAATTTTTGAATTAGTTATTTTTTTTTTTTTTTTCTTAAATGTACGAAGTTCAGAGAAAGTTGTGTAAAGGTTTACAAATCCATTTGGTGTATTTTGCAGATAAATCTGTTCTGCGATACATAACAAGTTTTTTTATAAATTACTGTATGTTTGTCTATCTGTCCTTACAGTGCCATACAACGCAAATTCGTGAATCGATTTTAATCATATTTGTAATTTGGGCATATTTTAATCGATTAAGGGTTTTTATCGATTATCGATATCTCAAAATTTCATGTTAAGTGATATAAAAACTCAAAATTACTATTAACCATAACGTTAATCGACCATAACGGTTTTGATTGAAATAATTACAGTATCTCATGTGTTGTCTCATTGGACCCCCACCAAAAACGTATTGGGTCGTGAGTTATCATACATTACAATATATGTGGCTTTATAGGTGTATAAAAAAAGTAATTAATTAATAATGTTTCAATGATTTCTTTCAGATTTTATTGAATTATAGAAATTAAAGATCGAAATCCTAGTTTAAAACAGCAAATAAATAACGCGTTTTAGTAATAATTGTCAAAAAATAAAAATTAACAAAATTGAAGCTCGATTTTAATGAAATTTAAATTTACACTAAAGACGTATTTATGGCAGAAGCGATGCATCATAATTTCATTATTTTAACATATAAATATTTTTGGAAAGGCCATTGTTAATTTTTAATTCTTCTCGAACAACTCCTCAACATACTTATTTGTCTTGAATAATTTTATTGTTTGGTTAACTCTTCCATTGTAAATGAGTGTGTCAGTAAGTTTGTGCAATTAATTCAAACCAATTATGTTTATGTTAACTTTATATTAAATTAATCTCGATTCGATCAAATTTTAGACAAGTTAGCATCTTGGATCTATTACCAATTTATTACCAATTTGCGTCTTATACCGACTACTTCTATTCTCCTCCCCTTCTTTCAATTCAATGTAATGAAAAATATCTTAATTTTTTTTAATATATCGTACATTTTGTTGTTTAAATCATGTGAAAGCAGATCAAAAATAAAGTTATTAGAATGAAGTCCCACCATATTTGAATCATATGTGCACGTTAACTTAACCTTCTTGTTTATTATTTACTAACATAAATTGCAATAACATCAAATACATCTATCTAATTTGCAGATTTTAAAGTACTGTTCTATTCATGTATGGAGGTCTGGACATGAAATATTTATTTTTGTTTTTTTACACTAAATTTTGTGTAAAAAGGAATCATTTAAAAATTTTCAATATGGGATCGACATTGGAATGCAGTCGATATTTTTAAGGTCACACTATTGTAATATTTATGTTTAAAATAACTTATATAAACAATTAGTAAGGGTGTGCGATACCACAGGGAGAAAAATAAAATAATGGTGGAATGTTCCATGTTAGAGTCTTTAGATCTTACTTTTAGGCATTTTTACTTGTAATTTCAGACACGGGAAACTGTGAAGAAAATTATAATTATAAAATTATTACGACAATTGTTTATTTTATATAAATAATTACATAATAATAAACACTTATGTAGTGTTTATATAAATATAATTATTTATTATAAGTTATAATTATACTTTGATGGTTGTAGATAAGAAACACTGAAGATGGCAACATTGTTATTAAAACGCGGAATTAGTAAACTTATTATATTTATGTAAGAAATACATAACATTAAAACACCTCACAAGTCAAACTCAATATTTATGTATAATAATAATTAAAATTAGTTTTTTCTTGAAATGACATTCTGCACGAGTGTAAGCAAACCCCATTTATTTCATCAATTTAATAGGAAAATGATAATATTGAAGACGGATACATGAGTCTACATGGGTCTACGAAATATATATTTTCTCTTTTTCTCTACATGTTTTTAGTCCAAAGCTTTATTTCTAATCATGTTTGAAATTGTTTTATATTTTCAGATAGAACTTTTGAAAAGTGAAATAGACAAAGTCAGGTCATTTCAAACTTCTCGTTTTATGGAAAAACAGGTGAGTACTAAAAACTAAATGTGATTAAAACAAAATACTGTACTAAGTTAATATAACTAAAGTAAAGAGATACTCAATTACAACCAATTAGTATCATCAAGTTTTGTTGTTTTTGAATTACAGCTCTCTCTTCTATATCAGGAGTTACAACACCATCATCTAGCAACCACCTGCTTCGACTACAGTGCACAGTCTCTCACTTCCGTAAGTTTAATGTATAATACAAAAATATTAAAATGTGAAAAATGAAAGGTATATATAGATGGTATTTCAAAAATCATGGTTAATATAATATTTGATTAAACAAATTTTCTTACTTTGTAGAACAGTAATAATAAAGTGTAAGGAATTATAGCTACGACGACAATTAGGGAAGTTATAGTAAAACGTTATTTTATTAAAGTTATGAAATCCAGCTGAGCCGAGATACCTACAGAATCGTATCGAGTGGATACTTAGTTACAAACATAAGCTCCGAGATCCGCTAAACACGAGATATTGACACGGGCGAAGCGAGTAAAGACATTCTGGTATCCCGGGTTTGCATCTTCGATAACAAGAAATTAGTACTATACGAGTTCAATATTTCGAAGTTGAGAAAAGCTTTACCGACTGAATTAAACAAACTTACCTTACCGTATAGGATCTCTTGATCTTTAAATACTTATTACAAGGCCCAAGAAATCAAATTTGGACATTACGAGTAGAAGATCTGCTTGTATTATATTATATGATGACATCCATCAACTTGTGAAAAGAACGTTTTAAAATAGAGACTATTTAAATTAATATGTAGAATAAAAAGTCACGTTATAGTGAATATTCGGTGTGATCAATACTTAGTAGTAATATTCTTGGTTGGGCAGGCTGTCACAAGTACAAAATATAAAAGTTGGCGGTCCATTTTACAGTGGTCAGTGTTCTTCATTTGTTGTAAATTTAATTTTATTTCCGTTTTAAATTTCGAATAAAAGTAATATTTGTAATTCGTAAAAATCAAAGAATTATGTAGTCGATTAGCTGTTTTCATTTAATTATTTCCCGTTTGTATATACCGGTAACTAAATTCATGTTATGATGACAATTTACAAGGTTTGTTTATTGGATGTTGGAAATTTCCGCTAATTGTAACAGTTCAAATTTATATTAGGATAATAAACTGGTTAAGATTGCGAACAGATTTCTTTCATTGTGATTTAGAGCACCCATGAAGTCAAATGATCAAAGAACGTTGCACAATAGTAGTTGTCTTTTTTACATCTTTAAATTGTTGTTATAAGACGTACCTTTGTTTTAAAGTTTGAATTTAGTCCTAATAAAGCTGTTTAGGAAGGCAAATTATTCTATTTCTGATATAAGATAAATTTTGTGTCTATAAATATTCAAAGAAAATAATAATTTTCACCCAAGAAAAACAAAGTCAAGCACCTTTTACAATAAACTTTTTATTTAGGCTAGAAGACGTTTATTAACTAAGTCATCATCAGCTTTTTTAAACACGTTGAACGGTGGAGTAAAGAGGAAAATTCCCTCAGAGGTTCACTTAGAGTAAGAAAAGCTATGAGTAATCTTAGCTTGAACTACACCTTTTTATTTAGTTTTATGTTACATACCTCTCATTTTACTATCTTACCTATCAATTGTTTCTTGTCCAACTTTTATTATTTTCCGAACCTGACACTATTATAGTATTTGTGGACTATAACGTTTTTAGTTTATTTCCTACTTCTTGTTTTATAAGGCCATAATGACCAAGAGGAAGAAACAAAATAAAGTGTGTAAAGCCAATACTTTATATAGATAGAAACAGTATTACCAATGTAGTCATGCCTCTAAGCACCATTCATTGGTTGTTTTACAATACTACTGGTCTAAAGGCTAATTTCATTATCTATATTGTAATAACACTGGATACTTGTGGGCGATGCTACTGCTGTATTCCTTAAAGTATTGGAGTTGTCTCCAGTTGTCCAAAATCACAAAGTTATGAGTATATAATATAGTAGTTGACTTAATCAAGTTTTTGTTGTAAAAAAATGTAATTTTCCTTTACGATTGGAGCATTGCAATTGTATTGTTTATCTTTTAGTAATTTTTTTTTACTGTTTAGATGTATCTGGTTATTACGATACTTTTACCACACCCTGTATAATATATGTTTGTTTCAGTTATATGCGACATCAATAAACTACATTATAATCCTCATACAGTTCACTAAATGAGATGATATCAAGACATCATGCCTCTGTCAAGACTGCAATTAGGTCTCTGACTGCTACCTATTACACAAGCAGTGTGGTCACACAGTATTTCCTTGATTTAAAGACTAATTAAAAATACACCGATTCTTAATATTAATTACGTATGAACGTATTTTGTAATGTATGAATTAATGTATATAATAATGTATGAAATAATTAATTATTTCACCTCATAGTATGTCATATGAAAGCTAAGTTTCAAAAATATTGTTTGGTTAAGTTGGCTATGACAACTGCTTTTGTTGGTTAGGTCGTTATAACAACACACTTTTAATAAATACTATTAAGTTATCAAGTACTAAGTACTAAGTACTAAGTATCAAGTATTAAGCATTAAGTTATGTATCAAGTACTAAGTACTAAGTATCAAGTATTAAGTATTAAGATCGAGTACTAATTACTAAGTATCAAGTATTAAGTTATGTATCAAGTACTAGTACGGGACTGTTTACATTTTCAAAATGCAAAAACACAATATCTAAATGTTTATTAGTATACCAATTTAAAACCCTTTGTTAGTGTGTGTATGTGTGTTTGTTTATGCTCGAAAAATATCTTAGTTACATTCGCATAAATACCGTAAAATATAGACACTAGACTTGGAATACTCTAATTGATTCTGGGGGAAACGAGAATAAGAGTTGGTCATGAAAGACCCTAGAGGAAAGATAAAAGATAGTGGTCTAGCACTAGATAAATAAAGATCCAGGCAATGTACCTCAGGGTTCTGTAACCCTTACTCACATAGGAAAGCCCCTGAGGGACTTTGTTTTTATAACATTCATTATAATTACTTATCAAATTCCATGAAGGGGTTTAGCGTCCATGATTTCTAACGATTACAAACACATTTATTCAATTGTGTAATTCCTTTTATTTGTTTATTTATTCAATTCAATTCAACAACTCAAGAACTCATTGCAATAATGGAGGATATTTTGAACATGCATTACAAATAAATAAATATAAAACATCTTATTAAAAAATACGTGATATAATCAAAATGAATATAATAAAGTTGATCAAGATTACAATTTTTTTTTGTTTTAATTAGGAAAATTCAAAATTCAAAGACCTCCATACCTACTTGAAATTTCAATAAACTTCAACATTAACTTTCAAATATTTTGTCAAGAAGGGTGTGTTCAAGTATCAAAAGTGTATTTTTAGTGTTCCACAACTTATATACACTGATGGAAGAAAACAACCCTCGTTGATATCGGTATAAAATCCGTGTTGAATTTCAAAAACTTCAACATTAACTTTCAAATATTTTGTCAAGAAGGGTGTGTTCAAGTATCAAGAGTGTATTTTTAGTGTTCCACAACTTATATACACTGATGGAAGAAAACAACCCTCGTTGATATCGGTATAAAATCCGTGTTGAATTTCAAAAACTTCAACATTAAGTTTCAAATATTTTGTCAAGAAGGGTGTGTTCAAGTATCAGGAGTGTATTTTTAGTGTTCCACAACTTATATACACTGATGGAAGAAAACAACCCTCGTTGATATCGGTATAAAATCCGTGTTGAATTTCAAAAACTTCAACAATAACTTTCAAATATTTTGTCAAGAAGGGTGTGTTCAAGTATCAAAAGTGTATTTTTAGTGTTCCACAACTTATATACACTGATGGAAGAAAACAACCCTCGTTGATATCGGTATAAAATCCGTGTTGAATTTCAAAAACTTCAACATTAACTTTCAAATATTTTGTCAAGAAGGGTGTGTTCAAGTATCAAGAGTGTATTTTTAGTGTTCCACAACTTATATACACTGATGGAAGAAAACAACCCTCGTTGATATCGGTATAAAATCCGTGTTCAATTTCAAAAACTTCAACATTAACTTTCAAATATTTTGTCAAGAAGGGTGTGTTCAAGTATCAAGAGTGTATTTTTAGTGTTCCACAACTTATATACACTGATGGAAGAAAACAACCCTCGTTGATATCGGTATAAAATCCGTGTTAAATTTCAAAAACTTCAACATTAACTTTCAAATATTTTGTCAAGAAGGGTGTGTTCAAGTATCAAGAGTGTATTTTTAGTGTTCCACAACTTATACACACTGATGGATGAAAACAACCCTCGTTGATATCGGTATAAAACCGTATTGAATTTCAATAAACTTCAACATTAACTTTCAAATATTTTGTCAAGAAGGGTATGTTCAAGTATCAAGAGTGTATTTTTAGTGTTCCACAACTTATATACACTGATGGATGAAAATAACCCTCTTTAGGATCGGTATAAAATCCGAATTGAATTTCAAAACTCTTACTTTATATTAATGAAATGGTGGCATTTTAAATTGTATATTCATTTCTCATGTATTATTCATGTATTTTACAACAAATCAGACAAACATTTACAAATTTCAATTCTGCGCGAATTGATACAAACACCAACGATGATAAATAGCAAAGTTATTGTAATAAATGTAATTTTGTATTCTAGTCACCCAATAAAATGTAATATTGTATCCTAGTCTCCCAATAAAATGTAATTTTTATTCTCTTCTCCCAATAATATGTAATATCTTTTGGTTAAGAGTATCGTCAACGCCGATCGAAATATAAGCATCCTTATATATTTACAGCTTCCAGACTCACTGTGCCGTAATGGCCGAGAAACTAACAGAAGATAAGAGAGTGGAGACGTTATAATATATACTCAGATACAAGGCCCACTGTCGACACGCCACTCCATGGATCGACAAACTATATGACAACTGATATTAAATGTACAGTATTTAATTAAATAAAACTTAAAAAAAAACAATATGTAAGCTTTCATAATACATCTATACTACCAAAACTATTTATGCACAATCATACAATGAAATAAGAGATTTGTAGGACTAAAAAGATTATTTTTTTTAATTTGTCAAAACAAATTTAACAACTTTTTTACAACTAAATTATTTATAATTAATTTTTACAGACAAAGTAAGAATTGATGTTGTCAAAGTTTTATATGTATAATAATGCATCTTTTAAATTATTAGATTACACGTGTAAAATGTATGGATTGTTTGAAATTTTTGTTATGTTTATTCAGTTTAAGTTTAATTCAGAGAATTTTAATAGATAATATAAAGTTTTAGAAATTATATTTAGCTTTCATAGTTAGATTATCTTCTTAATATCTGTGTGTTTTGATGTTCTTTGTTCATAAATTCTATATTACATTTAAAATATTGTGAATTAAAAATGCAGTTATAAAAGCAATGTTTTGGCAAATTGTCTTTCAATATACATAGGTACTACCTAAGACTACGTCCTAGCGGTATATCTGACGTATCGAGGGGTATTTTAAAGTTTTAAGTGTCTATACTAACAGAATAATGGAAAGTTAAATATTGTTTGTTGAATTTAATTCTTCTCTATGTAGTCGCCATGTAATGCCACAATATATCCAATCGTTTTTACAATGTTGCTTGTTTTTGTTGTTGGTATTCCAGGCAAAACAAACTTGATCATATAATGGTATGCACTCATATAATACGCTATGTCAATTTAACGCCCTTTTGACTTTGTTACAGCTAATCATCAGGTTTAGCATAGCAGCAATGTAAACGGCGAAATAATGTTTATAATTGTATAATCTACATGTTGGAGAACAATTATTATTCTTTTGTATTTTTCGAAAAATTTATTGATCAACCCTTTTTTATTACTATAATTATACAATAATACATAACTAATCTACTGTACATCGGAAATACACATACTATTAAATTTTAAAAGGATTTAATAAATAGATTTATTATTTTGTGGGTTTACAAAACTAGAAATTCACTTATTTACTTATCAAGTAAACAGTGTGGGGGTAATTATGGTAAAAGCAAAAATAGGACTTTACTTTTTATTGATCGTCCATGATTTTCACGAGCCGTCCATCCGTCGTAGTTTTCGTACTGCCGTTGTTTTTGTCGTCTGCACGCAGGCAACATAACAGATAAAAAATAAGATAGGAACACGAAATTTGGTATAATAAAATTGACTATAGTGTGCCCTTAATGAAGACTATTGTAATTCAAGAAACAGAAATATAAAAGACAAAATAGGAGCCATTTTAAACCATTTGTTCAAATCTAGTTTACTAATCAACTTATAAAGCACTAAATTAAACACAAATTTATATTTTTGAATTCCATATGTAATATGGTACCTTACAACTTTACGATGATAAATACAGTAGTAAATTTACTGTACAAATTGAGATTTCACACCTTGACATTTCAATAAAAAATGATATTCTGGTGTTATGAGATTCGGCAAGTCCGAGTAACTGACAGCGAGTTTACAATTTTTAACATCTAGGAAGTCATTTAAGAAAGTAGTTATATACTCAATTACGAGGAATTAGTTATAGTTTGATTGGTGTAGCTCGTGTATCACTGATAAGGACGACCTTGTCGTTGAAACGCGTCTAAAACTTAGGCGTATTTTTTGTTACAATTGTGTTTTGATTGTTTGTTATACTGTAATTACGAGGAAATTAAACCTTTGTAGCAATTATTTGAAACAAATTTATCCTACTGGGTAAACACCTTGATCTATCAACACAATATATCATGTTCTAAAATGTCCAAAAAAACAACTTGTAGGTATTGTATTTAGACGATCTGTTTGTATTACATTTTATGATGTTTTTTTGTTTCTCTATGTTAAGATAATATTGGTGACACTGTCGAGATAATGTAGGACTTTCATACTGTTTATTCCTTATGTTTGTCTTTCAATTATTAAGCCACGGTGTTCTTATTTTGCATCATGATAAGTTGGGACAAAACACAAAGTTAAAAATGTTAAACGTTAAATGAAAGTATCCCATAATACTGTGAGTTTCCCAAACTTTTGTACCCACTCAAATATCAACTTCCAAGTTTACACAATCACAGTATTTTTTAGAACATCTTTAATTGTTTATACGTTCTAAATAGTGTTCAAGTGACATCACCTAAACAACTTGATAATCACTTTCGCCTCAGGGACTCGCTATAGTCAGTATGGTCATGGGATGGCTAAATCTACACATCTTTCCCGTAATCTTGCTGTAGATCAGATCCAAGTCTTTCACCTTTCCATCATGCTTAAACTCCTCCAACCCAAACGATATTTTAGTATTCGAGGGATACGGGTCATTATTATATGTTTATTCTTCGCTTTTTATACGGCGATAATATCTTAGATGTGTTTCAGCTTTAAACATGAAGAAAACATACATTGTTTATCAAATCTTTTAGGACTAAATTTAATAAACATCTACTTCTTGTAGAAGATTTTTAAAACATGGTATGTCCAAACACCTTACAATAGATCGTCAAGAAACCAAGATTTCAATTGTAAATGACATAAGCAATAATGAACCAATCTTCTTGATTAGAATAACGTAGTGTATATTATATATTCTGGAATCTTTATCTAATATTCTTTTCTTTTCTCAACGGTCATAAGGGGCGATGACCGAAGAGGTTTTTTGCCTTTTAAATAATGATAAAATGAAGAAAAAATATCAAGTTTTGTCGAAATGAAAACTCTTCAGGATCATCATTGTCAAAGAGGAAAAAAATTAAGAACCATAATCTCAAATACTACAATAGCTTTGGAGTAGGTAGAGGTCAAAATATGGTTAGAGAGAGACCTGATAGGAAAGAAGAAGAGGGATTAAACCAAAACTACATGAGAACATGTGTAGATCCAGGCTTTATTGGAATAGCCATTGACAATTGTATATGAAATCAAAACAAACACTTTATTTATTTATTTTTTTACAATAATTTATTTATCAGCAAACTTTGATGAGAATAAGTTCATCAGCATTCAATTGAAATGAGCAGCTCATTCACGTGACAACTTTACGCTTAAGAGAACTGAATGAGGATGATAAGGTAGTTGATTAAGGTAGCAATTACCTGAAAAAAATGAAAAAGTAATTCTACATAAAGCATTTATGTTTTTAAAATATTAAGTACTAGTACGGGACTGTTTACACTTTCACTAGGCAAAAGCACTATCTATGTTTTATATATAGACTATGTGTGTGTGGGGGGGGGTGTAGTTTAAGCTCGAAAATTATATTCGTATAAAGACCATAAAAAAACATAGACACTACACTTGGAATACTCTAATAGAGCCCGGGTAAGACGAGAATAAGAGTTGGTCATGAAAGACCCTAGAGGAAAGATAAAAGATAGGGGTCTAGAGATAAATAAAGATCCAGGGTTCTGTAACCCTTACTCACATAGGTAAGCCCCTGAGGGCCTTTGTTTTTATAACATTCTTTATAATTACTTATAATATTCCATTTGGGGATTTAGCGTCCATGATTTCTAACAAATTACAACAACATTTCCACTTACAAACACATTTATTAACTTGACTATATTTGGTTGTAAAGGAGTAGGGAGGACCAACATCAGCTTGCGCAGTATCTAAGTACAAAGTAAATCTCAAGAACTCATGGCAATAATGAAGAACATTTAGAACATACATTACAAATAAATTAATATAAAACTTAGTAATATATAATTATATTTTAGTATATATCTGACTAACTACAACTTACGGCTATGAAAGACTGAGGACTGTATTGAAAACAGGTGATTGCTGAGGAATGGTGTTGTACTTCCAGATAAAGAAGAGAGAGCTGTAATTTAAAATAATAATTGTTATATAAATGTGGTATAAATTGTATGCCTTATATAAAAAATAAACTTATCAAACTTCTTGTAGTCTACAGATATAGGGTGTCATAAATGTGTACATAATTTTAGTTTCTAATTAACATCGAAAATACTCGAATCGTGATTTGAAATGTCTAAAACTAATATTAAAGTTGGATTTCTCGAGTGTAAACTGCATTTTGTTTGTGTACAAAGTGAATGTATCGGACTCGTTACGAAAAGTCAATTGATACGTCGGAAATTACTGCGGGATAAAACAACGCGAATTACAGCCAAGAAATATTATAGTGATATTACAAAAGGCTAATGTATAAATTATAGAGAGAATTCATTGTTTCGCAGCATTCAGAATATTTGAAATAACTCTAAAGTGTAGTTTTTGTGAAACGTTAAAAATTTATTAATATCTTTTCTATTAAGGTAAAAAGGTAGTTTGTTAATCGAAACAAACTTTGGTTTTAAGTTCAACACGACGTTTTATGGTCTTAGAATATCGAAAAGATATTTTGAGATATCGTTTGTATATCGTCGTTGTCGTTTAAGTTCACTTCTGAAAGTAACGGTCATGTAAGTGACGTCATGATAGCTGCCACAAAAATTAAAATAGGGTCACGAAATTCGATACAAGGTGACTTTCTTGTAGAACGCTATTAATACGTCAAAATTCCGGCGGTTTTAACACACAATAATATATGATTATACAAATATCTATCTTTATGTAATGATAGTAACCTCACTTCTCTATTATTACAAAGCATTGTCAGATGTATAATTTTGAACCTTGATCTTGCAAACAAATTATAAAATATAAATATGCAGGTAAGTACGATTATTGCGCTGTTTATTTCTTTTAATTTGTAATTATTATTATTAATATTATTATATTTATTCCCTCAGGAAACTATATACATTTACATATACATATACATATATATATATACATATACATATATACATATACATATAGATATACATATACATATACATATACATATACATATACATATACATATACATATACATATACATATACATATACAAACAAAAGATGAATAATGAGTTACAAATTAACAACACTAACATATTGAAGAAAGCTAAACTTCCATAGTAATATAATTTAATATCTAGGGGGAAATAATTATGCAACCTCTCTCAAGCAAGCCTGGTCAGAGGTTACTGAGCGACTGTGATAAGAAGAAAGAAAATATTAATATATATATATATATATATATATATATATATATATATATATATAAGAAATGACTGAGGAAAATTCACGGGAGTAGTTACATCCAATAAAGTAAAATATACTAAGTACAGAATATTCAAAATGAATGTAAAAGAAAACAATACAAGAAGTCAAAGAGACATATTAATGAATAAGGTTTTACAATATTATTAAATAAGAAATTGCTCTACAATTGTTCTCAATCTTCATTTTACCTCTATGTAAATTCACTCCAAATGAAACCCAAAATTTTTATTCCTAACACATACAAGTCTTCAACTTACACCCCCCACACCCACACACACACACACACTAAAGCCTAAAGAAAGTCGTCTAAATATGTTTGATCAATACTGAAACTTAGAGCTCGGTATGGATTATGCTGTGTATTGTTAGAATGTTTAAGTTAACAAATAGGGTAATAATTAAGGTGTAACGTAGTAATGAAATACAAAAGCATATATATGGTTTCAAACTGAACGTTCTCACCATCTAAGAGTTTCCATTTAGTAATAAAGTTTTGCTATTAACATTATTAATCAAGTAAACTATAATAAGGTTAGAACTTAAAACTTGAACTGTTTCAGAATACAAGGAAATAAACATTATGATATTTCTGAATAACTTTTTTATAGGCTCAAAGTTAGTGTATCAATTTTTAAGACTAATGTCTATTATCAGGAACATTATAGTGGCGCGTGTTATGTATATATTAATTTGTTACGTATTGAAATATTAAGCAGATTCAATATTTTTACTCCAATCTCTATTTAAAAATTGTAGTTTTACTAATCACCTGTTTCTCAATGTAAGGAGATTTCTGAAACGTCCGGACTCTGTCTATTTCCAGTATGAACTGCTCAATCTGAAAGTAGAAATCACAAATTAGTGGACAAAAACAATGTAACTAACACCAAGTAAAAATAAATGGAAGGGTGACTTGCATTGAAGGGCTTTATGATGGTTATCAAGAACTTAAAATTAATATGCAAACTTTTATAAATTCATATAGAGATTATTTAACCGTGAGTGAAGTGTGTATTTACATATACTTGAGTGCCATCATATTACATACCCAATCCCATATGGGGGAATTTAAGCGGGTCCTTAAAAACCAAATATCTTTATATTGGTATCTAGCTTATTGGAGGAATGTTAAATTGTGTTAGTATAGCAAAAGGACCTACCCAGTAGGGTAACTTTATTCAAAACAGTTGTTACACAGGTCTTCTGAACTTCGTAGATGTGTATATATTAAAAGCCTCAACTCCCTACGATCGTGTCAGATTCTCGGCCCTTGCGGACTTTGAAGCTACACGTATTTAGGTTCGCTACGCTCGTGTCAGAGATTCGGCTCTGTCGTATCTCGTAAGTAGAAAAATGTAAGTTTTTTGAAGGTTAAATTTCAAAATTACATTTTTGCTAATAACTTTGATATTATTTGTCATCGTTGACATTCATTGATACGAATAACTATGTGACTAAATTTTTTTTAACTCGGTCTTCAAAATTTATTTTTTGACAATATCTCTTTTCTCCATCATTTTGACATTTTAAATTCAATTAAAAACATTTTAATTGGGTTCTATAAAAGCACACTATAATTCTCAATACCAAATTTCATGTTTTTATCCTAATTGTTTTAACCTCTATTAAGCATATATTACGGACGACAACGACAGAAGGACTACTTGACAAAAAACATTTAGAGAGAAAACAGAGGTTATGAAACCTTTTTCAAAATAATCTTTTTTTTCTGTAGAATAAAACAGGAATCTCATGGGGTTTGTAGTTTTCGGTTAAATACCAAATTGGAGTTTTTATTTGATGAAATAAGAAAAACAAAAATTTATTTAAGATTTTCAACTAGTCTGTTTTATTACTTTGTGTTCAACAGAGCTATACCATGGAGAATTATAATTTATATATTTGTAATGTTATAAATATAATGAAATTAATATAATATTGGCGTGGTAAAATATAACTATACAGAGATCCTGTATGTAAAGATACCAAGAAATACAATCACTTTGGTACAGATATGCTAAAATAAATAAGCTTTCCTTTTGGGTTTCTTCTGATTATATTAGTTTTAAGAGTAAGGATTTTTTAATACACGGCAGTCAGTGAATTTGGATGTTTTCTTCTAAGTGATTGAGACCAACAACTCACGTATTGTTAGACGTCATTGGTTTCTTGATTACAGGCTGAGGTCCACTGCAGATTTGAGAATTAGAGAAAGAAAGAGGTTAGCTTATGATTAGTTTATTAGATATGACAAATAAAATAACATCTCTTGGGTTATATTTATGGGGTCTTATTTCAAATTGGGTTTTTGATTTCTGAATAGCAAAAAAGTAAACGAGTTTATTTTAATTTTGAGTTGAGACACATTGATATAATGGGATTTATATTTAACTATGATATGGTAATAAGTATTTTGTATCTTTAATAAAATAATTGTAAATTTTGTTTGTATTATTATTTCATAACATTTTCATTTTGGTGTAATTGAGTAAATCGAAATTGGAAAAAATGAAGAGAAGATTGATCTTTGTACTTTGTGTCTTAATTCTATAATAATCTCGTGAAAAGTATTCTCAAAATACTTATTACGATTTTTTTTCTGTTTTGTACCTCTAAAATCTAAATGATTACGTTTGAAAAACATTTACTTTTTTCAGACCTGAATAGTAATAGATTCCACCTCGTATATTTTTCTATATTATTTCTTGTAGAGTAAAAAGTACACAATAATAAACAAACATAGTAACAAAAAATTAACTTAGCACATTTCTGTTCCACAATAATAAGTAAATATTTTTGAATTGTATAAAATAAAGACCTCAGCCCTGGAATATTCTAATAAGTTTAGGGTCTAAAGATACCAAGAGTTGTTCAAGAGAGGCCTGAAAAGAGTGATTAAAGATTCGAATCTAACTCAAGACTACATACAAAAAAGGTTTAGACCCAACTACGTATCCTCTATAGTGAGTCTATGAGGTTTCAATCTTACAAACAACTGCATAACTCTAAAGAAAAGAAAAGTTCTTATACTATTGTTAAAAAAAACACATGTTCTTGTATTTGGTAATATTTCGTAGTGGTATGAACGATTTTTCTTCTGAAGAAGAGAACTTCTTTGACTACTGTATCACCTTTCTCGAGCTCCAACTTTTGTTGCACTAATCTTGTACCATATAACCTGAACTAAATGTCTGTTGTTACATATAGGTATTATATATATTGTATCCATCCATACGATTTTAGAAAGCGTTGACCAATTCCTAGACTAATATGGCACAGGTTTGTTTGTGAAATGACTTGTATTTACATAACAAACTAATTTACAGACGAAATTTCAAATATTGAGGTTAAAATTAGACAACGCTAGTTGATAATATGAGGGTCTACAAAATATAGTACAGAATCAAACCTTAAATACAGAAGTCGGCATTTCAACCGATACACAAAATGTTGGTAGGCTTTGTGAGTGTATCCGTGCACGAGTTTTAAAAAGGATTATTACAACAGAATAACAGGTGATAATAAAATGTGGGATATTCAAAATGAAATTTTGATTTCAACCTTTTTTAATTACAACTAAAATTTCATTTAGACCCAACGGTACTGACAAATGTTTGTTACTTGTTATGAATTATTAAATAAAACAAAGACTTAACTCTCCTTACCTCATAGTTGAGACTATTGGTCATAGATGACAACAAGAAGAAGTAGAACAGTCCAATTACTAACATCATCAGAATTGCATCCATGTTTCTTCCTAAAAGACTTTCTTTCCAAATGATGTAACTTGCCCACATCGTACCACATGTATATATTGCATAACTGATGCGACACAATACAGCGAAATACCCATTAAAAATCATGTGGTTTTCTCTTGTGAGTCGAAATACTTCGATACAATCGAACACTAAGTCATGATCATCGATACTTACAAAGCGTATTGACTGATAACACTGCAAGTGTTCAGGACAATCAGTAAGTTGTGAAATCATCCCCTTCGCTCTGTTATATCGAGTCTTGATCATGGATATTAACATAGTAAATTGAAGCGTTAGTCCGACGGAAATTAAATCATAAAACATTTGGGAGACATTCTTCGCTCTTAGTTCAGTTATCATTACAATATTGTAAGAGAAAAATGTTATTCCCATTAACAGAATCATGGTTAAGATAATGGATTGCATTTTAGCTAGTGGCAAACTATTGATCCTCAGTATGTTGTCAATTGTGTTCTGATTATCACCAAATTGTACAGGAGCATGTATTTTACAAATCTGATAATAGAAACATATGTAAGGTGTTACCAGGATTTCACAAACGTAATAAGACAGTCTCAAAACATCAGATATAGTTGCATCGTTTAATCCAAATATTTGCCATGTAATATCAACAAGCGCTTTGTAAGTTGTTGTTGTAATTAAACACAAAAAAGCGATGTGTTTTGTACTGATTCCATTTTCCTTCAGCCATGGAGACTGTAACAATTGTACAGGCAGTAGATAATTTTGCAACTTTACATAAATACTTTCGTCGCACATTTCACTTTTTATTCGTTAAGATGTAATGTTGGCAATACAAGGTGACCTGTTTCCATAGATGATATTGATCGTAATATATGTCTCATTAATACATTTTGACTGACTGTATTGATTCTTTGTATCAAGTGACAGGTTCAAGATGTATGACAACCCATTAATATAATTGTTTTAGCACGTTCATTATAAGCATTTTGAAAAATATATTCAAAATATTTGTGTAAATCTCTAACTTACAAATTTTCTTCTCATATTTAGAGTTATACAATTTAAATTAAATTATTGAATACTTGATCACATTTATGAACATACAATTTAATTAATTCATTGAATATTATATTCAATTTATTACCAGCAGATTCTCTAAATGTTAATGTCAAAAAGTTGTTTTATATAGACATTGTATGATATGTTTAATTTTATTTGTACATCAAAAAATTTAATCCAGTGGAGTAACTTTGTAAAATAAACTTACTATAAATATTTTCTGAACCTCGTAATTATATATATCTCTACTTTCTTGAAATATACGAGGTTTTAACGCGTTTCGTAGATATGTGTACACATTTAAAAGTCTCCACTCGCTTTGCTTGCTTCATTGTTTCGACCTTGAAGCTGTACTTATGTGAAAGGGAATTTTGAAGAAGAGGGAAGAGAGAGAGACAAAAAAAAATTCTCTCATACAGATGTTTTAGACCCCAGAATACCTTAAAACTAACATGCATTGCGAGTGTCGCACTATATGGTACACCCTAACCTATGCGTAGTTCGACAGAACCGGTCAATATACCTCCACCAAGATAAAAAACAAAGAAAGAAATCACCAAACTTAACTATCTAAAGAAAAGAAATGGACTCACTATGTCCTCGTCCGAAGACGACTTTGTGACAAAGAAACAGAAGAGTTCATGACGCTCTCTGGATTCTCGTCGCATCGATTACACCCGCGGAGTGCTCGATGTTATCATACATTTGGATAAGAGACATGTCAAGTACATGTGGCGGCCATTGCCGTCAAGTAGAACCTGATAGCTGATCAGACTATGGGTTGTATATGTCAAGTCCGGGAAACAGCGAGATATATCACTGAACAAAGGAAAATCAAAATTCTCTTCGCCTGCCAACATCCATATATATGTTGTGGCACGGAGGGGCTCTATGGAGAGCTTAACCCACCAATACCTAAACATACGGACGTGTATATGAGTAAATACGGCTTGGCTCCTCCGTATTTTGTTCTGTTTTGCAGTATTAAGGATGAAGACTACCTGTCAACGATTTTGTGCGGGACAAGAAAGATCAGATGAACAGTGAAGAAGACGGTTATAGAATTTTTAATTTAATTTACGTAGTGTGGTTTGAGTTGTTCGACGTGTGCTTTTTTGATGAAACGGGGTGAGTTGGCAAAAGAAAGCGCAACAATAACCGGAGTAAGGAAATCAATTATTCGAAAGGGGCCGGACCATCGAGGCATCAATTTGGCGGCCCGCTTGTCTATGGCAGAACTTAAAGGATGTGTCTTACACAAGACGAGATCGTTTATTTTATACTGATGGGGTTTTCTGAATTTATTATAAGTCTTTTCGACCTTTTGGTGCGCTTTCAAAATGTTATCTTTGGCCTGGCGCCAAATTTGTGAGGGATTGGTGTTAGGTTTTGGGAGAAGATCCTGTATGTTCCAACTGAGACTCAAAGGTGTATTAGGGAGAAAATAAATAGAATTTCAAAAGGAGTTGCTTTGAGAGTCTCATGATGAGCGAAGTTAAAGGCCAGCTGAAGCCAGCAAAGGGAGTCGTCCCAAGAGGATTGGTTGCTTGAATGAAAGTCGATGAGGGCTGCCTTGAGGTTTCTGTTCAGTCTTTCCCTATTATTAGGTTAGGGGTGATACGGGGATAAGGTAGCATGTTTGATACCGCGAGAAAAACAAAAATTGCGGAAGACGTGTGATACGAAGCATTGGGCGTTGTCAGAGATCAATATTTTAGGAAAACCGAAATTTTGAAAAATGCTTTGGCTTAAGGCCTTAATTGTACTATGGGAAGTTGCATCTCTGACAGGAATAATCCAGGTGAATTTTGAGAACTGGTCGACTGCGACCAGGATTATGTTGTAGCCCTGCTTTGTTCTGGGAAGCTTACCTACATAATCAATGTGTAATTTTTCCATGGGACGATTGGGGACCGTTGAGGCAAGATACCATAGTCTTGTGTTTTGCGCGGGTTTACTGACAGCACAAATCGAACACGCTCGCACCTTCGAGGTGACATCCTGTTTCAGAGTCGGCAAAAAAAATTCTCCTTCACTTTGAACAAGGTTTTAAGTACACCCTGATGACCACCCACAACGGAGCCGTGATGGTAATTTATTAGTGATCGACTAAGGACTGAGGTAAGTATATTCTGGTGGGCTTTTCCAGATGATTTTTTAAACAAAGTACACCTTTACTTAAACAGTACTTCTCTGAAGAGTTGTTCTGTTCAAGTTCAGCGATGATGGGTTTTAAAATAGGGTCGGCCTTTTGATGAGTTTGGATGTCATGATAAGCCAAAGGAAAATTAGTGAGGAGACTGGTACATGAAGCTAGTACGTTTTCTTCGTTGAAACTTTCTGGTTCAAACATACGTGAGAGGGAGTCTGCTATGATGTTTTGAGTTCCTCTTATGTGCGCTACCTTAAATTTTAGGGAAGTCAACTTGGCAATCCATCGGCCTAATTTGCCAAGCTGACGAGGACATGCTAAAAGCCATGAAAGTGCTTGGTTGTCGGTCTCTAGTAAAAATTCCCGATGTTCGAGATACTGTCTAAACCTTTCCACTCCAAAAACTACGGCAAGGCATTCGGCTTCGTATGCAGATGAGGCTTTTCTTTCTGCAGGAGTTAAAGTACGTGATGCGTACGCTATAAGTTGTCGTGAACCGTCAATTTCTTGGAGTAGAACTGCTCCCAGGGCCACCGAGCTCGCATCTGTTTGTAAGATGAAAGGTTTGGCAAAATCGGCCATCCGGAGGACCGGTGGCTGTGTTATTGCCTCCCGAAGATGTTTGAAAGCTTTCTCTTGCTCAGCTTGCCAAGAGAATTTCTGGCCCTTTCTTCGGAGCAGATTTAGAGGCGCAGCGTGCTCCGCGAAATTTGGAATGAATTTCGAAAAAAAATTTACCATTCCAATGAATCTGGACACGGCCTTAGGGTTCTTGGGTTGTGGTAAATTTTTTATGGCTTTAGTTCTAGATGGGTCAATTTGCACGCCGCGTGAAGCAACCAGGTGTCCTAAGAAACTTATCTCATTCACGGCGAAACGGACCTTATCCGGGTTGACAGTCAAGCCAGCCCTCCGCAATCAAGAAAGAACTTCCCGAAGATGTTGTTGATGCTCTTCCCAAGTTTTGGAGTAGATGACCAGGTCATCCAGGTAATTGAAGATGAATTTGAACTTAATGTCAGAGAAAACTTGATCAAGGAGTCTAGTGAGGACTTGGGCACCAGTACAGAGTCCGAAAGGGACTCGAGTAAATTGATAGAGCATCCAGGGAGTACAGAAACTGGTAATTTGTTTGGACCTTTGAGACAAAGGGATTTGATGGTAAGCTGAGTTTAAATCAAAAACTGTGAAATATTTGGCACCGACAAACCAGTTAAAACTTTGGTGTAGATTAGGTAGCGGCACAGCTTCGACGACGATGTGTTGATTGAGTCTCCGATAATCAATCACCATCCTTGTTTTCTTTTTGGGATGTTGAACCAGAAAAACGGGTGAAGCATATGCCGAGAGGCTCGGTTCTACTACTCCTGAATCTAATAAATCCTTGATGTGTTCACGGAGGTATTCCATTTTTGGGGTAGCCAATTGGTATGGTGAACATTTGACTGGGGTGTTATCCTTAAGCTGAATGTCATATTCGATTAAATGGGTTAGTCCCAACTTCTTGGTGAGTACCTAAGAAAATCGCCAATTATTTTCAAGATGGCATTTTTGTTATCCTTCTGAAGATGACCTAAAGGATCAGGAGGAGTAGCTTCAGAGGCTGAAGACACTATTTGTTTATAAGACATGTTACTAAATTTACATAAAGGAAAGACAATAGACCTGGCAAATTTAAAATAGAATTTTTTTGCAGAGAGATCGAGTACCAGTCCCGTTCTCGAGATGAAGTCCGATCCAAGAATCAGAGGACACGACAACCTGTGTGCCACCAGAAAATTTATATTCCAACTGCAAATTTCCATTTAAGATGTAGGACACAAGAAAAGGAAATGGGCAACCTTTCTCCAGAAGCCGTGACGCAATCAGCCTTCACTTCGGTCATAGATTTAAACGCTTTGGTGTTTATTAATTTGTTGAAAAGGTCTTTTGATATTACGCATCTTACTGAACCGGAGTCCAGCAGAGCATTGACTTTAAATTGCCCAAAAGCGACTTCCACCAAAGGCAAAAACTGATCGGTCAGACCCCTAGACTTGAAGGAAATTTTTTTATTTTGATAGTTGCAGTTGGAAAGTCTTGAGGTGGAACAGGGCTGCCTGCACCTATTCCCTGATGAGAAGAATTTACAACCCCAGATATAATGACCGGGAGTGTCATTCAAGACTGGTTTCAAGACATTTTTGATTTTATTACAATGGATTGTCCTAATTTGATTCGACAACATTTTAAAATTTTGGAAAGAAGGCCTATTACGTACGTGTCGATCGGGTTTATACTTAGATCCGCTGTGGTTGGTTTTACTTTGAAATGCGGGCTTGGAACTACCAACTAAACTCCAAACCTGCCCCCGTTTTTTGAAAGATGTTGCCCCCTTGAAAGTCGGTTCCGACACTCTGGGCTTCTATGCCCCGGCTGCCCGTAACTGTAACAAACCACAGGTGGTCTCGTGGCTCTAAAGTCTATGTTTCTAATTTCGGGTCTCGTTGATGGAGCCCTTTGTCTGTCTGTGTACATAATGTTATTAACATAAGCACACAAACAATCTAGGTCCGCAAAGTTGACTGGCCTGGTAGCAAAAACTAAACAGTTGCGAACCTCCGGTGACAGTCCCTCCAGAATTACGTCCGTGACTTCCAATTCGGATTTATTTAAATTTAGTATTTCCGCATATTCTTTGATGTCGTTGACAAAGTTGTGTACTGCTTCATTAGGTTTTTGAGGACGATAGTACAACTCTTGGACTAAGGAAATTAACCTCTTAGTCGGAATGAAAAGACTTAAGGCCTCTTTATGAAAACTATGGAAAGTCTGATGTCTTATTAGACACGAATTCAGGGGTCCCTGAGCGTAGGGCATTAAGACATTATTAATATTCAAAGCTATTTCAGGGTATGTTTTTACAATTTTTAAAGAAATTTTTATGAAATTTAATAATTTACTGATGTCGAAACCATCTGTGTGAGGTAAGGTCTTAATGAGTAATTCCGCCGGATGGCTCAACTTTCCATACAAGGAAACGTAAGCACCCTTTTGAGAATTGCTGACTGTTTCTGGATGTAAATCAGCCTGCGGGCTGTCCAAGGCCGAATTTACATCGACGGAGCGCGATGGTTCTCCAAACGTTGCTTTTGAGGGTCCGCCAGAAGGTGTTAGCGGTATGCCAACGTTTAGCTTCAAGGGTACCAATGTTTGCTCGAAGGCTTTGGATTTATCTTTTAGACAAGCGAAATTGGTTTGTATTTCGGACAGTTCTCGCTGGATGTTACTATCTACGATTTTCAAATGCTCTGATTGTACACGAGTCAAGAACTCTAAACGCCTACCAAAAACATGTATTCGAGCACGAACACGGTTCAGCTTGATGCCCCTTTCGGAGTCCAGGTTCTCCAAGTCGTCTTGTAGGACAAACGAGGACAATTGTTGCGCAAATACTTCCTCGGTAAAAACGCCTAGATCAGGCTCGACTGAATTCTGCAGGAACGACCTAAGTGTGACTCTCATTTTTGCAACGATGTCTTTTTCTCCCCCTCTAGCTACAACCTCAAAAGCAAGCTCTGTGTTTTTAAGGGCATCGACTAGTCTCAGCAAGTCCACCGCCATTTTGCCTATTACTGATAAAAAAAAATTCCCCTTTTTAAGATCACATCAAGGTCTCTTTGAATTTTGAGAATGCAGTGAAATTGAAATGAACACAAGACAAATAAATAAATAAATTGAGAGTGGTATGTGTTGTATATATATATATATATATATATATATAATATATATATATATATATATATATATATATATATGTGTGTGTGTGTGTGTGTAAGAACCAAAACAAACAAGCAAAATGAATCCTCGAGAAAATTTTTTTAAATTTTGAAAAGTTTTTTTTTGTTTTTATCTATTTTTGGATTTTTATTTATTTCATATTTATATTTTTTTTGTATTCACAATAAAGCCTTGCCTGTTTGAATCGAATCCAGTGAATTACTAATGTATTTAATGAAAATTTTCAAAGAGAGAAAGAAAGAAAAATAAAAATAAATTTTTTTTTAAATTGGTCTGGGTGTTCTTGTGAAAGGTGTGTTTATGTGAAGTTATTTAGAGACTTATTAGTTTATGTACAAAAAAAAAAATTTAGTTTCATCAACAATGGTTTATGAAGTAAGCTGTAATGATAAAGAAAGGTGAACTTTGTCCGGCAACAAGATCAATTTAAAAATATTATATTTTTATGGTTCCAAAAAAAGAACAAATTTTATAAATAACCACGCTCTGCTACCAAAAACATGTTACCAAACGACTAAGAATTAAAATTATTTGGAACCTTGGTAAACATGTTTAAAAAAAAAGAAAAACAAGTTTCAAAAAAACAAGTGCTGAGATTTATTTAGTTTAAATTTTGAATTAAATTTGACCATTTACACAAAAATAATTAAATATAACAAACATTTCATAGTTCTTGATTTTTTTTTTTAAAAAAAGGTTACAAAAGTTAGATTTCAGATTAATATGAATTTATATAAAGAATTTAAATTTTAGATATAAAAAAGGGTCAAAATTATGTATTACAGTTAACAAGATTTTGTATTATCAAATGCTTAGTTTACTACCATTTATATATATATATATATATATATATATATATATATATATATATATATATATATAGAGAGAGAGAGAGAGAGAGAGAGAGAGAGAGAGATACATGTTAAAACTAGGTTGATCAACATACTATTTTTCTATTTTGAGAAGAAAAGACAAATTTATGATATATAAAAGAAATTAATTTTGTTTTAACCTATTGACGTCAATATTTTTTTTTTATTTTGAAAAATAACCCCTTTGGGGTCGTGTAGGCCGAAATATTTTGCATGCAGTCCCATCCAAATCTATTTTGATCTTAAATTAGTACACATTATTTTACAGATAAAAAAAAGCTGAAATGAAGACACATTATTATGCAGAGTTTTGTTTCTTGAACAAAATTTGTTATTCTTTATAAAAGTATAATTTCACAACCAAAGTTCCATTAATTAACAACTGTCATTTTTGAAAAGTTTATATTTCCTTTTTTATATATATACGTGATGATCTGGTGCACTTACAATATGTTGAAAGTGAGTTTGAACCTGTCTCCAATTGCAATCTCGAACCAGCTTTTGCTGGAACTTGTTGTAAAAAGCTTAGAAGCTTGATATGTCCATGAAGGTCATCATGAGACGAAATGTTGACAAAGAAAAAACAAAACTTACAGAACAAACTAGTGGTGTGATGTTAAGTAACTGTAACACATTATGAATTTAGAAAAGAAGAATACGGCGTAATTAATGTCATGATGCACTTTTCATCATGATGCATATTTCAGAATTTTCATCTTGTAAAAAGCTACTGCTTTGTACTTTTATTAGGAAGCAACTGGACCTGCTAGCGGTTGCCCGAGTTCAGAGTGCACCGAACATGTGATGCGTGATTTATGATATTGCTCGCCAGGTATCAGCACACGGCAGGTGGCATGATCCGAGCACAATATCCGAATTAGAAGGTTGCTTTACTTATGTCGATAAGTATGAAGCAGATTTTATTTTATGTAACGGTTGTTTCTGAAGGATGTTACAAAGCGGCGCCTAAGTGTCCTCCATAACCATACAAAACAACTCAATGTTTATTGCCCTTTCGAGTGCTTCGACTAAGCGGCGCCTAAGTGTCCTGCATATAACAGGATACGAGGTCGTGGACCATCATATGCTCAGCTTAAAGTAGTAAACAAGTTAACATATTTAAATTCTTAGTTAAACATAAATTCTAGATGAGACTATATTTCAGTAAGTGGATCCGGTAACAGAAATGTTGGTCACAACAGTTGTTGATATAAATCAACAGCAAACTCGAAACACAAATGTGTCCGAGATAACATATCCATCCGGAGCTTCCTGCCTTCTCCAATATATAAACTAGCAGAGTACCCGTCCTTCGTACGGGGTTAACGTATAGATAGTTGAAAGGTAAGGGACTTTTCAGGGCCAGTGGGGCAGTGTTCTGATGGAATTTCTAAATAAAAATATATCTATTTGTTAACCAAGGACCGTAAAATGTCGATCTACGAATTCAGCTAGATGGGTCCAGTAGTTTCTACGTTATTGAGTAAAACACACGCACACACACACACACACACACACACACACACACACACACACCATTAGATTTTTATGGTTGGTATTTTCAGTCTTTCCAACGTAATTGTATTCTTTTTTTTAAGTGTTCTGAGACGGTCCAAAAAACCGATCTCAAGGAAGAATTTTGGAAAATTCAAAATTCCAAAAATTTCAGTAAAATAAACCAAAAATAGTAGATATAAGAATAATAATTAGATTCAGTATAGGGAAAAATAATATAACTCTCCAAGGCTAGTAGAGATGTAAGATAGATTTCCGGTCTCAACATGAAAAGCTCCATAAGAGTACCTGATAAAATTTCAAAAATCGAAATTAATTGTAAACATAATGTCATCTTGTAGAGTAATTAAAATAGAACAACTAATAATAATAAAACAAAATTGTAAAATTAATATATAAAAAGTTATAATCGAAAGAAAGAGATGTAAAACAAACAAAATTGTAAGTCAAAATTAATCGAAAAAGTAATAATAGAGTGATGTGGTTTAATAATAATAGACCAATTATTAATAATAATTAACCCAAATTAAAAATTAATTAAACCTAATAAAATAAAAAGGATAATAAAAACTAAATAGGAAGGAAGTGTCATAACTTGGGAACCAAAGAAGCCAGGAAGAAGAAGGGTACAGTTTTGAGACTTTTGGAATAGGAGGAACACTAATCAAAAAGAAAATTTTAAAGTTTTCTAAAAATAAGGGAAGAAAAATTGGAAAATTCACGAAATCTTCAAGTCTCCATAACTCAAGAAAGGAAGGTCGCACAGATTCAAATAAAATTTGGACAGAACCAAGAAGAAAGGGGCGAACGGGAGTTATGGTGGGTTGAAGAAATCAAGAGTACAAAACTCAATTTTCAAGTTGTAACAAGAAACCAAGGCCGAGCGGTGACAGATCTTGCTACACAGAGTGGGGGAAGGCCTACTACCAAACAGGCAAAATACAAGAATATCTAAATAATGAAATTAACTAAAATTAAAGGAAATATATATATATATATATATATATATATATATATATATATATATATATATATATATATAAACAATATAGATAGAGACAGAATAATTACATAAGCCATAAGGAGTTCAAAAATGTACTAATTAAGTGGGGAAACCAAAATAAATTTAAGAATAAAGAAAGTAGAAAATATGATAAGGTTGGCTATAGTGTATAGGCAATTTTTGAAGATCTGAAAAGTAGCAGATCGGATCGACAGTCTCGTACTAACATTCAGGAGGAAACCACTCTTCTAGTAAGTCTGAAAACGGAAATCGTCGTAAATAAAAATCGTTAGTGTTCCAGTACTTCTCGAGGTTAAGTACGATTACCAAAAGAAGGGTCGGTTTTAGAAGAAGACGGCACTACATCCAAATTCAGTTTGCCGAAGTGAATTTAGTACGAACTCCGGCAAATATTAAGTTCAATATTTTGTCGCTATCGCCGTAAAGAAGAATTTTAGAAGAATTAACAGGACTAAGAGAAGAAAAGAAGAAAGAAGGACTTCTGAGGATTCGCTGGAGAAAGACATCCCTGGGCGAATTCTTCAGGGACCACAATCATCCAAATCTGAGGGATAAAAGACGAGCGCTACTCAATTAAAAAAGGTGCCACATAAATCAAGAATTTCAATATAAAAAATCTTTCAAAACTTAAACAAATTTAAAATTTTAATAAAATCGGGAATAAATAACATAATAAAAGGAAATAAGCGTAAAGGAATAATTAGTTAAATTAAAGTCATTGTTATTATTGAAAAACTTCAAATCTATTTAAAGATAACAGATTGGTCAAATATAAGAGTAGATTTTCAAAATTTCATAATTATTAAAATAGGTATTATATTGTTTAGAATTTAGGTATTATAGGATAGGCCTAAGTATAGAAGTAAGTGTGTATCAGATTGTTTATGGAAATAAAATTTAAATCTCATATGTTAGAATAAGTCAACTCATGCAAGTTGTAATGATTTTTAATTTTAAAGTCAAGTAGTATTCAACATACCAGTTTAAAATTTATTTCAAAATTAATAAATCTGTTATTTGTTCACATTTGTTCTATATTCTTAAAATATCCTTTGTTAAGTGAATTCAAAAATTTGAAAAAAGAAATTAAGTGCTCTAAAATAAAATTTAAAAGTAAAGTAAAGTTAAATTTTGATTTGATGGGGATAACAAGAGCTCCAAAACACACCTTTGAGATAAAGTCTAAAGAAACATATATAAAGGTAAGATAGATGTATAAAATTAAAATTATTTTGTGTCAATCTATTAGAATAAGAATTTTCAAAATATTAGTATTACTTGTATAAAATAGTGAACGGTATTTTAAGAAATTGATAGGGGAGTTAAGAGTATAGGCTACGAAGAGACAAATCCTCTACCTTACTCGCTTATTAAATTCTTACGTTTGTTCGGGGTAAGTTAGCACCAAGGAAAGGGACTTTTCCGCGTAAAATAAAAATTTCATACTTAAGAACGTACGGCGTAAGTGGCACCCAAGGAAAAAAGGGCTTTTCTGTCGAAAATCCGAATATAGGCTTACGTCAGTCCGGCGTAAGTGGTGCCCAGAACGCGGGGCCGCTTCGTTAACTAAATAAATAACAAAAACTAAAATAAAGACTTACGCCCCGTTCGGCGTAGTTCGTTGTATACCCCTGCGTATCCTACTGTGTTTTTTTTCGAATCACTAAAAACATTAACCTTTTGCGTATTTTGTATACCATAAACATCGAACATTTGAAAATAAGGAATGTAAGAAGCCTCAGCTCGTTTCACCTTTGTAGTTTAGAGAAATATTTAATTTCGGATTTTGTTTTAATATGCTTAAACGCAAAAGTTTTTCCAAAGATTTCTTAGTGAGCTCTTATTACTACTTATGAGGAAGCTATATTCCAAGTTTCATATCAATCCTTCAGTAGTTTTTGAGAAATCGTGATGAGTGAGTGAGTCAGTCAGTCAGTCAGTGACTGGTATTTGGCATATATATATATATATATATATATATATATATATATATATATATATATATATATATATATATAGATGGCTTTCATATATAGATATGAAGAAGCTATCTTGATTTGTTGCAAATTAAAATTAAGTGTACCAATTTGTGTATTCTTCAACTCATTAAAACCAAAACCTATGTATATTGTGTATGTATGTAAAATGTACTATGTACAACGTTTCGAATTGTGTTTACGGAAGTCGACAAAAACGATAAACTTGAATAGTATTATGAAAGTGTAAGTTGTTGAAATGAGGGACAGATAATAGTATATGTATAACTAAAATACATGTTTGTTTGCTTTACAAAATTAAAACCAATGTATTAAATTAATATCATTGAGTTAATGATTTTTTATGTATTAAAAGAGTGTTGCCGCTAGCTAATATTCGGCTTAAAATCCCTAAGGGACTCTTTTTCAAAATTCGATGAAAAAATTTCAGAATTGGTGACTTTATATTTTGTTAGTCAGATAATCTCAGTTCGGCTTGGAATCAATAGGACAACCAAACTTAAACCCAGCTGGACTGGTCTCTTCAGTATTTACGACTTTCTGACATCTGTGATTTGGAGCACTCCTCTTACAACACCAATTATGTTTAAAAAACCACGTATACATTAACTAAAACCTCATTAATATCTTATAGAATTACTTGTCTCACTTTCTGGTCATCCACAGCAACTTTCTACAATTTCTTCTTCCGTTTTTCACCCTATTCAAACCGTTCATAGATCTTATTGGTTAAGAATTGTTTTTAATTAGTAGGTCTAAGTTTTGTTATATAAACCTTACATGACTTCAAGGACCAAGCTTTCTTTGAAAACCCTGAATATCATTATCCGGTCGAGTACAACAATTTACCTAGAGTGTTGAAAATTATAACCTTATAGAAGCAAGAATTTAAATGTTTCCTTTTATGTGCTTACCTAGAAATAAAAGCAAATCTTATTCCTTCTCTCCTGACATCTCTTCATGGACTCTTCATAATTGCGAAACCCTACTTGATATGTGATAGTGTAGTACTTCAAGTTAAGCTACAAAATCTTTGCCAAGATCCTTACCCCTAGTAATCGGTTCCTGTCAGTATGCTGTTACGTTCTTTTGTTAAGTTCAGTTAATCTACTTATTTATACTGTGTCCTGCGTTTTGTATTTATATGTTATATAGATGGAAGTACAGTGTGCGGAATTATTGTTTGTATTTTGTAATAGTGTAGTACTAGTACTTTACGTTAAGCTGTCAAAATCTTTGCCAAGATCCTTACAATGACTAATCGGTTCTTGTGGGTCTGCTGTAAGGCTCTTTTTTTAAGTTCATTGTAAGCTACTACGTAAATATACTGTGTCCTCCGTTTTGCCTTTATTTGTTATTTAGATGGAAGAAATGTGATCGGAATCTGATTGGTCATATGTCGTGAATAGCTTAATTTACTAAACTGTTTTTATTCTCTGTATAATATTCTTATCTGATTGTTGAAAGATTCTATTTTATATGTGTGAACATTTTACATTTGTTGAATAAATAATGTATTGAATATAACCTCCTTTCTATAAAGCAATGAAACCATTATTTGATATTATTATTTTCACGCGAACTTTATTCTGTAAGACTTATTGGAAGTTGGTCGTCACAAAACCTTTTTTTTTTTCTTGGGATTTAATTTTTTTTTGTATTTATTTTGGAAATTTAAGATCCAGTTTACAACCTCGGGATGTTTATTGTTCCTGTAATATTCAGTATTGTTAGTCAATTTCTATTCTATTTGGAATAATTTAAAAAATATTCTTTATTTTATGTTATACAATTTTGTTATTTGTCATATTTTTAAATTTTCTAAAAGAGCAATCAAGTCATTGAATCAATAATGTGGCTTTGTTTTATTGAAGTACAACAATTAATGATATCATTAAATAACTCGTTATATCTCTGTTTATAGCGAAGGTCAAACATTAGGTAATCAATATATCCTGAATACGTTAAAATATTGTCTCTTTAACAAAAATTAAAACTAATGACATTTTGTTGTTTTTCGAAAGTCGCTGTAAAAGGGACCACAATTTCGTCACACTCTTGGAACAGGAGCAGTGAGGACGTCTCCTACGCAGGGATTAAGAAGAGAATAAGCTATATATGCAGAACGTTTATTTAACACTGTACATCATAGACACACTACAATATATTCAAATGAAAGGGAATTTACTTTTGCCGATTTTTTTATTTTGTTTTTGTTTTTTGACTCACGACCTTGCAGTTTTGGGGGAGATTGAAAACATTCAATTTTTATTTGAGTAATTAGTAGATAGTGCAATATTATGCCAAAACCGTAATTTTATGTTATCCCCTATGAGAGCTACCCATATTATTAATATCCCAAAAATTTTCAAAAACATACACAACACGGTAGGACTTTCGAGCACTGCTTATACGACAAATCTCTCTCTCGTGTATGTGCAACAGTTTTTTTATTTAATAGATTCAACGAAAACAAAGTATATAAAAGTATTTTTGAGAGAAATAAATCCTATTTAAATAGGCATTATTTAAACATCCAGTTATTCAAAAATTTTAGACCCAAAATATGAGCTTGGTAAATACAATATTAGCTAAAGTGTAAAGTATGTTGTTTTAAATTAACATCCAATTTAAGTTTTTAATTTTAGTATTTTTAACTCGTTAAATTAAACCACTCGGTCATTCTCTCTCTCTCTCTCTCTCTCTCTCTCTCTCTCTCTCTCTCTCTCTCTCTCTCTCTCTCTCTCTCTCTCTCTCTCTCTCTCTCTCTCTCTCTCTCTCTCTCTCTCTCTCTCTCTCTCTCTCTCTCTCTCTCTCTCTCTCTCTCTCTCTCTCTCTCTCTCTCTCTCTCTCTCTCTCTCTCTCTCTCTCTCTCTCTCTAAATATACTACTCCCGGGACCTCAAAACTGATTTAAATTCGTTACCCTTCAAATAACTCTCTATGTACTAAATAAATACATGAGCAAATCGAAAAAATACATTTCAATATAATTTTTAAAAACACCAAACAGCTCAAGTAAATATAATGAATGACTAATAAACATGAGAGACAATATCAATAAAGACTAGTAGTGATTAATAGTGTGTAAGGATGCCTGAAGTGTTTAAATGGATAGTTCAAAGTGAAGCCGTCTACATGAGGAAATAATGTAAAAAGACATGTCGCCAGAGAGATAATATGAGGGAAGAGAGTGGTAGTCCTTGATATTGAAGCCGTTCACACGAAAACATTAATTGGAAAGACCTGCCAACAGTGGAGCTGTTCATCAGAGAAATAAAATAGGAAATTACAGGGAATAAAATGGTTAACTTAAAAAAAATATATATTGTTGATTTGAGTTTGTATAACCCAATAGAATGTGTTAATTTATATTAAAATATGTTAATATTTATATAAATGTATTTTATAGAAAGCATTTAAAATTAGGATGAAAAGAAGTTTTATTTTTGCTGTCAGATAAACAATTGTATTGTTTACAAAATTAACGAATCATTTGCCATTTGAATTGTCTTTTTACGATTGCTTATAACGTTTCGTACGAATCATACTTCGGAAGACCTGTGCCATGAAATGGAATACTACAGTACTCTTGGTACTCATCCACGTTTTTAGATGAAAAAGAAGAAAAACTAAGTATTTACAGAAAAAAATTAATCCTTTTATGAATATATTTTTCTTCAAATTATTCATAAACTAAAATTGACTTTAACGTGCGGTTCAGTATTGATTTGAAGTACGGCCGTAAAAAATATGTTTATTTGTTTAAAATAATTTTTAATACCACGGGATTACACTGGCAAGCCCGAAGGACCTACATCCTTCCTATTATGTCTCTCTTGACGAATAGTTTTTCCTAGCGGTTTATATCATTGTAGTCCTGTAGTTATGCCCAAGTTGAGGTAATTTGAGATAAAGTGAATTAGTAAGAATAGTGCATATATATTACATAATATTTTTATTAACTTAAGTAATATTTTACATATATCTTTGAAAGAATTTCTTTTGAAACTCCAGTGTTCTCTTATACACACCCTGTATTAAAATCAATAATATTAATATTATCCATCCTTTCTACAATATGATATATATATTTAATTTGTCACTTAAGATATAAAAGTAATACACTAAGTAATCTATTATTAACAAAACATATTTCGATCAATACCTTGTATCGTAACGCAAGACACCATTTTTATTTCCACAACACCTACCTAGCAACGACTAACATCTCTAATGTACGACTAAAATATTTATATTGAGTTGCAAAACTTTATTCTGCCTCTATTTTTAATAGAGTCTCCATGGTTGACGGAAAAGAAAATTCCTTTAAAACAAATCCCGTTTTGGTGCTTACTTTCAGTATTATCTTATAAAGGAAATGTTGAAGTTACAAAACAAATTCACGAACTTCAAGAAACATCTATTTCAGATGTTTTAAAATTGGTAAACGTTTTAGTTGCAAACCTATGTTTACCGTATTTGGTGTTCTACTATCAGATTTGGAAAAGACAAGTTTTAACACAATTCAGTGCAAATCAGAAGATCATTGACAACATACTTGGAATATGTAATCTTCCAATATCGAAAACTGAGATCATAACGTTAGTCCTAATGCTCTTCGTTGGAATCATCAATTTCACTTTTGACGCACTAAAAGTCTTTGATAAATTATCAGCGTCCAACCTTGTTTTATGGTTATGTGATTTAATGTTCCTAGGCCATTCGTTTCAATGGATAATGTTACATTCCATGGTAAAAGTGCGGTACAACAAAGCTAAAGAAATGATTTCACAACTTGCTGATTGTCCTGATCACTTGAAGAGCAATCAACCAATACTTTTTGAAGGTGTCGAAGATCAAGACATAATGTTCAACTCAATTGAAGTATTTCGTCTGATTAGAAACAACCACGTAATTTTGAATGAGCATTTTGCTTTGTTCTCTCGTGTTTTTTACGTAATAGCTTGGAGTTGGTCGATTGTCACATGTTACGATACTTGGCATCAAAGTTTCTTAGGAGAAGACAAATTAGAAATATGTTGGATGTTGGGAGTCATCAGTTTGGGATTCATGTACTTGCTTATCTTATCTATCACAACAATTATTGTCAATAAAAGGGTAAGCCTTCAATTATTTATTTATTAATTTTATTTATTATCTAGATTTATATTTACAAAAAAGTTGATTGTGAGCCCGGCCCTACGGCTTATTAAAAGCTATTGTGCAACTTAGAACTTTCATTATAATCTTATCAAATATAAATATTTTTTCTAACTATAAATAAATCAACAAACATCACATATATATCAATTGAACATGTATATAAAAATGGGGAGAAATTTATTTGCATTCACCATTACATAATAATCTTCATATATAATTTTTACTATAAAGGTGTTTCTTTTTATAACAAAAAAGTAATTCACCATTTTATAATCAAAATGTGAAAAAAAGTTATTACAATCTACTGTTTATACATTTTATATGAATTGCTCGTTATTTCATACATAATCCAAACTGAAATTTTCCTTAAACAGTAGTATTTCAAGTTCCTTGAAACTTAAAATGTGTAATTCGAAATAATGTATTTTATTTTAATTAATTTTTATTTTTCGTAATATTAGTTTTTTATCCATATATATCTAAGTGTAAAAACAATAGCTATATTAACTGTAAATGTAGAAAGATATAATATTTTTTTGTATTGAGTGTTACATATCTGGTCTCTATTTATTTCTTCTTCTAAAAAAATCATACAAAAACATTCATTTCCTGATACCGCATATCCATCAACAGTTACTAGAGGTAAATTTAGATTTAAGTTATAAATATAATATATTTTATACTTTCAGACTGGGCAGTTCATGATGGAAATAGACAAAGTGCGGACATTTCAGAAATCTCCTTACGTTGACAAACAGGTGCTTAGTGAAATATTTAACGAATATTTAAAAAAATATTTGTATGTTCTTAATTAGAATGTAATTATTGTACTTGAAACCATATTTAATAAATTCATCTTTTTTGTTTGCAGCTCTCTCTTCTTTACTTGGAAGTACAACACTACCCTGTAGCAATCACATGTCTTGATTTCAATGCACTGTCTCTCACATCGGTAAGTCATAAATATGCATAACTGAAAATTCTGCTTAAGAATGTATGACTTTACTTTTTCATATATACATACAAATAATGTTGTGTTTTTGGTGTACAAATTGTCATTAAATTGTTGTTGTATTGAGGTTCCTTGAGTAAAAAAGCGTTTTTTTTTTCGGAATTATGCCTGGTGTCTGCCCTCTAACGTATGTACAGTCCAAACGGATGGACTGATTTCATATTTGTTATGTGGAGATGTTATGACCATATCTCGGAACTGTCCCTGAGGAACATTTAAAAAAAGAAAAATAAATATTTCAACTGAAATTACAAACTAAATTGGTTCACTCTTGGTCTTTCTAGATTTAAAAACTAGTCCAATTTAAAATTATTGATATTTGGTCTGTTACGTTAAATGCTGGATTTATTTATTCGTTATCTCTAAATTAAGTTGGAAAAACAACGCAAATATATTTTTAAAGGTGAAAACGCCCTCTCAGTTATAATCACCTTAAGGAAAAGAGTGAAAACATTATATATAAATAAATACCCCTAGATTACTCTTATAGTTTCAGAGTATATAAAGAATAAGAGTTGGTTAAAATAGACCCTATAGATAAGCTGAAAAGGAGGTTCTAACACAATAGTACTTAAAAAAGATTGTTAATCCAGCAAGAGTCCCGCGGGAGTGCTAATCCCGTACCCAATATAGTTAACTTTAGATGGGGACAGATATTTAAAGATAATAGACTAGAAAAATTGAAATTAAAATTCTTCTGTTATTTTTTTTATTTAGTGTCTAGTAAAACTGCCTTGACCATAGCCTAAGATCTGCATGACTCCAGTTCCAAAACTAACAAAGTCATAGATATTAAATATAATCGTGTGAAGGAGGCATAACAGTCAGTTGTAGAAATAACAACAATTAATCTATGTAAGATCTGCCTGTATTCGAGTACTCTATTTAATAAAGTCATGGATATTAAATTAAATCGTGTGAACAAGGCATAACAGTCAGTTGTAGAAATAACAACAATTAATCTATGTAAGATCTGCCTGTATTCTAGTACTCTATTTAATAAAGTAATGGATATTAAATTGAATCGTGTGAACAAGGCATAACAGTCAGTTGTAGAAATAACAACAATTAATCTATGTAAGATCTGCCTGTATTCGAGTACTCTATTTAATAAAGTCATGGATATTAAATTGAATCGTGTGAACAAGGCATAACAGTCAGTTGTAGAAATAACAACAATTAATCTATGTAAGATCTGCCTGTATTCGAGTACTCTATTTAATAAAGTCATGGATATTAAATTGAATCGTGTGAACAAGGCATAACAGTCAGTTGTAGAAATAACAACAATTAATCTATGTAAGATCTGCTTGTATTCGAGTACTCTATTTAATAAAGTCATGGATATTAAATTAAATCGTGTGAACAAGGCATAACAGTCAGTTGTAGAAATAACAACAATTAATCTATGTAAGATCTGCCTGTATTCGAGTACTCTATTTAATAAAGTCATGGATATTAAATTGAATCGTGTGAACAAGGCATAACAGTCAGTTGTAGAAATAACAACAATTAATCTATGTAAGATCTGCTTGTATTCGAGTACTCTATTTAATAAAGTCATGGATATTAAATTAAATCGTGTGAACAAGGCATAACAGTCAGTTGTAGAAATAACAACAATTAATCTATGTAAGATCTGCCTGTATTCGAGTACTCTATTTAATAAAGTCATGGATATTAAATTGAATCGCGTGAACAAGGCATAACAGTCAGTTGTAGAAATAACAACTAATTATCTATGTAAGATCTACCTTGGCTTTAGTTAACAATTTTTCAAAGTCATGGTTATTAAAGTTAATCGTGTGAATACAACATCATGAGCTGTGATAAAAATAATAAAATTTAAATAATTATAATCTAACTTAGGTCCGGTTAACTGCTGAATAAAAACATGCACTTTGAATAAGCATTTATAGTACTTTGGATAGGACCTGCCAAGATAAGTCAGCAGTTGTAACATATGCAGTTGAAGTATTTGATGGATCTTTGTAAAACGTTGGCCTTGCCAGTCATACTTCAGTGTCAGTGGGGTTTGTGGCAACTGAGGATGATGATGTAATCATTGAAACGTCGTCTGTCACAAGTAAAGTGTTTATTGTAGAATTGTGTTTTCTTTAGTTTGTTGAGAATAAATTATCTGTCTAAACATTACTTTATTTTCATTTGTTACAGTTGCTCGCTGTCTTCATCAACCACCTTATCATCCTCATACAGTTTTCTTAAAGGTAAATTCCAATTTGTAATATGTATGACCAGCTGACTTATAAGACAAACAATTTTATTAGTTTCCACTGCAAAACTAAATCACGTGTATTATCACAAAACTTTATCTATTTCAAAATATATTTGATAAATATATTTGATACATTTGCAATTTATAAGTAAAAATGAATTTTTTTTATTATTATTTTTTTTTTTATGAAAGTTTATAAAATATCATTTATATTTTAATTTACCATTTCGAACTTTAGTAATATATAATCTAATAAATGTTCAAATACAAATTTCTGATATTTATTTACCTGCTTTACTAAAATTTTTAATTTTATAATTAAATAAACACAGCAAACATGTCTACGTTTCATTTCAACTTAACCTAGTTATCAGTATCATACTGATAACTTCTGTATACATCCAGTACCATACCTCCAGCTGGACAAATAAGACCTTATAATGTGGCCACAAACAATTTTATTATTTATGTACGACGAGTCATACTCTAATTTTATATGTTTTAGTGTTGTGTTGTGTTACGTGTTTATGTGTTAGTGCGGGCCTGACGAAGCCGACAGTTTTCGGCGAAACAGCGCTGTAGCCATAACTATAATACGGACTGAGAACAACCTCTAAGGTAATTAACTATATTAAAACATTAATACCTCAGGTGCTCAGTTATAGTGAATACGGGAGTTGCAATTGGGACTCAGTCTACCTGGATCTACACCTAATTTCCCATACTATTGGATTTGGTCTTGTCTTTTTTCCAATAAGGTCTCATTTAACCAACTATTGATCTCTTTCCATCCTGACGACATCAGAGTATTCAAGGGCTCGGGATCATTATTTTATGTTATTTTCTTCCTTTTCATAAGGGGATAGTGATATCTATATCAACTACCTTAACATCCCCGTAAAGTTCACTTAGCCATAGGTTTGTCACATACATTAGCTACTGACATCACTTTAACCCTGATGAACATCTATTAAATATCATGTTCTATAAAAATCTGAATATTTGAATTTATTATACCAGTTAATGAATGGACAGTAGTTATTTTATCAATTATTTCATACTTACAGACACTTATACATTTTTTGATGTTAAACTATTTTTGGTTATTAATATAACAATCTCAAAAATGTATTACAATATTTCACAGAATTATTTTTTGAATTGGCAGCAAGAGAATTCCTCTCTGAAAGGGGTGGGTGTTATATTTTTTATAGTTTCCATGTAAAGCACAAAAGTTTTATTTCATTATTATTTAAAGACGAAAAAATCCTAACATAACCTAACCTAACCTAATCATCGTCTTAAAAAAAATAAATGAAAGAACATAAGATAAAGACACATAGCCCTCGAGTACTCTAGTAGTGCCAGGGTGGGAATAAAATAAGAGAGACTTGATAGAAAAGATTAAAAAGACCAATATATCCCATGATTACATGAATCAAGATGTATCTCAGCATTGCCATCCCGTTCTGACCATAGGTGAGCCTATGAGGTGTATATGACACAAGCAAGGAATACATCAACAGATTGTAAATGGGTTATGTTAGGTTAGAGTAGTAGAGGAATAGAACTAGAAAGATTATGACTGACATTTGGTGATGACCTGCTCCAAACCCTGGCGATGAAGAGGGCCTCTTCTTCAAACACTATATGTTAAGGTTACCTATATCTTGTGATAGGTTATTAGAGGATCAGATACCAGCTTATATAACGAAAGTTGTTCCCAGTTAGGTTAGGTTAGATGACTAGTACTAATGAGTGCACTCGTTAGGTTACCAGGAATGGTATTTGGCTCTAATCTGCTATGACAGAATTATTCCCCAAACAATATATGTTAGAAGGTCATCTATTTCATGTGATAGATTAGAAGAAGTTCAGGCAATATGTTTGGACAAATTCATTTATATACACAGCAACAAATCAGCACTACAGATTTTGTGGTGTATTTGGATTAAACAGGCAATTTTAAATATTGTTAGTATCTTTGTATAAACCCAACCATATAGTATCTCCGTCCATGAGGAGTTCAAAATTTCTCATTTACTCAATATTAATTTAGAGGGTACATTTTTCTTTTGTTTTTGATCTTCAATTTGGGGTAAAAAGAAAATGTCCTACAGAATCTAAGGCTGACAGACCTATTTGAATGGGTAGAGGTGTATTATATTAAATTATACACGGGTTGATATTATATTAAAATAGTTCCATCCTGTTATAATACTTTGTATAAAACATTAGGCTGGACATTAACAGTAATTTCAATATGGTAAAGATAAAGTAATGATTATGTAATGTTCAAAATAATATCAGGAACATGTAAGTGATTATGGAATGTTGAACTTAAAAGATTTCACTATTGTAACCTTCATTATTATAATAAGACACACAAATTCAGCATTTTCTTCAAGATATTATTGGATAAAATAGCACCAACAATTTTTTTAAATAAAAACATTGTTGCTACGATTAATAAATGTAAAATTAAGTATGACAACAATGTAATGATGACAACTAACTGATGTATTAATCAGGATATAAATATCACATCATCTTTACTTATGCATGCAGTATCCTAACTACTGTTTCAGACTTGATAAAATCCAATACAACTGTTTCAAGATATAACCTAGAAATGAATGATTTGTATAAAATACACTTCCACACTTACAAATATCCACCTAGCCTCTCATTCTTTACGAAATTATATTTTTTACCCCAAATTAAAGATTGAAAAATCTCAATATTACATAGTTCGGTATTCATTTTAGAAATATAGTATTGATATTTAATAAACGACAATGTTCGCTATATTAGAATTTGGCGATGACTTTTCAAAATTCTTATAATACATTTTAAAATACCGTACACACGTAGGGAATGACTTTTGTAAAACTTATATTCGTTGAGAGTTTAGAGACGGTCACCTTGAGTAGATCACATATATTGATTACAGGAGTAGATTCCATATCTGTTCGTAGTGTGGAAATACTAGGAGTAAAGGGATTGCAAAGATTACAATTGGATTTTAAGTGTAGACATGATTTGATTGTATATCACCCATAATGGTATAAAAAAGTGATAACTTTTTATTAATAATAAATTTTATGAATTTTTAAAATATTATTTTTGATGTTTACAAATTCCATTGATGAGAAATGTAAAACGGGCTTTCATATTATAACTCAATATCCTTTAGAGGTTCATTACAATGAGAACGGGCTTGGCAATCCTGAACAATCCTAACTGAATTCACTCATTTTTACCTTGTCTCAGGTTATTCCTCCCTTTAAACCTTCCTACCAAGTCTTTTCCGACACTGACGTTACAACAGTATTCGGGGGTTAACGGCCTTTATTTTATCATATTTATCATATGTGGTGTATGACGATGATGACGGAGTGGTTTTCTGCATTAAAAAAATATATAAGTATATATATATATATACTTATATATATATATATATATATATATATATATATATATATATATATATATATATGGTGTGGGTGTTTCAGACCACATGGACAATATCTGTAGCGCCTAAACGAAACCAGATAAAACTTTCCTTCCAATTAGAATCCCCCTTTTTCTTCACCCTGTACAGTAATGAAAAGATAACAATTATTTTTTGCTCCAAAATGTTCAGAAAAGAGAGACCTTTAAAATGAGGTATCACACGACCTATGTTTCTATTTGAAAATTTTCCAAAAACACCACCCTGCCCCCCAAAAGTGCCTTTTTGGGTCATTAAGGAACGTCGAAAATAATTTTCCTGAATTCTTTGGGGTCGAAAAAGAGGTGGTTCTTATTGGAAGGAAATGTTTATAAGATTTCGTTTAGGCGCTACAGATAGTGTCCATGTGGTCTGAAACACCTTGTATATATTTATTTATTTATAATTATTACATTAAAATTTTTTTAATTTAAAATGTTTACACATCACTTTGGTATATAATTTTTATAATTAGGAAATTAAAAAACATTAAAGTAAATGGAAAAGGACCTGGTAAACTTTTCATAATAAAAATATTTTCTTGACAATTTGCCGTTGGTTAAGAATTCTAGAAACGTTGATAGAAGCGTGACTGTGTTGCTGAAAGTAGAGAATAAACTACAACAATCAGAGTGACCTGTTTCCTTTATAATTTAACGGTAGTTCAGAGAAAATCCTTTCAAATTTATAATATTTTAAACGTTTTAAAATTTTACAAACTACCAATGGCACAGCTGAATACAATAAACATTAAATAAATTATCACAGTTTATTGTAGTATTTTTTCCGTTTATTGCAATCCTGATTTTATCGTTTCATCTTAGCCACGTTTTGAATGTTCCATCTTTTAAATGAGTCTACTGTTGACTTAGAAAGTCTGACCTATTACTAAAAAAACTAAAATAATGTTTTGGTTGTTTTAGAGACCTTCGGAGTCGCCATTATAACACGTTAAATATTTTTAAAAAAACTATCAATATAAATAACTATTCAACTTGACTTGTGAGATGTTATACAATTAAAATAATACTGGAACACAATTTCACACAAATAACACCAGTTACAATTTGGTTGATGTAGTTATGCATCAATAAAAATCGCGGTGTTGTTCTTGATTATAGTTTGATTTAATAAATGATTAATCGTTAGGTATTTTGTTCAAGTTTAATTTAATCTGAAAAAATGGATTCGTTTTCAAAAGGCACACAGGTCCAAAATATTTTTTCCAAAAATATATAAAGTAATTACTGTATTTTAAAGTTTCTAAAATGTACTTAATATTAAAACTTTAGTAATATTGTAAAAATCGAATTTAACTTAATAAATCGAAAAATTTCGTGACAATATGATAAACAGACTTTTTTTAAATCCCATTAATTCACTCTGGTGTCCATATATTAGCCATTTATGTTGATATCTTTAATAAGTATATGTCATAGATTGTTGAATTTCTATTATTTTTTATTTTATATTTCATAATAATTTAGGTTTCACGTTATAATTTGTTTTGTTTTATTTTACATGCAAAAATACATTATAAGTATAAGCAAGGAATAATAATATATATTATAAAGAAAAAATAATTAATCTTTGTAAACATAAATATTTTTATATAGTCCCGGGAATATAGAACGTGATAAATAAGATGTTCTGGTTTTATATGATGTTTTAAAAAGTTTACAGATAATAACTTTTCTTCTTCTTCTAAAATAAAATTTTCAAACTTTTAAATATGGCGTTAACTACATTACCAAAAGAAAACAACAATAGTGTGAGTGTTTTACCACTCAGTGATTTTTCCTTCTTATAAATCCAAAACCTCACTTGTGACCTTCATGTGTTCAAAATGGTGGTTTCAATTAATAAATTTTACAATTCACTATAAGGAAATAACACAACAAAAAGCAACGAAACCATTCAACGTTTTTTCAATTGTACTTTATAAAACTTGATTTTCTGATACAGAAATTAAAGTTGGGAAATTTTCAAAAATAATACGAAAAATCATTGATTTTTGATTTTTATATATGTTTATGTTCAGAAAATAATGAATATTATTAAACAATAATTCAAAAAAAAAAATCTAATTTTTCCATTCATTTTCCCTTAACAGCCTTTCCAACATGAAATAATTAAAATCAAAGAAAAGATCAAGTTCCCACGAGAATAAATCATCTTCAGAAGCTTCAAATAAATTTGGTTAAAGTGTACCATAGTCGAAAGCAATGTAATGCTATTGACACGAGGCTTAACTCTAAGTCATTTGAAGCTTTCGGATATAATGAAGAAATTCCTTTTGAATTTAAATTACAAGACAAGTCAGAATAAATATTCATTTTTATGTTATATTTCATGATAATTAATGTAGAATATAATATTAATAAGAATAAGTTGAGTACTACAGTTACAAGTAAGTTGTCTCAGGCTTAAAGGACGTCATGGCCTAAACAAAGTATAGCTATCAGGTAAATAATATTTCATATACACTTTTCTATATACCTATTACAAATCGATATAATCTTAGATACGCAATATTTTCAATTACACTTATAGTTTTTTTTTACATTTTTTATAATTATAATTAATTTTTTTTTTAAAACGTTACACAACCTATGGTCTTACACAACCTATGGTCTTACACAACCTATGGTCTTATACAACCAATGGTCTTATACAACCTATGGTCTTACACAACCTATGGCCTTACACAACTTATAGTCTTACACAACCTATGGTCTTACACAACCTATCGTCTTACACAAACTATGGTCTTACACAACCTATGGTCTTACACAACCTATGCTCTTACACAACCTATGGTCTTACACAACCTATCGTCTTACAAACCTATGGTCTTACACAATCTATGGTCTTATACAACCTATGGTCTTACACAACCTATGGTCTTACACAACCTATGGTCTTACACAACCTATGCTCTTACACAACCTATGGTCTTACACAACCAATGGTCTTAACGACCTATGGTTACAATAGGTGGTAAATTATCCAGCTCTACTGATGATATATTACCAAGATATTAACTTCAAACATTACACACAATTTTTTAATATTTTTTACAATAGGTGTTAAGATCATTTCATTTCATAAGGGCACGCCCAAGATACCAGTTGGTCAATATACTAATGAAAATATATCTGTTATCAATTAAACATATTTTGATTATTTATATATGAGCTTCAAACAGTTCAGTTTCCATAGGAACTACAATTTATTTTGCAATATCTCTCCCATTACAAGAGTTGTTTTTCCCTACCTTCGCAATAAAACTATGTTAATATGAATAAATAAATCAAAATCTACACTTTCTTATATAGAAGCAATCATTTAAAGAAGGAAAGAATTAGTAGTATCTTATATACCATGAAAAGTTAACTTTAAATTTATGAATTTTTTATATTTATTTAGAATAAAGATTGCAAAATATCCTAAACCACAAAAACCAAACCTGTTGTATAAGAGATGTCAAACAAACATTATATTTCATGAATTTCATTTATTTTAAATTTTATATTTAATAATAATTTAAGTTTCACGTTGTAATTTGTTTTGTTTTATTTTACATGCAAGAATATATTCTAAGTATAAGCAAATAATAATAATATGTGTTAAAAGTAAAAAATTATTAATCTTTGAAAACATAAATATTTTTTATTAAGAAAGTCTCGGGAATTTAGAGCGTGATAAACAAGATGTTCTGGTTTTATATGATGTTTTAAAAAGTTTACTTTTCTTCTTCTTCTAAAGAAAATTTTTCAAACTTTTTAATATGCCGTTAAATAACATTACAAAAAGAAAACAACAATAGTGTGAGTTTTTTACCACTCAGTGATTTTTCCATCTTATAAATCCAAAACCACACTTGTGACCTTCATGTCTTCAAAATGGTGGTTTCAATAATTAAAATTTACAATTCACTATAATATCGTGTTATATCTTCGGTGGAGGGGGATAACTAATTAGTTGGCAATCGATCAAATTTATTACACTTTAATGTGTATGGATAAAGTTCTCGAATACTCAAAAACTCTATTTCCGTTGTGTGTACTCTAATAACCAACAGTAATCTGCAACTTAATAGTAAACAGAAATGTGGATTCTTCTTTAAACTGAACCGTGACGGTAGATAAATATATCAAAGCACGACTAAGCTTTGGTTACATTTAAATTTAAGCTGCATTCGTTTTGAGACTCTTTGTGTTTTCCTAATCCATCGAAGGTCAATATGCAGTTTGGATATACTTATATTTTTTTCTTATTTTTAATGACAAAACATCCCTCGGTCATCTTCACCTTATAAAAAAAGTATTAAAAGGCATAAAATAAAGGCATATACCACTGGAATACTATAATAGCGTCACGGTCGAAAAAACCAAGAACATGACATAAGAGAGCAGATAGGAAAGATAAAGAAGAGGGATCTAATCCAAGTCTACAAAATGGTACAGATCCAGCTAGTATGCCTTGGAATTTGCACGTTCGAGTAACTATTATTGAGCCCCAGAAAATCTATTTGGATATAAATCAAATCTATAAGTAGAAAGCAAATTGGTTTTTTGTATGGACGTTTAAAATCGAACTGTAGGTTGCTGCGATCAATTCAAATTAAACATTCTGGAATGAAATCGTTCTGGATTAATTTTCATTTTAAACATCCCTTATTAAGTCAGCAATAAGATCATTTAACAATTTTTGATAATAAGAAGTTACGTTTTGTTATTTGTAACTACAATTATTGTAGTGACAAATACCCTTTTATAGACTCATCCGAATTGTTTAGCAGTAAACGTGTTAAGTAACATTCTTAGTGTTATTAAGTCAGCAATAAGATCATTTAACAACTCTTGATAATAAGAAGTTACGTTTTGTTATTTGTTACTACAATTATTGTAGTGACAAATACCCTTTTATAGACTCATTCGAACTGATTAGCAGTAAACGTGTTAAGTAACATTCTTAGTGTTATTAAGTCAGCAATAAGATCATTTAACAACTCTTGATAATAAAAAGTTACGTTTTGTTATTTGTTACTACAATTATTGTAGTGACAAATACCCTTTTATAGACACATCCGAACTGTTTAGCAGTAAACGTGTTAAGTAACATCCTTAGTGTTATTAAGTCAGGAATAAGATCATTTAACAACTCTTGATAATAAGAAGTTACGTTTTTTTATTTGTTACTACAATTATTGTAGTGACAAATACCCTTTCATAGACACATCGGAACTGTTTAGCAGTAAACATGTTAAGTAACATTCTTAGTGTTTAAAATTTGTTAAACTATAGATTTCGTATTTAACTCAAATAAATATTAGTTGATCAAACACTCGAACAAAAGTTGCAACCAATGCCCATGTTCTACTTAAGAACTTATGAAATACTACTACTAAATAAAATCAACATAAAATACAAAAACAACTAATTTTTGAAATTATTGATGATTTATTGTTCGTGTTACATTTTATGTATTGAATATGTATGGAATGTTAGACTTTTGTTTGTGTTGTATGTTTTTCTATTACAATCAAATCCTGAGTTTATAGTGGAATCAGATTTATTGACCCTTACATCGTCCAGTTTTATTCTTATTTCACTACATATATTTTACACACTCTTATGTGAACGAACACCCTTTTTCCATCCCTATATAAATTCTTTTGACCAATTAGAATGTAATACTTGATGAAATGCACTTCTATCAAGGACTCTTGCTAAGTAGCTTATAAAAAAGTCCTAAGGGATTGGTTGGAAATACAATGGGTTTTAAATCAATCGGAGTCTAATTTTTTCTAAAAGTAAAAGCTTTATTTGTATTTAAAAGTTAGGGGAAGGTTTTAAATAATATTTTCACATTCTTTAAGGGAATTTGATCAACGTTTAAATTTTCATATATGAATGTTTAGACGAAATAGTCGGGATATTGTTGCAATTGTATTTGCATTACTTTAAATCTTTTAGCTTTATTTTATGAGCATTTTGTTCAAAACATGGTAGATAATAAGATCTCCATATTGGTTGCATATTTATGTTCAGTGTACTCTTACAAGGACAAAACAAGGTAAGTATTAAGGTATTTTGTCTTAAGGTAAGTTGTTAAGACAAAATCCGGTATGACAAAACGACACGTTTGTGTTAAATAAATAAATAAAGCCTTTATTGTTCCCATAATATTACTCATCAGAATATTCAATTCAAAATCAAAATACAAACAAATTAAACTTGATCATTCTAAGTTTTTCACACAGTTCTCTTTATGGATTTTGGTCATCATCTTTATTTTAAAGCATTCATTGCAATATTTTGTTAACACTTCTATATCTAGCAATTTACCAGTGTCCAAAGATGTAACGATAAAGTTTCGGTTTTTTGACTTGTACCCCCACTTCTGCCAAGTTCCATCATACGCTACACTTATATCAATTTTATTTTATTTACCTTTTTTTCCTTTATGGTTTTCATCTCAAGCATTTTTAGCTGCATTCTTCATGGACTGTAAAGACACCGCTGTCTACTATCTACGAGCAGTGTTAGGCTGCGGAAGATTCAGCATTCCGCAAAGCATTTTACCAACATTTCTGTATGTAACATAGACCATAAATAACCTTGCATTGGTTTCAAATTTATACTATCTCGGGAACACAACTCAGAAGTATAATAAAAGTCTTTCTTGTTACAATGTTGACAGAACACATAACAGCCTATTCACTAAATCATTTCTGTCCTCTGCATTATCTGTCAAAGAAAGGGAATTTCCACATTATTTACATGGAGTATTTTCAATAATGTTTTTCAAAATGTCATAACCTATAATAATAATTGAACTGGACCCATCAAAGTGTTCAATCTTGTTTACACTAGAGCTAAGTTTCTTCTTTGGTGTACAGTCAGGTGTAACGACTAGTATTGGAGACTAGGGCTAGTCCTACCTTCTGGTGTTGTTGGCAAAGTTTTAAAAATTCTATGTCTTTTGCTTCTTCTATCATACTCTATTACTTCTAGGGATCTTGAAAAGCAGTAACACTAAATAACTATATTTATAAATAACAGAAAAAACTTCAAAACTCACTAGAAGTAAAAACTAAACTGACTTCTCACAAAATACTACGAAATAAACATTCATAACCTATTTAGCATTGATAATGTAGTCAAAATAATTAGTACACAAACAGCTAGATGGAAATAACACAAAAAATAGCAACAAAACCATTCACCGCTTTTAAAATAATTGTACTTCATAAAACTTGATTTCTAGCTACAGATATTAAAGTTGGGAAATTTCCAAAAATTAATACTAAAAATCTTTTATTTTTTATTTTTATATATGTTTATGTTCAGAAAATAATGAATAATAATAATCAATAATACAAAAAAAAAAAATCTAATTTTTCCATTCATCTTCCCAGCCTTTCTAACAGGAAATATTTAAAATCAAAGAAAAGATCAAGGAATGTGACGAATCCTGCTGTTTTACAGCCGAAAACCCCTCGATATGGATCTAGGAATTCCCAGCTGACAGGATGAGTAATCACAACGACCGAAAATCTGTCAGGAAGAACCTATGCTATCGTGATTTTAGTCAAGAACAATGCAAGTTTACAATTAAACTTACTGTTTATTAAAACGTTAAAAATATTACAGAAATGATTCCAATTTTAAATGAATATAATAGAAATACATAAATATAAATCAAATATTAAAATGAAGTAAAAGAACCTACGACACCCCCCTCCATTTAAAAAAAATAGAAGTTACAAAATTCTGCCAAAGAAAATAATGGCTTGTCGCAAGCGACCAACCCGTACCGGCACTAGGAGAGGACTGACTCTTAGCTTGCTTTCCCGTCTCTCCTCTTTTCTGACCAGCACGTGATTCGAGCTCCAAATAGTGTAAGTCAAGCCTTTTAGGAGTTTATTCAAATGTTGTTAATTTATTAAGTTATGATATTTCCTTTTTATAGCATTTTGGTTTTTTTTTATCCCCACTGTGGTACACCAGGTTATCAAACATTGGAAATTGAACTGACTGTCAGATAAGTTTATAGACTTGCAGTATTATTGTCATTTATTATTATTTCTTATCTCTCCCTTGGCAACTATATTAAACATTTATCACATTAGGGAACTAGACCCATTATGAATGTAGTCCTCTTCCAGGTTCCGCCACTTGTCAAGGTCTTTTGTTGCCTTCAACGACGACGTCTCCGCTGTCTTCACGATATCATCTTTCCATCTCCCTCTTTGTCTTACAAATTTTTTTATCTTCAATTCGGCTCCCATTTAGTTACCAACTTTGTCCATCTATCGTTTTCTTGTCTTACAATATGACTGGCCCATTTCCACTTTAATTGCTTGATAGTTTTTGTAATATCTTCTAATTTCGTTATTTACTTGTGGCTATATTTTTAATTTTTTTGAACTCTATTAATGTTTAGCACACTTCTATCTATTGGTGTTTGAGTGGTTGCTAATTTATTTATTATGCTTTGTTTTAAGCGACCAAGTTTGAGAACCGAATATAAGTGATGTAATTATGCACGAATTATCATTATTATTATTATTATTATTATTATTATTATTATTATTATTATTATTATTATTATTATTATTATTATTATATATTAACGTTTGGGTCATATGTATTTAAAATCAGAGATTTCTGTTTGTCAAAAATTAAACCTTAACTTGTATGTACATTCTAATGAAAGATTTTAAACATTAACTGCACCGTGGTTATTTGCCCAATAGTTAGATTTATGTATCTAATTGATTATATCACCGTTGATTTTGAAGAAAAAAAGGAAAAACCTTGAGTGTTTCACGCTGGAACCTAAACATATAATTTCGCAGCTTGGTATCTTGCTACATTATGGCTTTGCGTAATATTTCCAGATGGAATCAAGTGGTGGAACTTTCAATCAGCAACATATTTACAATTACTGTCTCTCTATGCATTTTATTCTTTTGATAAAATTCAATATCATTGAGTAAGACCATTTATAATATATCGTATTATTAATAAATTTGTATTGCCGTTTTATAAAACTTGACAATCAGGGTTAAAATACAGAGGAATAGCTGGATTACCGCGTTTTTTAATAAAAGTATTTTATGTAAAATACTTTTAAAGATTTTCATTATAGAAATAATGGAAATTAATTGAGTAAGCAGATGAAGGAAAGTAAAAGACACTGAAAAGCCCTTCATAAAGCTATATTATTATGACGTCGGAAATAATATGTATTAAATGAGTCGCCTTGAGGGTGATTGGATTTACCTTTAGCTCATATTATTTTCAAATGACTTAAGGCTTATTATACTAATGGAAATTTTTTAAATAAATAATTATTCATAATGTATTGATCAACAATATTTAAAAAGTTGTTATAACACTCTTTGTTTTAGTAAGAACCGAAGATTATATATTTTCTTTAATCACTAGGTTTATCTCTCACTTAGATACACTTCCAAAATTTACTGGTCGGGATTGGCAGAACACAGACATATTATATGTGGAATACTTTGGTCTAAACTTGCATATAAACAAATTAATTTAAAGATGTATGAAAACCTTTTATATCCCGTATCTCATGTCTGCAGCTAATATTGAAAAGTATCAACCTTCCCTCCACGTAACGCTTAATATAAATATTAGCCAATAAATCATTGAATTCTAACAAGATGGATGTAATGTAACCTAACCTAACCTAACCTAACCTAACCTAACCTAATCTAACCAAACCTTCCCTCCACGTTACGCTTAATATAAATATTAGCAAATAAATCATTGAATTCTAACAAGATGGATGTAATGTAACCTAACCTAACCTTCCCTCCACGTGACGCTTAATATAAATATTAGCAAATAAATCATTGAATTCTAACAAGATGGATGTAATGTAACCTAACCTAACCCAACCTAACCTAACCTAATCTAACCTAACCTAACCTTCCCTCCACGTTACGCTTAATATAAATATTAGCAAATAAATCATTGAATTCTAACAAGATAGATATAATGTAACCTAACCTAACCCAACCTAACCTTACCTAACCTAACCTAATCTAACCTAACCAAACCTAACCTTCCCTCCACGTTACGCTTAATATAAACACTAGCCAATAAATCATTGAATTCTAACAAGATAGATATAATGTAACCTAACCTAACCTAATCAAACCTAACCTAACCTTCCCTCCACGTTACGCTCAATATAAATATTAGCCAATATTTCATTGAATTCTAACAAGATAGATATAATGTAACCTAACCTAACCCAACCTTACCTAACCTAACGTAATCTAACCTAACCTAACCTTCCCTCCACGTTACGCTTAATATAAATAATAGCCAATAAATCATTGAATTCTAACAAGAAAACTGAATGGATATAATGAATTTTATGCTGTCATGTTTATGAGTAAATCTTAGTTGGAATTAAAATGTATAACAGAAATAAACATCGGAGAAATATCTAAAATTTATAGTTTAACCTTCATGAGTGATAGAACAATATTATGTTGAAATATTTGAAATATATTTTTAAAACATTTCAGAGAAAGTTCGTGGAATGAAAGGCGTGAAAAAGAAGAAATTATGTTTTTTACGATTGTTTATAAGACACTTTGGATTAAAACTTTAAGATGTTTATTTCTTCACCCCCTTCTCCACCCTACTTGCTGTTTAAAATCAATAAATCTTTCAGTCAACATCATGGAACAAAGAAATGGATGAAAAAAGATAAATTAACGATCCTTGGTGATCGCATACTGTCTTATATTAAGGATCGGAAGGTACTTAACAGGAGAAACCCGATAGGAAAGATGAAAGATAGTGCTCTGATCCACAACTACGTGAAAATGGTATAAATCCAGCTAGGGTATCTCGGCATTGAATCACCGTACTCATTATATTTATTTCCTCTCCAGGTGTATCTTTCACTCATTTAAATAAGATATTCACTAACATTTCCAAATAAGTTTTAATAAGTATGATGGAGGTAATTAACTCGAGTATTTAATAAATTATTCATTTTTGATTTAATAGATGAGATACTTTTATACATATTTTATCCTAATAAAAACTAACATTATGTTTGAAAAATAACTGATATTCTATTTTTATAAATCTTGAATTTTCTATACTATTGAGTTAATGAATATATTTGGCACAACGTTATTGTGCTATGGAGTAGTTTTAATGAGAAATTCTACATAGGTATTATAAATTTTCGAAATTAAAGATTCAAACATTTAAAAAAAGGTGTTAACTAATGTTATCCATTGAAGTTTCATAAGTTAATTGAAGCTAGTAAGACTATTCATTATTAAAAAACAAAATATGTATGCTTTCAAAACACAGTATCCGAGACTATTGATTTACTTATTTTGTTCTGCACAACGTCATTTATACAAATAAATTGATGGACAAGCCGGGCGTATGTTTACCACCTATATAGGTTTTAAACATACGCCCAGCTTGTTCAAAATATCTTTATTGTAATTAGGTTAATACAAATATTTTAAGAACTCAAAAGACTTTTTATTTACCTAAATAAATAAAACTAAATACGTTCTCAACAGTTTATATATATATATATATATATATATATATATATATATATATATATATATATATAATGCGATTTATTAAAATTGAGCAATAAATAACTTCTTACAGTTTGAGGTTTTATTGTAAAATAATAGATTAAGGTACTAAAGGTAGCTAAAGGCGTGTTTAAACTGATATTAAGTTTCAATTTGTTGCTTCAACTAAAACGAAACCGTGAGCTACGAAATAATGAACGCAATATGTATACAATGCATAACGACCACACGTAGCCTACAGAATCAAAATTCAAAAGGAATATTTAAATTTAAACTGTTATCTAAAACGTTCCCGAAGGACATTTTTACTAGGTCGCGGTTACAAAATATCGGTTGCATTATTAATAATTAGATAACAGGTACACGTTTTCTTCCCTGTGATTTTCTCTAACTCCTGTTATAGGGTTTATGAAAATTATATAATTATCCATCAGTTAAATATAGTATAATAAAAACAATTGTTGGATTGTTTACATTTTAACTACTGGTGTTTTGTAAATATCTCTTAGAAAGATTTGGATTGGGCACAATTTCAATTTTTTTTTTTATTGTGTAAAATAAAGATAAAATAAAGAAAGCTACCAATATAGCGTCAATGTAGGAAGAGACATGATAGGAGAGATGGGAGACAGCATCTAACCAAACTCTATATGTAGACCCAGCTAGGCTCTCCTGGAATTGCCCATCTCATACGCTTTAGAGTGAGAAACTGAGAGGCATAATCACACATTTCTTAAACGAAATTTCTATACACGTTTAACTGATATGACACTTAAAAAACCTCGTTGTTCTTGCATTCCTATTGAAACCTACATCTAGAAATATCTGAATAAAAGTTATGCACCCCTCCCTTAATCTGTTGTACTTCAGTTTTTGATTTGAATAATAGTAATAATTTTCTTCTAAAGATGTAAAGATGCAACTAAATTTTGTTTGTTGTATCTATATTTATCATTCTTATCAAGATACAGTTTTATCTGGAAGGGAGAAGAATACTTCCACGTCATTTTTTAATTTTTTTTAGTAAAATATTTAATAGTTGTTATGCAAACTGAAATATATGTAATGTTTACAAATTAACTAATGGAAAATGTATTTACTTTGTAACTGATATATTGCCATTAAGATATTGAATAACGGGTAACTTCGGGCGTGCCGGATATTAAGAGGAAATGAATTTCTCAGATATTGTAGTTTATATTAAACTGTTTTTTTTTTGTAATGTTTGAAGTCAATTTTTTAGTAATAGATCATTGGTACAGTAAAAAACTTTATTCAGTATTGTATTCTCCAAAGATTGTGTAATGTTTGTGGTGATTTATTTTTAAGAATGTTTTATTGTTAGCAATCAAAAAATTTTACAATTAAAAAGAGTAATTGTAAAAGTTAGGATATATTGATTACTTGATCAAAAACATAAATATAAATTGAATTTGTGATAATTATTTTAATTACTTTTAGAATTGAATAATAAAAAGAACTTTCTTCTAAATATGCGTCTGAATTTTGTTTATTGTATCTACATTATCATTCTTATCAAATACAGTCATATCGGGAGGTAGGAGAACACATCCATACCATTATAATTAAATGAACAAAATACTTTATAAAAACAAAACAAAAGTTTATTATTAATTATACAATCGTACCAGCAAAAATATTTGATTCGTTGAAAGTATTGATCAGCTAAACATAAACATTAATATAAATTAAATTTGTGATAATTATGTTTTAAAAATTATTGAATTTTGGATATCATAGAATGTTATTGATTTGGTATCAAAGTAGATTTAATTATCTACAGAGAGATAAAATTTATGCTTTTTTCTAAATATAATGTAAATTGGTCGTGAAGATCTTTACGATAGAAATAATGGAAATTTAATTTATTGCTATATAAAAAGAAGGAAGGAAATTCGCTGAAATATCTGCGATAAAACTGGATACAAACTGTAATGTTGTTAGACAAGGGAAAAGGAAATGATATTTATTAAATGAATTTCCGTGAGGAATATTGTATTAAACTTTATCTTGTATTATTATCAAATGACTTGTGACTTCGTTAATTTAATGTTAAAACATTATTAAATAAAAATTGTTTAATTGTCTATAACAATATACTTGTTGTAGTTCGCATTTAAACCTAGATTAATGATGTTATTGTATTAATGAATGTAATGTATGTACGTTAAACATACAGCAAACATTTCCACATTGCAGGAAACTAGAAACAAGATGGCTATTTTTCACCAACCAAACAAAACAAATATTCCCCTTTTTTCTTCTTCTAATTGGGTAACACTCCTGAAGTAACACTCATGACGGGTTGTTACGGACAGTTGTTTAAAAATCCAAACAAATAGAACACAAATAATATAGTTAGTTGTATTTATTTGTTTCATTTAAAGTAGAATTTATATTACATAGATAAGAAAAACCAGTAAGGTAATAATTTAATCACTAAAGTCAGGACATACGTTCATTAATGAAGTCTTGGTTTAGATCTCTCTCTTTCGTCATTCCTACCAGGCCTCTCTTTTTGGACTATTGTCCTCTTCCAACCCTGGCGCTATTAGAGTATTCGAGGACTAGAAGTTTTTATTTGATGTGTTTTTTTTCTTTCTTTAAAAGGTGATAATGGCAGAAAGTTTTTCCTTTAAACAAGAGGGAACTATATACATAGTAACTCTGAATTCATGTAAATATAGTACCTGGTTTTAAGGTATTGCTTATTTTAAATAAATATTTTGTTTTTGTTAGTTCCATCCTTATGTTCCATGCTCGTTAGTTAGATATTGTTTTGCTCGGTACTGATGTGTAATTATTTACAATGTTGTTTCTAGATTGTAAATAGTTAATTTATTACTTACTGCAATTGGTCTGTGCAGTATTATTTAGTCAAATAGTTTTTGTAAAGGTAAATTAGACGTTTTTATTTAGTAATTTATGAAAATAATATACATTTTTTTATATCTATATATGGTTAATAAATATTAAATATTTTATAAAAATGTTACTATATACGCAACAATTTATAATATGTGGACTTTTGTTCAACAAGTAATTTTATAGTGAAATAACATTGGAGTGAATTTTCGGTCGTGTACTAATTTGAAATTTTATAATTTGTATTTCGATTCTTCAACAAAGTGTGCAATTTTAACAGATTCTAATTATTAAGTTTAGATCAATAATTGCCTTCCAAACATCGCAGAAGAGTTATATTTTGTACAAAACACAATCAACCCCTCCCCCTAGTCCTTAGTAGCCAACTAAATCAAATTGAAATCTAACTGTGAAATTTCTAGTCTGAATTGTCTTGTAAATTCTATTGAAACAAGAATTCCTTCGAGATACTTGCAAAGCTTCAAACCACTTCAGGACAAACCTCATTACAAGAAATGTATTCCAATATTACAATTTGAAAATAGTTCGTAAATGCAGTACGTATTATATTGGTCGTGGTAGGGAGAAAATCATTTGAAATACAAAGTTCTGTGTTTGTGTAAACACTCTATTTTGGTGTTTGTTGACTTTTCATCATGCACTTGTTTAATGTTGCTTCGTTTTTATTTTATAAAATAATTTTCATCAAAAGTATACATATGTGAAGGAGCAATCACTCACTTTACAGGTCTCGGTGAATTCGGTGATTCATGACTTCCGGAGCTGTTAAGTATTTATGAAAATCACATTTTCTTGGAAGGTGAGGGTTAGAATTTACATGCTTGACAATAACTTTGTTATTTCTTATTGTAGATAGGTGAGGTTGGTAACATTGACATTTGCAGTTTTATTAATCTTTTTTTTTTAAGTTGAAGAACAAAAGAGATAATTACAATAGTGACTGTTTGTGAAAATTTATGACACTTTATCGACAAATATCTCGACGTTAATTGGGACAAAATATATAGCTTCAATGTTGGTCATCAACAAACAACTTAATCGACTTAACAAAGAATGTCTACTTTGATGTACGTTTTTTAACGGTACTCCTTTTCCACTTAAACCAAGATATTACCCATCTAATATCAACCGAAATTATAATTATATACATCGGAATATATTTCAATCAATTAAACTAAATGTATTTTCTAATTATAAACACTAACAAACAATAATGATTTAAATGTAAGAAAATATAACCACTTCCAAGAATATATCTGGCCTCGGTTCAAATCGTATTGAATACACATGTAATAAGAACCAATATTTTGTTAACACATAATGACATACATGCACGATCTTATACTTTCACTCTAAATAAAAACATGCAACCAAATTAAATACTATCCATTGAGGAATTATAACAATTTATAGGAATTACATTTTCTATTTTCGTGTTTTAAAACCCGGTTTTAAGCGAAATCCAGTAAAAATATCTTGGTCAAGTATTCTAATAAAGATTTTAACCGTTGGTATTTAATAGAGGTATAACTATTGTCAATAGATAATTTTATAATTATCCCCCCCCCCCCAAACAAAACCCAAAACCAAAATTCTGTTATTACGCCTTAACATTTTAATAATTCAAATATTACAAACACTCTATTTACCAAGGATCTTTACACTTAATAAAACTCTATAAGGCTAGAAATAATTTAAAACGCCTGTAAAATTTGTTTTTCTAGTAAAATATAATAATGATACCCCCTTATTTGATATACAGGGAATAGTGGATTTCTTAAAATTTAATGTATATATAATTATTTATGTAAATAAATATTAAATTATTTTTTCTAACAAGCTTAGTTTTTAAAAGCACAATTATCTGACATTTACTAATTTAGGAAATATACACAATTCTGTTTTATTTTAAGTATTTGGTTCCTATATGGTTATACTACAAACAAGAGAAAGTTATGTCATCTATGTTTATTGTTTATTTCGAATTTTATAGGTTAGGCAGACCAAGCAGATTTGTCAATAATGAATTCTTTACCCATCCTTTCTTAGAAAACAATGATATCACAGAAGGTTTTATCCACTGACAAAAATTACAAATTGGACTGACTTAAGTTCTGGTAAACTCTTTCTTTTTCTCACTTTCATATTATTTGTTCCCTTCTCTTTTAGTGATTGAAATAAAAAACCCCAAATTGAGAGTGAAGAGGATTTCGTCATATTCTTAGACATACTCGTAGTTTTACCGTATAAATGTATTAGAAATGTTAAAAAGAAGCTACTTAGTTGATATTAATATATTTTCCATTTTTTACTTACAAATTACTACCAATAACGATAGTTTGTTCATTGATTGAGGGACGATTTTAATAGAATTAATTTAGCTATGATTTTCATTGAGTAAAGCATTTTTTTTTTTTTTTTTTTTTTTTTTTTTTTCAGTCGTAAGGCAAACTAAATCTTCTAAATATCCATAAATAGCTCCTGCTATTTTTTCCTAAATTTTAATATACAAGAAACACCATACTTATAAATAATTAATTATAAACTAATATTATAAAAACATTGCAAGTATGTATCAATGACACTAGGAAAAAATATAAATTCCATTAGAATAAAAACTATTTTTCTGAGAATAGCTCTTGAGTGGAAATGATCTCTTTAAAGATTTAATTTAGTTCTGATGATATCTTTATATTAAAAGAGGAGGTAATTTACTACAGGATGTTACAATATTTAGAGAAGTTTTTTTTTCCATGAATCACATTATATTAGTACTAATAACCAGTACAATACAAATTCCGATTTTATTGAATCAGCTTTAAAAATTTTGTAATATTTTACATTAACATTGGAATCTAAGAATAACAAGTCATTGAATCAGATATCAATTGGGAATGAATGTTGCAGACAAAAATTCGAATATCAGAGATACAAGTGTCGTTTAAAATTTTGTGATGTGTTCATTTTTACGTGTGTAATGAAATACGTGAAAATTACATTTCCAAACAATTCAGAGAATATAGACTTAAACCTTACCGCTCAATATAAATTGTGTGTATAATATGTTTCCATTTGACAGCGAGTTCGATTAGTGTGTGGTTGTGTGTATGTATGCGCGAGGTAGAATGAAAGTTTATCCAATGTTTTAATTAAATCCAACTCTATGAATATAAACATAAACTAATTCTACTATAAATTCTTTGCAATCCTTTCAAAATACTGTCTTTCAGTATCATCATTACTTATTTAAATCTTTAAAGACAGATACTTCTACTCAAGAGTCATTCTTAGAAAAGAGTTTTTATTCAATTGAATTTATATTTTTCCTAACGTTTTGATACATACTTCCAATGTTTTTAAATGATTGTTTTATAATGAAAGATTTATAAGTATAGTGTTTCTATCCGTAATTTAATTTAGGTAAGGTAATAGCAGAAGAACTTAAACATATGGATGTTTAAAGATTTTGCCTTACTTCAAAAACAAACTGTTGCTCTACGCCTGAAAATCATAGTAAAATTTAAAATTCTATTAAATCGTCCTTTAAATAAGTAATCTAATTTACTGTTAATAGTGTAAATAATTTCGTGAATAAAATTTTTTAAAAAATAATATCATGTCAGCACCATGTTTGTAACTTTTCTATTAACTTTATAGGGTAACTCTATATGAATATGTAAGAAGAAAATGAAATCCTCCTCGATGTTAACTGGTTTTTGTATTTCAATGACTAAAAGAGAAGGCACCAAATGATAAGAAAGTGAAGGCCGTAATAGAACTAAAGTAAGATCGGACATTTTGTTTTGTTTTTCCTTGTGGATTAAAGGAGAAAACCCTCTGCGAAATAATCGTTTTATAAAAAAATCAAAATAAGAACATAAAATAAGTACACCTAGCACTCGAATAGCTTCAGGGTCGGAAAAACAAGAGTTAGTCAAGAAACCCCAATAGGAAAGATAAAATAAAGGGTTATAATCCAAGACTATATTATGAAGATTCAGTAGTATTCTTCAGGATTACCAAGTCCGCACCCATGATAAGTTTACTTCCTGAGGGTAACTGTGTATTTTCTGTATAGTTAACTACACATACCTGCGTCGGGAGTCTTGAACGACGGTTTTTTATAGATTTGTCAATATTATACTCCAGTACTCTTACGTGGAAACAACATCTGTTTCTAGAGAGACTTGGTTTGGCTATCTACTTCAAATAGCTGTCTACATATCAGCTGTTTAACCTCTAACACGTCAGTAATGTTATCTTCTAATTTATACATTTTTGTTATCTCAATATTCTTTACTCTGATCAAACGTGTATTCATACATGATTATTTATTCTTGTACCCAAACTTCCGCTCCGTATGAATTACAACCCTCCAACCCTGACATAAAAAATATACAAACTTCATTGATCTTTCAATATTGATATTTTTACACTAAAGAGATATCAACCTTGTAATGAGCCAAACTCTAGTGTGTAAAATAATAAATATATTAATAAATACAAAAATGTAATTTCCACCATGACATCATGTTGTTAGAGTAGATGTATGTCGTACTTTGAAGCTACATAAATTTCAATACAGACTTTTAATTTATTATGGAGGCCTTTAGTACGCCTATTTTTATTTACTTTAAAAACATGAATCTAAGTTTCAAAACATTGACGATCATCCGTTATAAGCAATAAAACGATTTTTTTTTAATCATTCTTAGCCGATTTTTATTGTAAATGTGTTTGTAACAATCCCAACATTACACATTCAAAATAATATCAGTTATGATTGGACATGTATTTGTGGCTATTAACTTATTGGCTGATAATAGCGCGGTCGAGAAAGGATTATATGTTTTGATGGCGGCTGACTTCACAACGAACCTCGTATCAAATGTTTTATGGCTTCTCATTCTATAATGTAAGTGTGCAATGTTTGTGGTTTTGTTTTTAAAAAACAAGTTTTCATAATGTCAACACATTTTTCCATATATTCTGTTGTATTAAAAATTAACTTAAGGTGAAAAAGATATAAAAAGTTGTATAATATTGTTTACTTAGTTACTACAATACTAACTCTTATAATATAATGAATGAACAAAAAATAGCAGTTATAATTAATTTATTTATTTCAATTGAAAGCAATACATGACAAATCAATACAAGACAGTCGGGAGTTAAATAATAATAAATATAATATAAATATTACAACAAAATACTTATAATACATCAAAATTGAAACTGTAGAAAATAAATTTCACAACACAATACAATAATTATATGAATAAAACTCAATACAACACACACAATCACTATATATTTTTAAACAATGTGAAACATTTTCTAATCCTATTAATTTGTTCATTCTAATATATTCATAAATCACTAGTGTCAACTTGATATTGTTTAAATTCATCACCTGTTTAGAATTAGTAATGTTATAGATAGGAAAGTTTTGCTTTTAAAATTTCGTTAAAGAGAAAATTCACTTAATATTATTAGGAAGTTTGTAATTTAAGAGAGAGTTTTAGGGAGAGTTTTCAAATTTAGGTAACCAACCATAGGTAGGTATGCGCAGGTTAAGTGAATAATGTACACATCTTGTTTCAACTAATGAACATGATAATGGTATCACATCAGATGAAACGCAGTGTAATATTCTTGTTATTTTAACAAATATATTATGATACTACATATTATAATAAGTTCTGATATTGCATTGCTTATAGCTAATAGCCCAGATGGTTTTAAAATTTACACAATTAGATTCTTAAAAAGGTCTACTTCTTAAAAAGATATTTTAAAATGAAAGTAAAACAATTTATTAAGTTTATAAGTAAGTAAATACATTTATAAAAAAAATTCAGCAATCTCTGAGTTGTCCATCAGCATTCGAAGTGAACTCAACAGTTCATGCACTTGACAGTTTCTTCTTTAAGAGAACTGTATGAGGATGATAAGGTAGTTGGTATAAGTAGCAAATAACTGAAACAAATGGTATATAACTTTTATACAATTGTGTTATTTTGTAAAATTAATTATTAAGAAGTCTACAGGATGTTTTAATATAAATACAAACTTTGAATGATTAAAAGTAAATTCAATTTTATATAAGCTTTAAATCTAAATTAAAGGAGAAAAGTATAGAATATTTTTCATTTCTATCACTAGATTATTATTTCTTACGAATAATAAAAGTTGAATTTAAAACGTAAATTTATGATAAACTCTTTGCGAAGTAAGACAATTGAAAAGTAAGTGTAAACATCATTTATTATTAACTTCGGATATGTCTTTTCTCAATAGTCTTTGCGTTGTAGAAAACTAATATTACTTTTCTTCCTTTTTTTGTTTGTAGGAAAAGAATGTTCATGTCAAGGAAGATATTATTACTGAGAAGATAAAAACTCACAAACTATCATTATAAATTAGTTAATTAATTTTTTTCCCTCAATTCAAGAGAATCTTTAGGATAAATAAACCCTTTAAATTTTACATTACAAGAAATGCAATCCATATTTAAGTAGAGAATATTATTAAACTATTATTTCCAATTTTGTCAAGGATTAATAAATTAACCTCAGTTAAAGAAAAATGTGTTTCTTATCCATTAATAATGACATGATTTTCTTTTCATCCTAATTATTGTACTAAACAGTAAATGTTATTTAACTAATCTTAAAATAAATTACGAATTTATAAAAGCTTTTGAAGACAAAGTGTTGTTAAGAAAATTTGTATATTTATGAAGATTTACCTATAGCTGATATATGTAGTTTATTCGAAAACATTCTCTGCAACTGATTTCACAGACAAATTTGACTAATCATCTTTGTGAACACCTGACGTGATTACAAAACGTAAATAAATTCAACATATCAACTAAAAAAATGTTATACTAGTTAAATATACAAATATGTACATATTAAAGATATATTAATCCTTTAAATTTTTCATTTAAGTTCTGTTTCCCATAGATAAAAAATGCAATGAAACACCATTAATCATTTTCCTTACTCTTTGTTTAAGTCATATCAACTTACTCCTCTCAAATCATTCATTGTTGCTGCTTTCGTGTTATAACTCTTATTTTCGTTTACCATACAAACTTGAGAGATTTATATTAACAGTGGTCTTATTAATCCTTGTTTTGAAACTATGAATGTTCCACATATGATGTCAGGTACGTACTTACAACTCTTCAGTCAGGATCACCTTCTTTGAGGGCATATCCTAACGTAAGAACAACACTAGAGTATTTTTCCTTGTTGTTTAAAGGCAAAAACCCTCATCATAGCTTTATAAAATAAAATAAAAAGATTGAAAGAAGATGAAACAAGACAATCTTCCGACAATCGTAATAGCTTCAAAGTAGGAAGAGAACAAGAGTTGGTCAAGAAAGACCTGATATGAGAGAGGAATAAAAGATAAGTGATATAACTCTAGATTACACGAAGAAAGGTGCAAATTCAACTAGATTCACCGGGATTGCATCCCCAGTAATCAGTATAGGTAAGTCCCTGAAGTGACACTATAGTAATGGAAGCTCTTCAAGAAACAAAGGATACTCATAATGGTCCAGCAGCTCTTCATGAAAGTTGTGAACTGGTTATGTTTCATTGTGGTTCTAAAATATATTAAATATCTGTCAGTCAATCAGTTTGTATATATCTGACTAACATAAACTTACCGTTGTGAGAGACTGTGCACTGTAATCAAAGCAGTTGATAGCTACAGGATGGTGTTGTATTTCCAGATAAAGAAGATAGAGCTGAAATTTAAGGAAAAGTTGTTACAGAAAAGTAGTGCTTTTCTATAATAAAAACGAACTTATGTAATTTTATGTAGCATAGAGATATAGGCTGATATTGAAAATATAGATTAAGCTCTCCGTCATTTCAAAATTTCTGGGCTATATTTTAGGTGTATTTATAATGTTTGTAGTAAACGTACCAGACTCCTTATTAAGATAGCATTGAAAAGGACATTTGAAACGTCTGAAATTAAAGTGAATTTAAAATAGAGCTTTTAAAATTATATATTAAAAATAGTTGTTGAGATTATAAGTTAATTAAATGCTAAAATATCAATTCTTTTATATCAATCTGTATATGTAATTAGTAGTTTTACTACACACCTGTTTGTCAATATAAGGAGATTTCTGAAACGTCCTGACTCTGTCTATTTCCATTTTGAAATCCTGAACCTAAAATAGAAAACAAAAATTATTGAGATAAACCAAAATGTTAAGAAATAGCAGTGGTAATCGTTAGTGTTTGTGATTTATTTCGAGACAATTATTAAGCTAACTTCAAATAATTTTTTGAATTAAAGTAATTGGAGTTTCAGTGATGAAAATATCCTCTCTCTCTCTCTCTCTCTCTCTCTCTCTCTCTCTCTCTCTCTCTCTCTCTCTCTCTCTCTCTCTCTCTCTCTCTCTCTCTCTCTCTCTCTCTCTCTCTCTCTCTCTCTCTCTCTCTCTCTCTCTCTCTCTCTCTCTCTCTCTCTCTCTCTCTCTCTCTCTCTCTCTCTCTCTCTCCTCTCTCTCTCTCCTCTCTCTCTCTCTCACTTTATTTATATGTATTAATTTTATGGTGTAATTAATGTTTACAACTTTTTACTATAATTTTACTCAAATTAGTTTGACTAGATTTAAAACTTTCACAATTAGAAGTTACTGATAATATATATATAATATATCCAAACAGTGCAAGATAATATTTGCTTTGTACTTGAGAAATCACAGTTTCACTTTAACACTTTTAATTAAATATAGCGTTCGTGTGTAAGTTGTGAACCTATCAAGGATCAAATACATTTTCACCCTATATTAAGAGGTTATCTGATATTGTTTCTTTTAGTTAGTTGATTTTAATTTATGAACAAAGTTAACAATAATTATACCTCTCGGCTTGTCTAGAGGTCAGCACTTTGGCTTCATGAGTAGGATGTTCGGGGTTCAAACTCTATGGGGGCTCAAACTTTACGGAGTTGACGCAGCTTTCGGAAGAAAATTGGGAAACTACAATAATTAGTAGCCGCACTTTGGTTGAGGAGGCTGGAACAACAGCGACAATAATTTTGATGTGATAACCTCGTACTGAAGAGCCGTCTAGTAGGCATAGTTTCTGCTCGGACTGTTGTGTTATTAACAAAATACTTAGAAAGATTTAGATGAAATATTATTATTGAAGATTAGTATTTAATGATTAATGCTAAACAAATTTATTTTCATATCCAATTGAGTATAAGTGAGATTTGCTGCTTTATATACGATTAATTTTATTGTTCTAGGATGGGGTAAGTTGCTATATGATGTTGATTGTCAACTTATTTATATATATTATGTGTCCCACGAAAAGGTAAAAGCTTTGTATTTTCTATTATTGATTATTCCTCAACCGATTCTTTTCAATCTGAAATTACATGTTTATAAAGATGCCAGAAAAGTTGTGTGGCAATTTTAACATACTGGTGTTTAAGGTAACAAAAAACAACGCCTTTATAATTTTATAACTATTACTCTTGCAGTTTTCATTGATGAATTTGTTTGTTTTTGATGAAATAATTAAACGAATCAAATTAAACAACAATTACATTAAAACGATAATGTATAACCTAAGTCTTTTGAGTCCAATTTTGTTGTTTTTTGTAGTTGCAAAATGGTTTTTACAGTTGACCAAAAAGTAAAGTGTTGTGCGTGGGAATTATTTTTAATAACGTTGCAGAATCAAATAGACAATTTCAGGTTGTCTTCCCAAGTGTTGATCCACCAACCACTTACTTCATAGTTTAAGTAGAATGATCGGTTGTAGGAACAGGGAAGCTTAGTAAAAAAGTACACTCCATCCTCTAATAATGGAAGATTGGAACCTATATTCTGTATATTGCTCCGATTTCTCGGTAAACTAAAATCGCTTAGAAAAGTAGAGCTTGAAACTGGAGTGCATAAAATATTCAATCAGAGAATCGTAAAAAAAAAAATATTACAAAAGCCACCTAGTCCATAACCTACTTGAAGATGATCCGGACAGAAGAGTGAAGTTCTGTTCCCGCATCATTGATTTTCATGAGATTGATCCTGATTGGCATACTCGTATTGCTTTATCTGACGAGTCAACTTTGTACCGCAATGATATTGTAAACAAATATAACTCCAGTTATTATAAAACCCAAAACCTCACGATGTTCACCAGAAACTTTTTAAATCCAAAGGAATGCGCGGAAGTGACTGCTAATGGCGAGCACCATGACTGGAAATAGGTATGTGCAAGTTTCAAATCAACCAGGACTGCACTATTTTACGGTTCCAAAAATGTGGCAAGCTATTTTTCCACAATTTGCCTCACAAACAAATTCTGTCATACATTACTAAATATCAATATGCAAGGTCCTCGGTTGGCCGTAGACGTCAGTTTTTAGATTGACAACTACTGCCTTCTGATTTATATGCACTTGACTTTTCTTATGGGTCTATTTAAAGGAGCAAGTGTAGACCTATAATTTCAACAATGATAAGGATTTGAAGAACTTTATCAAGGAGGAACTCCATTGGATCTCACATGATTACTTTTGAAGGGTCTATGAGTCGTTTGTAGGCTATGCTATCAGTGTCTCACTATAGATGGGTTTCAGTTTCACTTAATTAATTAATTATTATTCTTATTTTGGTTTTTTAAACGACTAATTAGTTTAGTTTGTTTCAAAATAAAAATCGTTCGTTTGAAATTACGTTTAAAGCAATAAACGTTTTCACACAACCGTGATAATTGAGCTGTAGTAGCGACATCTATTTTCTTTATCGCTAAACTCGGCATACTCGCTTTAAGGGGAGGTTATTCCCATCCTTTTGACATGTCCCTTCAATCTGACTATCCGTATTATACGTTATTTCAGGACCATGTGTTGATAATACCCCTTTGGTTAAGAGAAGGATCCAAATAGATTTATTCTATTTCGATCTCGTATTGTATGGTGGAATTACTCATTTTCTAGACTGGTATAAGTAATATATTTTACATTATAATAGACTGTCCAATATATTGTATAGATTATTAAAAGATTACAACTTTCAAAATTTCAGAAAATCCTTATAATATATAGATAAATAATTTAAACAACGAGTTGGATTAACATTGGTTTTTTCAAGAGTTGTTCCTTTTGATGTAGTAATTAATAATCAGTTTGTAACAGGACACGTTGGTTTCAGAATGTATCTGAACAGAATATAAGGATGTGACAGGAAACTTATCTTGTAGACTATCTAGTTTAGATAAAAACAGCTGGTCATATAATCTTTTAAGGGTTGATTAGATTACAAGCACTTACTAAACGTCCATAAAATTCAGTGGATTAATATAATAAGTCAAACGGAATAAACTTCTAGATTATAGCAAAAGGGCTTAAATGTATCCTTTAATAAGTCACAGGGACTGGGTTATCTAAATAACCTTTTTTCTATATCTACATCTAGTAACTAATAAAAGGAACATAAAACATTAATAAAGCCTTACCTTTTGTTTGACAGTATTTGTTGTGATAGAGAATGTAAGGCCAAACATAAGCCCTATGAAAATAATAACCAACATCAAGAGATTTCCCAATTTGTCCGGTTCCAAGGAACATTGTAACCAAATATCGTAACCTGATACAAAATTCCAAGACACACCTATTATATAAGTAAAATGACAAAGCGAAGCAAAATGCTCATTCAAAATCACGTGGTTGTTTTTTATCAGTCGAAATACTTCAATTGAATCGAACAATAAGTCTTGATCTTCGACACCTTCAAAATGTATTGGTTCATTGCTCTTCAAGTGATCAGGACAATCAGCAAGTAGTGAAATCATTTCCTTCGCTTTGATGTATCGCATTTGTAACATGGAATGTAACATTATCCATTGAAACAAAAGTCCTAGGAACATATAATCACTTATCCATATAACAAGGTTGGACGCTGATAATTTATCAAAGACTGTTAGTGTGTCAAAAGTTAACACGATGATTCCAAACAAGAGCAACAGTACTAACGTTATAATCTCAGTTTTAGATATTGGAAGATTACATATCCCCAGTATCTTGTCAATGGTCTTCTGATTTTCACTGAATTGTGTTGAGATTTCTCTTTTCCAAATCTGATAGTAGAACACAAAATACGGTCCGCATAGGTTTACAACTAAAACGTTTACCAATTTTAAAACATCTGATATAGTTGTTTTGTTAGGTTCAAGAATTTGTTTTATAACTTCAACATTTCCTTTATAAGTTAATACTGATAGTAAACACCAAAACGTGATTTGTTTTAAAGAGATTTTGTTTTCCTTCAACCATGGAGACTCTAATAAAAATAAGGGCAGAATAAAGTTTTGCAACTCAATATAAATATTTTCGTCGTACATTAGAGATTTTAGTCGTACCTAGGTGTTGTGGAAATGGAAGTGTGATCCAGTTCACAATTCGAGATATTGATCGAAATATGTTTTGTTATTAATAGATTACTCCTAAGTAATTACTTTGATATTTCAAGTGAGAAATTGAATGTATATATTAATATTCAACATTGAAGGGCGACTATAATGTGTTTGCTTATAATACAGTGTGTGTAAAAAGAACGCTAGGGTTTAAACAGCAATTTTATTAACGACGTGTATAGATTATCAGTTAAATTATTAACGCTTATATATTAGTATTTATACACCAATTATTCGTATTATTTCCAAAACTAATTTAAACATATTACTTCATACGTCTTATAAGTTTGCCCATTTTATTAATTGTTTTTATTTATTTATTTTAATTCCAATTGTCTCAATTGGAGCATAACTAAAGGTACTCTAATTATATTAGTTATTTGGTGAAACGAAAAGTTTAATTGTATTGTTTCATAACTTATATTTTCATCCATAAATTAACATAAATCTTATAATTATCCATGTCAATATTCATATATTTTCTGTAATATTTAAATTAACATAATCATACTTTTGGGAGCACAGATACTTTAACTTATAACAATTTTGGTTTACCCATTATAATATTTACAATCCACTGTTTACCCAAACCACGCTCTCTAATATTCACAATGCCGGGTTCCAAAACTTGAATTGTTCACTTTCCGCGTGCTAAACTCTCTTAACCATCGATCACTATAATCTGTTCTATAAATATAAATTGACTGTAATAGGACATTTGCATATAAAGATATATGTTTATAAAAACATATATAGCTAACCTCATTCCATACCTTTTTAATAGTAATCCTTCATGTTTCGATGCATAAATACATCAGAAATCTCAGAACAGCAATCCACATCAGCTACGTTCGATATTAAACATTTTACATATATTATTTTATTATAAAAACACATTTACGTAAAGTGCATACACAACACATAACAATATATACATATTATATAGAGTAACATTCGATCGGAAGAGTGGTTAGATCTGAATTGAGATTCTACCTTCATTTCGCACCTTTATCTCGTATAATAAGGATGACTATGTGATGTCATACTAGAACCTTTGTTCGTTAATTTTTTGAGTGTTAAACAATGAATTTATTACTTACTATTTTTGAGTTCCTGGAGGAACAGAGTCATTGAGTTTACCTTCCTTGAGGTTGTCGTTATATTGTGCCAACGAACGGTTCCACTTCTGATGTATAGTAACTGGCCAGTACTTCTTCTTGCAATCACTTCACACCGACCGCACTTGACACTTTACAAGATATAAAATGTTTAAAAAGATAAACATAAAAGTATTTGAGGTAAAAAGTGAATGAATATGAGGTAGCCGGAACTTAGGTCCACGTGAAAAGGCTGAGGGAGCAGACAATGCATCTGACTCCAAGCAGAGATAGAATGAGAATGACCAAAATGTGTACAGGTACAAAGTGAAAGTTGCTGGCATGTAACCCAATTTAGAATTTGATAATTGTCGATTTAATCTTAAACAATATTACGCAACAACCTGATTTGTTCGTTTTTACTTCTGTAGTTGTTATTGTGTTCTTGTTTGAATATAACATATTCCTCATATCAGTGTTTAATATCACACAAAGCTAGCGCAATTAATACCCTGAAGAAGATGACACATTGATGTAGCGAAACATGTAGGATTACTAATAAAATGTATGGAGTTAGTTAAGTTGTGGACATTTTTATATTAAATATCTATATTAAGTTCTGCTTATTATTTAGCCGTTTGAATAAAAATGTGTCTCATCAGAGAATAATATTGTCTATGCCAAATGGTCGTCTGCACGTTGTCACTCCAAAATCTGTCTAATTTTCAAATTATCAGTTACTTTCAGTGGTTAAATAATTGAGTTTATCGACCTGTATATAGAGAGCCTTTATGAGAATTCGCTGAAGGAGTTTTAGAGAAGTCCAACTGTTATGAACACGGCGAATTGACTTGTGGACTCACGGCAACACTGTCACGCACAATCTTCTGATCTGACTGGCTGGAACTGGTATTTTGATGTCTGGAATCGATACCAGCGCTCTACAGGGCATATGTGTGAACCGATTTTAATCAAACATGATATGTAGTCATTATTAAGTTTGAAATATTTCAGAAAGTATTGTTTTATTTATTTATAGCAAAAAATGGGAGGTTTGCTATCATAGAATAAAATATTCATTATTTTTTCAAAATCACCTTCAACAAGTTTGATTATACTTTGCTCACCTATAGCATCTAAGGATTCAAAAATCAGGCGGGTTATCAGTAAAACCCAACCGTAGAGTTGATATATAAATACGCCACTTTTCAAAATCTACTCAACCTATTTTGTTAAAATTTTAGTGAAACGTGGAGATAAATAACAAAATCGTATAACATTGCAAGTAACAAATCATTGCAGTTAGGGTATAAGACCGAGGAAAATATATTACTTATACATTCAATGAATTTAGCACTGCATGACTAGTGGTGATATATTATTGAAACCACAATTTTCGAGGAATTACTTGGTGTAATATAATATTTTATTTGTTCCTAATATTTTCGTAGTTTTTATACTATTCTTGGTTTTTCGTTTATAGATGCTTAGAGTTGTCCAATTGTCTGATAATTATTGTATCTAAGGTTTGAAGAATTTTTAACTGATGTTTATATATTAATTAAACTCACAATGAAACCTTCTTTGCAAGAACTCTAATTGGCATTGTTTCAATGTAAACCGTAACTATAAAAAACTTATTCCTTTAAGACACTTTTTTTCATCGAAGGTGAAAATCATACATACAAAATGTGAGATAAGTTCTCCCTATATTGTGAGATTCTTCATTGCAGTGAAACTTTAGAGGATTCACACAGTAACAACACTGAACTCTCACTTTTATCTATGGCGCCTAATGAAGCCCAGTGACGCTGCCGTTGTTATATTTGTTATAAACTTAAAATTAGAACATGTTGTTGTAACATTTATCATTTCATTTAATTAATTCCACTTTATATTATGATCTGACAAAATTTTATTACCACAAAACTGTAATTTTAGTTGGGTGTTTACACTCTGAGTAGAATTTTACATTAATTAATTAAATGTTCAATTTGGCCCAACTCACAGCTAATCGAAACCCAAAAGAAGAGAGAGCAAGGCATTTTTGCTTTTTCCTTTATAGATAGTATAGACATAGTTATATAATGAGTAAAAACAATCTAAATGTTCTACAGATATATTTAACTTGGGAAATATGAAACTGCCCCGACATTTTGGGTACTTTTGAAACGATGAAACTGTCCCGCTCATTAAAGATGATTAGGAAGTGTCGCCTCGCAAGACTAGAAGAGCTGAAATTGCCCCGAGCGTAATTTCGGTAATATGTGTTTAAAATTAACCTCAATCAAGCATACAAGCCTGTAAGGTTAGGTTAGGTTAGCTTAGGTTAATTTAGGTTAGGTCTCGTAGCGTAACATGTAAAATGAAATTTTCAATATTATTTGGGAGCTCGGTGCAATTTCAGCATTTCTAGTCTTGCGAGGCGACCCTTCCTAATCCTCTTTAATGAGCGGGGTAGTTACATCATTTCAAAAGTACCCAAAATGTCGGGGCAGTTAACTACGCCCATCCAATTTAGGTAACTTGATTCCACAAAATAGTTATTTGGGGAAAGTATAACTGCCTAATGTCTGCCGTATGTGTAATTTTTTTATTCCAAAAAGTATGGACTGATTTTAATGAAATTATGAGAACGATTTTGATCAAATATTGTCACGCATAGTCTATGCAAAAAAAAGAAGAAGAATAAAGGAGATAGTAGACATTTCTTCAATTATGCGTGCTAAAAAAATAAAATTTACCCAATTTTGTTGTTACAAAATTCGTTCATTATTAAAACAAGATTGATTGGTTTCATTCAAATTTTAGATAAGTTCGAAGATTAATGTCACAAACCTGTGTGAAAAGCCGCAAGTAAACAAAATATTACGATTTAGAAATAATTTAAAATAAACAAATAATATGAATCTTAACAACCGCCAATGATAGCTCGATGTTTCATTGAATACGATTTAAGTGGAGTTAGTGGTTGGTCCACAAGCGAAACAAGGATAAGCTGTTATTACATATTTTTTAAAGCTGGCCATAATTTGACAACTATTACATTGACGATTAGTTTCGGTTCGTTAATTGAAAAGGTTGGGTGAATTAGAAAGTTTTGCAATAAATTACCATCATTTCTTTAATTCCAGAGAATCTCATATAGGATATATCTCTATACATAATAATATAACTTTAATTTTTGTTTACGTAACTATCTACACTGAATGTATATATTTGAGAAATAAAACTAATGTTTTTGAATCGAACTGTATATCAGCATCAGCTACAGTTACATACCTATACATTGTAGACCAACCTAAAGATTTGGCTATGTAACGCACATTTTGAGTAACAAAACCCACCTTCATAACAAAACTCCATGATGCCATTTCTGCTGACCAATACGTATCATTTAAGATAACTGGGGGGGGGAATATACATGAAAACTATTAAAGTATTAAATAAAGCAATAAAGATAAAGTTTCAATATTATTTTAATAATATAAATGAGCTACAATTGTTTTGCCTCTCGGCATCAATTTATTTATACACACACAAGTAACAGGAAACTAGATACAATAGAGAAATCGAGAAAAGTAGGCGGAATGACCTAGAAGGTATATGAAGGTTGATTAACTTGAATTAACATGAAGGATGGTGTTAAGGGTATGTTTTAGAAGGGGTGAAGGATTTAATACAATTTGGTCATTTAAGTGAAAATAGGCCTAAGTGAAATAGATCTATTTATTTCTAAACATTCTTAATTATTTAATTTATTGCTTTTATTTTCTATATGTAAGAGTTTAACATTCAATTTCGGATCAAAGCTATGACCCGAGTCCAAAAGGTGGTTAGCAAAGTTAGAGTTTCTATAGCCATGTTTCCAGCTATTTACATGTTCTTTAATTCTAACTTTTATAGATCTACCTGATTTACCTATGTACTCAGAGTCACAATCTTGACAAGATATTTTATAAACTCCACTATTTTCTAACATTTCTTTTTTATCTTTATTATTGACCAACATCTTCCCTAGATTTTTTGTACAATAAAAGGCAACTTTACGATTACATTTAGTTGAAATAAGGTTACTGATTTTATAACTAGTTCTGTTGATATAAGATAATTTACAATATTTAACTATTTCAATGCTATCATTATGGAAAGAGTAGACTAAATTTTCAGCTCTTCGCTTTAACTTCTTTCTTAAAATATTATTTATTATACTAAAATCATACTTATTATTAACAGCAATTTGTTTAACAACGTTCAGTTCATCATTGAAGTCATTAGGTGAGAGAGGTACAATAATAAGTCTACGTATCATGCTGTGAAAAGCAGCATGTTTATGGCTGATAGGATGGTTAGAATCAGCAGGAATTACTGGGTCTGTATAGGTTAGTTTTCTGAAAATTTTAAATTGATGATATCTATCAGTGATATTATTGGTAAGGTCCAGGAAATGAATGTTGTTATTTATACCCACTTCCATACAGAAAGGAATGTTGACAGAATATTTACAGAATTTAAGGTTTTAAGTCGAGAATCTAACTGCCTATTAGTGCCACTAACAAACACAAAACATCGTCAAAATAACGGTACCAATAAATTATATTTTTAAATAAAGGATTGTTTTTATCAAATATATTATTTTTGAAATTAGCCATGGAAATTTCTGCTAGAAGAGGTCACAAAGTTGAACTCATTGTCAACCCTTTTACTTGTTGATAAATTATATCGTTAAATTTGAAATATTTTTCACTAATGAAAATTTTTATGGCGGTTTTTCATTCATCACTAAGTGTTGTATCACCATTGGTATCGCTAATTATGTCATTGACAATGTTTTTACATTCGTTAATGGGTATACTTGTGAAAAGACTTTTAATATCGAAAGATACAATTTTAGCTTTAGAAGGTATAGTAACATTTACAATTTAATTAATTAAATCCAAATAATTCTTAATACTATGTTTAGATGTAAAATTAGTGGCACTTTTAAATACAGTATTGACTTTTTGGGGCAGTTTATAAGTAGGAGCATTTTTAAACGATACTACGGGACGAACATTTATATTAGGATTGTGAAGCTTAGGTACGCCATATAATCAGGGGTTCATAACTCTCAGGTATTTGCAAACGTTACTAGGGAAAAAATTGGTGCATTCTTAATATAGTTATTAACTAGTTTACTATAATTGGAAGTAGGATCAATTTTAATATTTTAAAAGAGGAATTATTATTCAGGATATCATCAACTTTACAAACATAATTAACTTCATCTAAAATACCAACTGAATTGCTTTTATCGGCTTTAGAAATAACAAGGTTGTTGTAATATGGAATTTCAACAAGAAATATTTGCTGTTACATTAAATATAAAAAACTATTAGCTGGAATCTAATTTGGTTTTATATTAGAATGCTTAAAAGAATTATGTTTAAGATAAAGAAAAGCCGAAAGTGCAAAAGAGTCTTATGGAGCCGTTAACTAAATTGGTCAGGTGAAGACTAATTCAAGTGCTGGAACAAAAACGTATAAAGGATATAAGGACCTAAGACTTCCGTTAAATTTTAGAAGAATGGGCGTCAGAAAGAGGAAATAGAAAGTGGAACATAGAAGAAAATTGGAAACAATTAAGAGGAATCCCATCAAGTTTCTTAACAAATCCGGTTTTTAAAAAAGTAATATATCACACGGCATTATATTTTCATTTCCTATCAAATAGATACCAGTAAATTTATTATATTCATTTTGTTGATTAGACTACTCTCTATCCTATGTTTCAAATACCAAAAATACAGATAAACTATAAACACTATTGTAATGTGTGTATTTTTCTCAACACCAATACTGTTAGTTTATGTGAAGCTTGTTTCACTGCTCACAACAGAACATCGAAATACGTTATTTTAACGGTGAACTTCGTCGTTCTACTGAAAATTTCGCGGTTTTGATTTTGAAGAAGTTTATTATTTTATTTTTTTTTCATTTAATCGTTTTCCATTATTTCTGTGTCATTGTGTGAATTTACGTCACTAGTTATACCATTATGACTTGAATAACTTATTGGGTATTAATACAGTAACTTTGACATTTCTTTTCTGTTAAAACCTGACAGCTTAAAGACCAACATTTTCTGAATTGTATATAAAAACATTATTATGTAGGTCTAGCTTTATGTAATTGAAAAATATGACTGAAACTTAACAGTAAATGAATTTTAACTGAAGATGTAGTATTAAAAGACCACATTTATATAATAAAATCAATACATTTAAGATGTATAAATAAGACAAACAATTCATCTTCATCGTTAACATTTATATATCAGCAAACTTGAGAATTAGTTCATCAGCAGTAATTGTAAAGTCAGCAGGTCATTCACGTGACAGTTTTGTCTCTAAGAGAACTGTATGAGTATGATAAGGTAGTTGATTAAGGTGCCAATAAACTGAAACAAAATGAAATGCTCATTTTTACACAGATCATTCATTTTCTCAATCTATTTATTGAGTCATATTTATACACTATTATATCCATATTCTGGTGTTTTTTGTAATCACGGTTGTATATAATCTTAGGTGTGACTGCACAGTTCTAGTTATAGATTTTGGTTCCTTTCATTGTTATTATATTTTTAGTATTTGTTTCCAACAACTACTAGTATGACCATCGACTATTAGTTTAGGTTGGTGTTTTTCACTTTTAGCTCTAGATTCATCACTTAATAGCGTAAGTGGAAGTGGGATGTTACTTTTTTGTACTCGAATGATGGTATAGTATATATGAGTAAGAGATTAACCGAAAAAAATGAAAACCTAATTTGCATGAGGAAAATAGATTTCTTAAACTATTTTTTGAAGTAAATACGTAGTAGTGTCTTCTTACACTTACACTGAGATAAAAATCTTTATTCCTACAACAGATTGAAGAATATTTTTGTTATTAGATGAAATAATAATTTAGAGAGAAAATCGCATGATTTGTGATGCATACAATCCTATTTATTAAACTGACGTAGGTCATGGAACAATAACGAGGACAACACCTGGAAGGATTTTGATCACATAAAATATTTTTCTATTACTATGATTAGTTGCATAATACAAAAACTAAAGCTTGTATGACAATTTATATTTAATTATAGTTCTGAGTAACATAAACTTACCGATATGAGATACTGTCCACTGAAGTCAAAGCAGGTGATTGCTACAGAGCGGTGTTGTAGTTCTAGATGAAGAAGGGACAGCTGCAATTTAAATCAAAAGTTTTATATCAATTTGTTATAAATTATGTTACCTAAATTAATTTAATTTCAACTAGTTCACAAATACAGGATGTAATAAAATAACAGGGACGATTTCATATTTCACTTTCTAATTAACACGATGAGTCATTTTAATGGATTTCTGAGCTGAATATTACGTTTTGTGTCAATGATCGTAGTGAGTTTATCGAACTTCTCAAGAAACCCTTAAAAAAGACAATTAAAACACAAATGAAACATTGCAGATTAACGTTGATAAACAACACAGCGTTCAGTTTCATGTTGATGTTAATAATCGCAACAACAACTTAAAGTAGTGGTCTAAAACCACCTACAGGAAGAATTAATATTTTCTATCTCATACGGATTGTTCCAAGTAAATTTAAGTTATGATTTTTTTCTGAAATTTATATTTTTTTAATTTGTAGTTGTGATGTGTTAACAAAAGATTATTTTTGCTTTTATAATTTTTAAAACTCGTCTATATAATATGTCTTTTTAGTGTACACCGATGACTTTTACAAATTAACTACATGATTTTGTTTTTCAATGTTAACATTGTTGGGGTAAGTACAAAAAGTGAAGAACTTTAGTCATTACGCCATAAAGTAGTAAGGAAACTAGAGTTTACATTTTGTTTGGGGATACGGAATGACATTAACAGGTATTGACTGTTCTGGGATGATAAGTTGTTTATTATACCTTGCGAAAAGGCTTTTGGTAAAATGATGACTATAGCCTACTTGTGGTAAAAGGCTTTATTAAAATGTTTTTATTCCTTTTCTAGTCATTTTAAATATTGGCCATCGCTCTGAGGAAATATATTCTCTCGCCCTCTTGAAGTGAATGTGCGATTAATTTTTTAAAAATTGAATACTAAAATGACAACTTTAACTCGTTCAGCTTATTTGTTATTAATTAAAGTAAGGTAACTAAAATAAAAATAAGTTTTGACTAGACTGTCAAAATATGGAAAAATAGCAATAAAAATATTAAAATATACAAATAAACGCTTAGATGAATCTATCTTTTATCATGTCGTCTTGGATTAGTTCTCTCTCTTTCATCCTTCCTATCATATATCTTTTGACCAACTGTTACTTTTTTATTGTGCATAGTTCCTCCGATCACTGATTCTAATTAAATGTTTTTAATTACCTGTAAAAGTTCATTACATGATCCCTTTATTTTGTTATAAACACTATCGCAGTTTCAAACGTCTCAACCATGCATTATCAGGCGTGATGTCACTCACGAGAGTTTGTCATAACACAAAATAATTGTGAAAAACACATGTAGAACACAACATGTATGCACATAATATGTTACCTGATGACTGGTGCTTGAGACATCTGAAAACCGCGGCGGTGTTTTTAACACAATAACTGTATTAGGTTTACAGGTTGATTAACGTTTAATCAACCCTTATTACCTTTCAACCCTGACAATATGAGAGTATTCTAGGCCTGGGTCAGGTTAGGTTCAGTTTACTTTGTTTTGTTTATTATTTGTATAAGGTGATAATTACTGAGAGGTTTTTTACCTTTAAACAATAAGTAAAAACAAAACAAAAATAGTATTGTACCTACGTATTTAGAAGCGGAAATATTAAGCAGTTCTATCTATATTTCACTCTGTATTTGTAAATAGATGTTTAACTAATCACCTGTTTCTCAATATAACGTGATTTCTGAAATGTCCTGACTCTGTCTATTTCCACTTTGAACTGCTCAATCTGAAAGTAGAAAATTAAATTATTACTACTATAAACCAATATATCACCAAGCAATAAAATAAAGATGGGGGGTAGAATTTGAAGGTTTTTCCTGATTGATTTCCAGATATAATAACCAAAGTACAGGATTTGTGCGACAGAGATAATAAAATTACGCAGTAACTTTACACACATTGTTATAATTATTGTCATATTGTTTTTAATAATAATTTATATTATATATCTATAAAGTGAAATATCTATATTATAATTATATTAATATATAATGTATGTATAGATTGACAGTGGATGGAATATAAAGATATTATTCAATTTATTACATTCTGAAACTAACAGCCGTATGTTTTCAAAACAGAAGTAAGTCTGATAGTCTTAATTTTGATATAGATATCTCCAATTGAAAGGAACACATGTGGACTGTAATGTTTTTAGCAATAACCTTTATTCTAAAATGTTTATAATAATTATTAAAACATATTTTGATTTATTTTATAGTACAATAAAGAAACTTCAGTAATTCTTTATTTAACAACTAGAACTGCCCAAAACTTCTTTGGATTAGTTACAAGTAATGTTGTAAACATAACCTCTTAAGTAGCTAAACTCATCAGTTGAAAAAATCTGTAAGAATATTTTTAAATGTAATATAGTTATAAAATTTAGGTTTTGGAATAAGATATTTGGTAGCAAAAAATATAGTATTCTTATACAGAAATATATTGAAATTAAGAAAAATCAAATTAAAAATGATTACAATATATGAAAAAATTGGGATATTTCAATCCTACATGTAATGGTAACACTCTGCCCGACTATAAATATAGAGGTTATTTTCCAAAAAACTGCGATATCACTATAGTTAAGAATTTTGACAGAGACATGTTACTAACATGATCTTAATTTGGGGAGGCTCTTACGCATATGTACAAGTTTAGTAGTTTATGTGCTTCTATGGGGGCTTTTATGGTGATATATACAGTGACATACATAGTAGAGATTCAGCAAACCTTTGTAACTACTGATTTAAACAAAACCGTAATGGATAAAATATACGAATAAAATTTAACATTGTCTACAATGTCTAAAAATCTACTTTTGGTTGTTACATTTACATGATCTGCTTGTATAAATTGTATGATATGCTGGGTAGTAATCTGGCACCAATTAACTTGTTTTAATACCACATCAGAAATAATTTCAAAATAACATTATTTATTTGTAGTTATAAATCTGTGATTGAATGAGTTAAAAACGAATTAACTGTGTCTGATTTGAGTATTGATAGATTACACTTTATAATTTTCATAAATTAATCTATTTTTTTCAGAAACATTCTTGTCAACAAAAAGAACATGCACATAAAATAGAAAAACTACAATTATATTTTTTCAAAAATAGCACATTTTTGTCACATAGGCCCTAATCGAAACATATTTTTGATATAAATATTTTAATAAAAAGAAAATATTCATAATAATCTTTATGTAGTAATTACTTTTATTAGTTTGAATAAATTATTCCAATAATATTTATTTTTTGGAAATCAATAAATTAAATTTATTAAACTAACTTTAGTTTTATTATTTCTTGCATTTATTTTCTGAATATTCAGTTGTGGTAGGTAGCATATTTAATATTTTTACATTAGTAATCTTTGTTTCTCCAATTTGTTGTAATATTGTAATATTTGTTGTCTCTTTTTTTTAATTTTAAAAATTTGAATATATATATATATATACCAGTATTTATGTTTACTTTGAATTATTTCTAATTTTGTAAAGAAATGGGAAAAATTATTTTAAAACTGTAGCGCCTTCTAATAATATTATTGAAAAAATACAGAAGATGAAAATTCTGGATATTTAAATTCTTGTTTTATACATATACTCTACGGAGGTGCAGGTCAGAGGGCTGCATTAACTGACTGAACTCCAAAGTGTAATCAACCCTTTACATGATTGTAAAATGTTTGAGAGGCTCTATCTGTATTCGAGATTTATTGAGCAATTATTGCAACAAGATAGCAGGTGATAATAAAACGTGAAGTTATTCAAGAAGAAAGAGAAAGGTTAGGATTTGTTTGAAGTTAAACTAAAATATGAACCGGCCTCTTACTTTGCTAATAGTTGTTGATAACATTTTACTCACTAATTATGATTTACCAAAAGAAACGAGAAAATTAATTAACCTTACCTCAAAGTCGAGACTAATTGACAAAGAAGACAGCATGAATAAGTTGAGTAGTCCAATTTGAACAAGTGAAAATAGTCCATCCGAGTTCTTTCCTATGAATCTTTGTTGCCAATCACCGTAACTTACTATTGTCATCCAACACATAAAATTTGCATAAACAATACGACACAAAAGAGCGAAATATCGATTATTAATGGCGTGATTGTCTCTAATACGTCGAAACACCTCGATAGTATCGAACAATATTTCCTCATCATCGATACCTTCAATGTGTATTGACCGGTTACTTTTTAAGTATTCAGGACAATCAGCAATAAGTGAAATCATTTCCTTCACTCCACTGTATCGCAATTTAACCATGAAATTTAACATCACCCATTGAAACATTAGTCCAATTAAAAATAAATCAAAAAGTAATTGTAAAATACTCCAGGCTGTTAGTTCTTTAAATATCGCTAAAATGTTCCAGTAGACAAAGATTATTCCGTTCAACGGCAACAGGATTATGATCAACATCTGCATTTTAGTTAGTGGCTTAGATATCCTCAGCATGTTGTCGATTGTCGTCTGATTCTCACCAAATTTTACTGCATCTTGTCTTTTCCAAATCTGATAGTAGAACAAAATTAATGGCGTAACTATAATTATAAGTAGGATGTAAGACGACATCAAAACTTCATAAATAGATGCCTTGTTTAGTCCAACTATTTGTGAAATAATTTCAACAAATGCTTTGTAGGTTATCATTGTAATTAAACATAAGAATGCTATGTGTTTTTTAGAGATTATATTTACCTTCAACCATGGAGACTGCAATAAAAATAGAGGCAGTAAATAGTTTTGTAACTTTACATAAATACTTTCGTCGCACATTACAGTTGTTGTTGGTGTTAATGTCCTACTGAGAATGGAAGGTGACCTGTATCTATGCATGTTATTGATCGTAATAGATTCCACATGAATATTTTAATGACAGGTTGAAGATATGTGTCAACCCAATAATATAATTGTTTTAACAATTTTATAATGATAGGTGTAATATTTTCAAGCAATTCCCTATATTGAAGGTTTTATAATATGAAAGATAATATGTTCGGCGAATTTGGATTCAGTTTTTGTTGTATGTTTAATTTGTTTTACTAACGGTTGGTGCATTTGTAAGCGATGTTATAATCTTATCTATAGATCACATTATAAATGTATGTTCATAAGGCTTGTAATAATTTGTCCGTTTCTGCTCCTGTAATATTTTTAATTCAATATTCCATTCATGTTTCATATACAATTTATTGATACGTCAGATCATATGTGGAAACATTTTACAGCCTTGCTTTACTTGATGAATTTTTGGTGAATTTGTAATCTGCAGTATCCTTCGTGACCTTTACATCTGTCAGTGATTATGTGGTTTCTCATTATCTAGGGTATAATTAATTATTGAAAAGAACAATATGAAACCCAACAATGAAGGTGGGAAAATGTACCAGAAGCTAAATTGGTTGTCATCTTAGCCTTTGTATTTTAAAAACTAACTATGTCTGCTAAAATATAATTCTAAATTTATAATAATTAAAAAATTTATAATTTATAATTAATAATTAATAATTCGTAATGACATCTACTTTGTCATACACAATTATTCGTAGAATAAGGTAATACTAAGTAATAAACGTGTTCTGTTTTCAATTATCTATAAAATCGACAACTTCCTCTGAAGCACCTTTTTTTCCAAATGACAACAGAAATGATTCTGTCCAATAGACTAAGAGGAACTTGAAACACATTGGTATAAAACAAAATGTCAAATTGCCCTAATTACTAATTATTTTACAATTGCTAAATATATCTTCGCAGTTGATTTCACTTAGGGTTTTATGCATGCGATATTTCATAATAGTGTTATCTTTCTTGTTAAAATTATTAATATAGTATTAAAGTAGTGGATGGATTTGCTCAAAGGTTATTCCACCAGAGGAAGCGGAGAATAATGAAACTTTTTTTCCAAACCCAGATGATGTGTATGATACTTAGAAATTGCTACAAAATCTGTTCATTTTGACATACCTAAACTTATACTTCTATCCACCATTCCCTAAAACACCTAAAATCAATTGTCGCATGAAAAAAAGAACTCATTGCAATAATTTTAATTTATTCAAAATTATAATTGTGTAACTCAAATATGACATAAATGTCCACTCTATCAACTATTCAATAATCATAATAAGTTGTAGTTAACCACTGCAACATTAGAAGATCGACTGAAGGTATATAATTCTACTTAATTTTATTATTATTTAATTCACTAAAAATATCATTACTGGTTCTTTGGACAAACAGGAAACTTGGCAGCTCGTTGGAATTGTAAACTGTTCGACTGTATTTTCATTTCATATTTAGTGCCGATAAAGTAAAACAACAAATGGCAGCATTACTTCATATGATAAAAAATCTCAATATTTGAATAAATATATTATTGCGACGTCATTATAACTTTATTTACTCTAAAATAATAAGTTAAAAATTCCCTTAACCACAAACTAAGGAAAAATACAAATTACTAAACAGACAACACAAATGGATAATTATTTGATTATTTCCTTAATTTCTTGATGTACATTTAAGTTGGAATTGTATGTCACGAAATAAATGGAATAAACAAATAATTATCCACTTGTGTGAGGTTTATAGTTATTTGTGTTTTCTCCTAAGTTTGTAGTTAAGGAAATTTTCAACTAAAGTATTATGAAATTCACCACAGGGCTCACAGAAGATTTATCTTTCTTTATCCTAGTCAAAACATAAACAAAATCAAAGATAGATGTATAAGATAACAAAATATAAGATTCAAAATTAATTAAAATTACAATGCAAATATGAGAATTATATTTGGTTTATTTTAATTAGGCAGTGATATCATAACAATTTATAAAATAGGAGACCACATCCAAATAAAATACAATCACCTAAACACAATGTGAACCAAAAGTATTTGCCTGAGGCTCTTTTTAAACGATTTTTAGTATTGTAAATAATTGTTATTTTTAAGAAGTATACTAAATAACTTTGCACCGATTTATGTAAGTTTAACCTTCACTGACTATCATTACAAACTAGTCTGTTGATGTAATTATGTAATTTTTACACTGGGCATAATATCACTCCCATTTGAAATACAGTAACATATCAAGAATATACAGACATGAATGTGTAAGAACTATGAACGGTTTTATAATTAAAATAAAACTTGACACGATTTCTCACGAATAATACATTTATTAAATCAAACACTCTTTAATGAAAATTTCGTCATCTTCAGTTATACGAGAAATATACAATAATCAAATTATAACTTTTTAGTGTTGAACTCCATATATTAACTTCATCTGTGCTGACAATCTTTCCTTAAGAATTACATTTTGTGTTTTAAGATAAATAAAGTGACCAGCGACAGTAATGTTAGTCCTAACATTGTCACATTTATCAAACAAGAGACAAATAATTAATCAATCATATCAATAGCTTTGGAAAGGTCTATGAACCGTCCTGTTTGCATTAAGACACTTCATAATGTACTGGTTTTGCTTGTGGCGCCCTCTCAGAACGGCACAGTGTTGACATCAGTATAGGAACGAACGACCCAAAGACCATACGATAATTACATCAATTTATGCGAAAATTGCATCATTTCATATAATGTTAAATTGTCACCATTTTCACCTAGTAATAGTTTTGCCGGTTGCGCACAATTTTAGTATCAGTATCGGAACGAGCGAACCAGAGAACTTATATTTAAAAAAATGGCATTGAAATCGAAGAATGGCATGAATTCACCAAATTAATGACTTATTCCATTTAATTTTAATTTGTCTTTACCTGCATCTTATATTATTTTTTCCTGTGGCACCCTCTAGGATGCGCACTTTTTTCACATTACAATCGGAAAGAGCGACCCCAAATACATTAAAAATAACATTGAAATCAAAAAATTATATCGATTTATGAACCCCGTCTCTTATTTCATATTACGTTTAATCGGACATCATTCTTATTGTTTGTATTTAATAAATAAACAAATTATTAAGTTTCCGCAAAAAAACTGTTTACGTCTTTGATCTAGACACTCTAACGAATAAAATGAGCTGACACAAGTCATTTAGTATACAGTACTTTCACTTTGGATCAGAATAAATCCCGTTTTTTGCCCTGACTAGAATCTTATATTTGCACATTACTACGGCAAATAATAATTATAAGATTCAACACTAATTTTTCTATCTTAATTTATGTGGGTGTAAGCATAGTCAACAATTAGTGTAAGCATGTTGTTTTTAAACCAATAAACCTTCGGCAAGCAGGTTTTAAACCAATAAATGAAATACGAGCTCATTATCTTGCCAGATCATTATCATTTTGGTTAAGCCAAAGTCCTCTATCGCTAGCACCAACCATACCTCCGCCACAATTTATAGTTTTACAAAGCTTTTAGAGTGGAAATTTGTCTGTTAGGTTTCCTAAACCGTTATCTGATAATAATTAGGCTGGATGACTGACAAATTATGCAAAGAATGAGGTAGTATTTAAAAATATATCTTATTTAGGTAGCTGGTAAATAATAACCTCCTATATACGTGTGCCTAAAATAATGTGTGAGAACTTTAATATTCTAATCCAAACAGCTTACTGAATATCTTTTATAAGGCACAAAAAATGTTTCGCTCGATCTCTATACTGCCCGGTGTAAGAGACGGTACAATTTTTTTTTTTTTTATTTGTTCCAGAATTTCAAACTTCAGGAATAAGTGTTCTACACTTAGCTTATACATTTAGCTTGAATGTATTTGATACAAAACCTACATTCTAAACCACTTAAGGTTAAAATCAAAACTTATAAGAAGTTTAATTTATTTTTGCTCAAGTGTAGCCTCTATGAACCCAAATCAATTTGTTATCATCACCGACAAATCAATTTGTTATCATCACCAAAAAAATTCCTAGTCATAAAATGTCGTTAAAATTTTTTTTAAATAGCCCATAGTAATGTTGAAAAACGAAATTTCACAAAATAGTATTTACTGAATTTGTTCAAATTTTAGTTAAATATGAAGATTATTAACCCAAACTTAATTGAAATCTTAACTAAACATATATTATGATTAAGACATAATTTGCAAGGAAATAACTTTGAACGTTATTAATAGAAGCTCCAAATTAATGAATTACGATTTGCACTGAAGACGTGTTTATGCTACAAACCAATATATATATTCCAAATAAGTTTCATTTTCAGATTTTCCTGACAAATACCGATCTGACATTTTTTCTAACAAAAAGTTATTGCGCTTATTTCGTACAGTTTATTTTGTAAATTTATTTATTTAAGCTATCTACATGATGAGACTAATCTTCTTTCCTATGTACGTTAAAACAAAAAAACAAAGTAGATCTTTATTTGTTTTCTAATTAGTCAAATAAAATCTTCATTTATTCATGTAAGATTAACAATAAAAGTTTGTTCATTGTAAATTTTGTATTTCGATAAGATAACAAAATACACAAACGTCTCCTCTACTGATCAATTCTCAGACAGTTTTCAGAATGTTTATGGGGGAGATTATAATTAATTGTCAGATATTCGATAACAATGATATCATTGAAAATAAATACTTAATCTGGTAGAATATAAGTTTCTGTCCAAATTATAATCCTCAGTATTGAACCTTGATGGATGTGACTTGTAAAATAATTAATTACAATGTTTGAAATCATCAATTAATTACTGGAAAGTAGTATATGTGTGGCATAGCTCTATGAAATGAAGACTTTTGACAGTCTATTCAAAACAAAATGGTTGCTTAGGGTGTAAAATTATCTCTTAATCCTTTTATATCAACACGAGCAAATGACGACTTTAAGACCTAAGAACAAAATACAAAATTCTTATTGTTTTTTTAATTGGCTCTAACGATTATGCACTTTTTTTAGCTATTAGGCTCTAAATTTTGTATTTTATCACTTTAAACGAGAGTTGCTTCATACTTTAGAAACGACGTGTTACATTTATATACAAATGATAACAACTGTTGGAATAAGTGATAAAAATAATACTAATTGTGAATCACTACTCAATAATTTAAAATAAATCCACTACTAAAATATGTTTATTTTACAGAATTTAAGCTTCTACATTCCTACTTTCACGTTCATTTTGTTCATATGTTCATTCTACTCCACGGAACTCATATCCACATTGAACAGGGATTTACAATAAATAAGTTTAATTTTGTGTCCATCTCCAATTCCGGCTACCCAACATCGATGAAACCTTGGTTCCTGTATGAGGGTTCTGTCAATGCTATTCTTGATGAAATACTGACGGTAGCATTACAATGACGTAGGTTTATTTAAATTACTTTCACCATCACCTGGTTTCCCACTATCCCTTCCATCAGGAGTAATCAGAGGCATCCTCCGTAAACATGTCGTCTACTAAAATGATCATCAGTAAACCTTTCTGGTCCTATTTTCTACTGCTGAAGATGTGCAAGAGCAAGATGAAATCTCAGGTCGGACCTCGGTTGATGCTTCTCCTATCTTGGTAGGATTTATCGGATTATAAGGTTCCTATAAAAATCCCAGGAGTAACTAGGGAAATAACCTAACCTAACTTAACATAACATAAACTAAACCTAACCTTACCTGGATAGAACCCCTCACGTTTATGCAAGGCTAAATACTCTAAGAAGGCGCCTGGTATCTCAGAGAACTTTACCTGTTAGAGGCATGTAACCTGTGCCATTAACCTTCGCCACAGGTAACCTACACCCTTGAGATTAGGGATTTTATTTTAGGGTTTACTCCCTTAGATCCAACGCATTCAGTCTAGACTAATTATTGTCCAGTGAAGGGCCACCACGTGCAAGGTGCAGTTCTTCACTGCACTGGGCCGCATCTTATTGGTGCGACCCATTCCTTGTGTAAGGATATACCGTACCCCTGAGATCAGGGAAATACCAGAAATTCAACTTAGTGATCACCTCCCCAGCCTCTCTTCCTCAATTGTATATAAGTAATTATATTTTATACAATCACGATAACTAAGTATCTCGTCTGACATTATTTGGTAAGCTTTCGTAACCAAGCATAACTGTAAAAAGAAACAAATAAAATTGAGCTTAAATAGATAATAATAATAGTAAATGCAAGTTCAACTATACAAATTTAATTAAATTTTTTGGAAACGGGTTATGTCATTTTGCGACTCTATCTAAGATATGTTGATTCCCAACATACAGTCACAACCAATGTGAGTCCATCTAATGTGTGTTGTAGTCATTGGATATAAATTTATTACAGTTGTACATAAACCTTAGAGATAAAAGGTAATTAAATTAAATCTACCTTCACCCTCCATCCCTGTTACAATGCGGACGTCAAGAGATAGAGATCTGTTCAAAGTTTGTAATTATAACTACACCATTTTGTTTTTATTGTAACGTGTATGTGCAACAGTTTTTTTATTTAATAGATTCAACGAAAACAAAGTATATAAAAGTATTTTTGAGAGAAATAAATCCTATTTAAATAGGCATTATTTAAACATCCAGTTATTCAAAAATTTTAGACCCAAAATATGAGCTTGGTAAATACAATATTAGCTAAAGTGTAAAGTATGTTGTTTTAAATTAACATCCAATTTAAGTTTTTAATTTTAGTATTTTTAACTCGTTTAATTAAACCACTCGGTCATTCTCTCTCTCTCTCTCTCTCTCTCTCTCTCTCTCTCTCTCTCTCTCTCTCTCTCTCTCTCTCTCTCTCTCTCTCCCCTCTCTCTCTCTCTTTCTCTCTCTCTCTCTCTCTCTCTCTCTCTCTCTCTCTCTCTCTCTCTCTCTCTCTCTCTCTCTCTCTCTCTCTCTCTCTCTCTCTCTCTCTCTCTCTCTCTCTCTCTCTCTCTCCCTCCCTCTTTCTTATTATTATTTGTTACTTTTTTTAGTTTTTGTGTAGTAATAATAGTGATTATTTTAATTAAGTGGTGTCTTTTTTAAATGTTATTATCTATGAATGTGCTTGTGTGTATGTATGATTGTATTTATCAGTATCAACACATGTAAGCTACAGTATTTCATTTTATTTTATATTTGTTTCTAAATTTTATTAGGATGTTTAAATTTAAATTTGTTATTTTTTATTTTATTTTAGTTATAACTTTCATTTTGTCACTTTAATTTTAAGATTGTTAATTTTTATTTTATTTAAAATCTTAATTTCATTTTGTAGCTAGTTTAAATTTAAGTTTGTTAATTTTTTATATTATCTTAGTTATTTTTAATTGTTTTAATTTTTTTAGTTTCTATTATTATCAAGTTGAGAGTAAAGAATGCACTTAACTTATTATACCATTGTTTAATTTCAAGATGATAACTTACAGTTATTGTCCATCTTTTGTATTTTTCCAAATAAATAAATCCATATCAGTTATACATATACTGACTGTGTAAAAGAAATGTTTAGTAATCCAATAAAAAGAACATGATTACACATTGTTAAACTGTTTTATACACTATTTTTAGCGTCAAGTAAACTAACATGAGTCTGAATTCAACTTATACAACTACAAATCTGGTTCCATTATTTGACCTCATTCGTTTCCTAAGTATAATATATTATTTTTTTTAATCTGAATTTATAAAAATGATCAATTTCATCAAAATCGCTCCACTTGTTTGAAAAATATTTAGCATAAAAAAGGCACCATTTTGAATTAGTTAAAGGCCAAATTTGAGTTTTTAATTTTTTATTAAAAGTAACAGAATTTAAAATTATTTTGTTTCTAGGTCAATAGGGTGTTGTAGATAACTACCAAGAAATTATTTTTCCCCTTTTATTATTATTATTATTTATTTATTTATTTTTTACGATAATTCGGTTATCCTTCGGCCTAAAGAAAAAAAACAAAAACCATTTGTTTGCAATAATTAAAAAATTTAACTATTTGTCTGTTGAGAAATTAAAAAAAAAAAGAAGTGATTTTTACGAGATATTCATTATTAAATAATATGATAGGGCGCCATTTTCAAATATAGTAAATATATAAAGTGTGATCCATGAAAAAGAAAAACCTTTTGATTTCCTATTAATTGCTTATTCCTCAACTGATTATTTTGAAACTTTTTAATGTTTTAATAAAGTTAAGCAAAATATTTCATAAAAATTCAATACAATGGAAACAAAATAGCAACCACAAAAAAAAAAACTTTTGTATCTCCACGCTTCTATGCCTTTTACTCATGCATGTTTAATTGTTGAACAGTTGTTTGATTAAAATTAAACAACAGTTTCGTTAAAACAGACACTTATAACCTAATTCTTTTGTGTACAATAATTTTTTCTTTGTAGTTGTAAAACGTTTTTTCCAGTTGAGCAAAAATCAAAATGTTTTTCGTTGCTTATTGTTTCTAAAACGACAATATCAGGTTGTCTTCCCAAGTTTTGATTGACCAACTATTCACTCAATAATTAAGTGGAAAGATTTTTTTGTTGGAAACGGGAATCATAGTGGAAAAGTACACTCGATTACACACAAAAAAAGATACAAATATAAAAGGAAAAACTTATATATTTTACATTTATAGTAAATAATTAAAATCAAGAAGTATAATTCATTATCACCTTATGTCTCAAAAACCTTAAGTATAATTCTTATTATGTCTCAAAAACATATTTGGAAAAGTCTTAGATCCAGCTAGCATATTTGGGATTGTCACAACCGTACTAAATATAAGAAAGTAACTGAGTTATTTGTTGAATAAAAAAAAAGTCTATTTAATAAATCATAACAATTTAAACTTGCAAACTAAATAATAACAAACCAAAATTTTAAATGGGACATTTACTTTTAGTTATAGTTTTTAAAAAATGAGGGAAAACATGTCATATTCTTTAATTTTCAAATTTCTTTATCAGAAAACTGTGTGAAGAAGTTCATCAGCATTAATTGTGAAGTCAACAGTTCATGCACGTGACAGTTTTATCCTTAAGAGAACTGAATGAGGATGATAAAGTAGTTGATTATGGTAGCAATTAACTGAAACAAATTAAAAAGTAATTTGTACATTGAGCGTTAATTTTGTAAAACTATTGGTAATAACAGTTCCTTAAACTTATTTATTACAACATTCTGGAGCCTTTATAACTATTACGTGTAATATAGTTAGGAGAGTAAATTCGCTTTCAGCCTTCACTGTTTGTGATTTGAGATGGAAATAAACTCATTTGTTACATTTACTTTTTATCACTTATTAGAACTTTATTAACACACGATATTTACCACTGCTTTGATTAGTTGTATATTACAAATATTAATTATTCTAATGGTCATTTTCTATTTATGTACATTTTCGACTTACCGATGTGAAAGCCTGTGGACTGTATTCAAAACAGGTGATTGCTACAGGGTGGTGTTGTAATTCCAGATAAAAAAGTGAGAGCTGTAAATTAAAAAAGAGGTCATATAAATGTGGTATTAATTACATTCGTAATATAACACAACTAATATAATGTCTTGCACTCTACAGATACAGGGTGGAATGAAAACATAGGAATTGCCTTATATGGTTTAAAATATATCGGAATGTCATCTAACAGTCAAAGATCCATATATTTACTTAGAGCTAATAACGGCTTTTAAGGCAACTTCATAGTTATTTTATTTGGTTAAATGTGCATACTCCAGTATTTAAATATTATGGTACCTAATTAAGAAGTAGGGTGTAAAAGTAGGGTGTACATTTTCGAATAATTTCATTGTGTCCCTTATTTGTACGAAATATGTTTAAAATACTAATTTATGTACGAGTAATTTTTATAAAGAATTATAGACTTATAGCTTAGATTTTATTTCAAGAATGCAACTTTTTATTCTTAATTTTTTTTCTTCTTTAATTTAATATTTATTGGTTTACGTTTAATTTATTATTTTTTTACTGACAACCCTTATGACGCTCTAAGGACCATATTATTGTCTAATTATCTTTTATTTACATAGTTTTTCGTTTGTTTGTTCAATAAAAAGAAGAAAACAATTATTATTTATTATTAATATTATTATTAAAGAAAATGTTATTCATATTAAAATCGGATACACAATGGTTTATACAGCTTATAAACAAACTACTGCACAACATATTGATTTTAGTTGTTTTTTATTTATTTTATTTATTTATTTTGTTTTTCAAAACACTGGTTGTTAGAGATTCATTATTGAACAAATAAAATATCAAAATAACAACAGTTACAGATTTGTCAAGCAAATTTGAAACTACTCACATTTGTAGGAAAATTTTATTAATATTAGATTTGATGATATATTTATTTAAAAAATATTGAATAGTCTAATATTATAGTATTTGTATTAACAATAATGTAGATAAATAACTGTAATTTATTTTAAACTGTGAATCGTTATCGTTGTTGTCTAAATTGATAATTTTCTTTTCCACACAGCTACGGTAATGTAGCAAAGATGTTAAGTAAGATACACTTTATTGTTGCATTTATAGAACTACCCTGAACAGCTGTCGCTGTCTGGAAAAGGATGACTGCTATTACAAACAAAAAATTAATTGTACGATACATTTTCCCCAATTAAACACAAATTAATTTTTTTATTGTTCTGGAAGGGCAAAAACCTCTCAGTAACCATTGCATTCTAAGAAAAGAATATGAAACAAAAAACAACAAGCCTTCGAGTACTCTAATAACTTGAGGGTCGGTAAAGAACAAAAGTAGGTCAAGAGAGTAGGTTACTTATAACTTAAGTTATTGCTATTATTAATGTTAGTTTATCCCTCAGGGGCTCATTTATAATGAGTACAGGCTGGAAATCCAGAGGAACTACATCAATATACTTCTTTTTTTTAAAATTAATTCTCAGTATCACTTTCCTATCGGGTTCTCTTGACCAGCTCTTGTTCTCTTCGGAAGCTGACGCTAACAGAGTATTAGAGATCTAAAGAGTCTTTATTGATGTTCTTCTCTTCCTTTTGTTATAAGGCAATGATGACAATAGGCTATAAATTACATGATGGGGGGGAGTTGGGAAAAGGTTTTTAAAATATGTTAACATGTCATCATATGAACTGTCAAAATCAATATCTTTACATTAGAAAATTGTAATAAACATTACAGTTTTTTTTGACTTTCTGAATATCGTAGTAATTTTTATGGGTGCTATTTAGGTTGCTTTAGTGAACACATCTTATACAGCTCTATGTCAAAGTATTTATAAATAAAATTCAAGCCGAAGTATATAACCTATCTTATACTTTTTCACCACTGTGTAGTAATTTTATTACACACCTGTTTGTCAATATAAGGAGATTTCTGAAACGTCCTGATTCTGTCTATTTCCTGCTTGAACTGCTCAATCTGAAAGTAGAAAACATAATTTAAAAAAAAAAAAAAACTTTAATATAATTAAATGACAATGGATGAAATAGTGACTTGAATTGGAAAATAATCTTCATTATTTTTGAATTAATAAACTTACTTTAAATTCGTATTCCATCTACAATGTAGTATGTGTATATAAAAATAAACTAAATACACAATATGATATGGATGTTGAGCACAAAGTAAGTGTTTCCTGAATAACATAAATCACACTTATATAAAACCGCAATGTTAGGACAGGGTTACGATGAATACCGACACACGTTTTGGTAATAATAGTGATTTTTTGAGAATCTGACATTTGAGTATAAATAGTAACAGTTTTTCAGTTTAAAATAATATGAAAGTAACAGCTGATTATTATCATTCTAGAAGTACAGCTGATAATTTTAATTCACAAGTAGCTATTACCAAATGAAAAAAATCATAAACTTACGAATTATTGTAGATCATTATCTATCATATTTAATTTTTATTATTTCGAACTTTTTAGAGAGAGTAATGTAATTAGTAAAAACTGGATTTCTGTTAAACACTATTTACGCTTGTCAAGTTTATTTCACAAGGAGATCAGTTTTAAACTTTATTTACATATACAAATATTTACTTGTTTATTTTTAATTTGTCACTCAATCGTTAAATTGTACCAAAATAATTATTCCCATAAGAAAAGCAAGACTTTTAACTCAGTAATAAAGAGAAATACGTTTTGTCTTATCTCTCTCTCCCCTTAATTTGTTTTTGTTGTTGTTTTTAAGGAGATTTGATAAATTATTATTCCTGGTTAATATTTAGTTACAGGTAAGTGAGTGAATTAGTTATTGCACAATGTATCTGTACAATTTATTTTGGTTATAAATAGAAAACGTATATTTTTTTTATAGTTAAAACACGAAATAAGACCTAATTCTCTTTATTTAATTTTGGCCCTTAGGGTATCATTACAATAAGTACGGACGTAGATATCACGAAGAAATCTAGCCTAATCTAACCTAACCTAACCTAATCTAACCTAACCTAACCTAACCTAACCTAACCTAATCTAACCTAACCTAACCTAACCTAACCTAACCTAACCTAACCTAACTTAACCTAACCTAATCTAATCTAACCTAACCTAACCTAATCTAACCTAACCTAACCTAACCTAACTTAACCTAACCTAACCTAACCTAACCTAACCTAACTTAACTTAACCTAATATAAACTAACCTAACCTAACCTAATCTAACCTAAACTAACCTAATCTAACCTAACCTAATCTAACCTAACCTAACCTAACCTAACCTAATCTAATCTAATCTAACCTAATCTAATCTAACCTAACCTAACCTAACCTAACCTAACCTAACCTAACTTAACCTAACCTAACCTAATCTACACCTTGTATCATGTTATCTTGTCTTAAATTGTTCTCTTTTATCAGGTCTCGCATGACCAATTCTTGTTCTCTTCTGACTATAACGCTATTACGTTATTTTTTTTTATTGTTTTTTTTTTTTTTTTTTTTTTTTTTTTCATAAAACGATAAAAAACCGATAACTTTTTCGCCTCTAAATTATAAGAAAATATATTACACTGGCAAAGATTATTTTTTGATCTCGATAAGAAACCATTACTTCAAAGATATAATCATATCGAAAGTAAAGGAAAAATTAGTAACTAAATGTAAAAGATAGGAAGAATGTAAACCTATCAGGACATTCAGGGTACAGTCAACGATATTAGGACAAATTTGAGGTTATATTGATTTACTGACGTTATTTAGTAACAACGAATCGTTATTTCTGCAAATATTATTAAACTATTTTTTATGACGTCACATCTATAGATAGACTAGTAGCAAAATTTTACTTTCTTAGAATAAAACTGATAGATTACAAGTTTATGATGCTGGATAATATTGCTAAACTAAGTGATGTCCTTCAAAAATTGTTTTCAACCAAACTAGATGTATTCCTTGTTGTCTAGGAATATCATCGCATTATAAATAAAGATTAAATAAACGCCTCACCTCCAAATAGTGTCAGGGTTGGAAGAGATCAATCAAGAGTTGGTTCTGAGATCTAAATATGAAATGAAGTTATCTAATTAAAGAGTACGTGTTAAAAAGTTTAGATGGTGCTTTATCAGGGTCGAACAAATAAAAAATGACGTGTGATCTTTGTTGAGATAACGGAGACTTTACAATAACACAATATTTAATGCGGGCTTAGCTTTAGCAAACTAACGGCAGAATATCACATCGTTGGTCAAAATGTATAAAAATAATAATGTAACACCGAGGAAAAAGTTAGAGTTGTTTAGTTTTTATTACAGATATTTTGATTCTAGGTGAAATATTTTGAGCTATTTAAAATACGGTGTAATATGTGCGAGTTCATAACACATTACAATAAAATGTTGATAGCTTTTGTGAGAGTGTATATATATATATATATATATATACAGTATATGTGTGTGTGTGTGTGTGTGTGTGTGTGTGTGTGTGTGTGTGTTGAGGCGGTTTGGAAAAAGCCAAACGTCTCAAGTCCATTTAAAACAAGTTAAATTGCCGCGCTAAACCTTGTAGAGTGGGGACGAGGTGGGGCGATGACGTCACGCCAGTTCGAGAGCAAACTTGCTTGTTCGGACGTGAAAAGTCAAACTGCCTTAGTTCCTATTTTATTAAGAAACTAAATTATTAATATAAATAAATATTCAGTAGAGTCAACCGACCAATAATATCGAAGAATAAATTTAAAATCACATAAAACAAAAAAGTTATTCAAGTTTTTAGAAGGGCTCAAAAACCTAAAATTTGGAAAAAGAATAAATTCAAAATTCAAAAATCGTAGAGTCATAACCAAGTGGGGAAGTAACAATAATCACAAATAAAAAATATGAATTAATAATAATTAACAGGTGAGAATGGACTTAGAAAGTCATTCTTGGGGAGTTTTTTGGAATTTTTGAGTTGAAGGGGGGATCATTTAAAAAATAATAATAAGTACTATTGTAGAGACCACAATAGGGCACAATAATAGGTACTTAGAATCAAATTTGAAAATAAAAAAAAGGGAGATATTAAAATAACAAAACGTAAAACTTCAAAGCCCAAAAGCGGGTAAAATAAACGTTAAAGGGGTAAAGTAACATGATAATTATATGTATTTAGTATGTAAAATGGTAAAACACCAAAGCAGAAGTAATAATATATAATGGGGGGGGTTTTTAAGAACATAAACTCATACGACACAAACTTAAGGACTTCAAAGGCGAATAACTCGACAACCAAACGAGTTATGGGAAAAGTACAAACATAGTTTTTCGTCGTAGTAGAAGAGGAACAAGATTTCGTCAAAAGAATTTTGAGAAAGGACTTATCTCAAAATTTGAAAAGGGGAAAAATCAAATTTCAGGAAAAGGGCGATAACTCGCGAACGAAGCGTAGTAGAGCGATGAATCAAGTTCCACAAGACCCACAAGATGGAAAGGAAGAAGAATCCGAAAGGAACTTTAAAATCGGTTCGAGCGTTCGAAAGTTATAGCGAGTTGAACGAAAAAACGTCAAAAGTAGAGATTTTCATGCAAAAACATGAACAGTTGCGCGCGCATCTTCAAGCAGAGTCTAAAGTCAGAATCATCATATTGCCAACATGGATCAAAGATAACGTTAAAGAAAAAATACTATAAATTATTAATTAAAAGGTGTTTTAATTAATAATTAAGGAAGAAAACTATTCATTAGTCAAAAAATAGGACTAATAAAACATATAGTGTAAATATTTCAGACCAAAAGGGCCTGAAAACACATAATATATGGAAAATACCTTTTTCCCAAAAAGGGAGGAAAATTGGCTCCAGAAAAGTGGATTAATTCCCACTGACAGGGAGACCGAGATTTAACCGTCGAAAGACGATTACTTTTGATTTGGAATCGACGCTGAAAGGACGTTTCTTCTGCAACCGACTCTGAGCTGAGAGGAAGATTCAACTGTCACTCTACTAATTGGACTTAGAATAATTTCAACTTTAATCGATCTTCAAGGCGACTTAGAAGAATTCGAGACCAGCATTCAACTACATAGCAGCTTACAGACTCTGGATAGAAAACATCACATCACTATCATCCTAATAATACAACAAATTCCAAATCCAACTAGAACTTCTATTAAAGTGTGAAGGTATCTTATACTTAAGGAATAATTCGCAAATATTAACTTCTTTTCAAATATAACGTCATTAGGGGAATTATTACAAATTAAATTCATTTTTTAAACCTCTGCTTTGGTGTTGATAATAATTAATAATTTAAATACGACTTTTTCAGTACAGGAAAAACTGTTTGTGGTTCTGTCTGGAAAGTCAAGCGCTTTTATTTTTGTTTAATATATAGATAATCTTACATTAATTAATATTGTTAAATAAATAAATAGTTGTGTTATTGTTCAATTAAATTGTTTTGTGTGGTTAAAAAAGTTTTGAATATAAAATTTTTCTGTGGAAAAGAGGAGATAATATACAAATAATTCATTTCTAAATTTTGTTGTGTTTTTAATATAAATCCATTCTGTGTATGCTATTAACTTTGTTTTAACATAAATTTTATATATATGTGCTCTGGTAATATAATTTGAAAATTTTAAAAAGTTATCATCAGAACTTAAGAGCCGATTTCTCCCAAAAGGCACGACCTTGGAGAGAGAGAGAGTTAATCTTAAAAAAGTTAAATAATCGAGCATTGAGATAAAATTCAGGGAATTTTGCGTTAATTAAAATTTAGTAAGTTTATGAGGACAAGCTCATACTTATTAGAGCCAAGAGTTGCAAAATCTTTGATTTAAAAAAGGTAAAAGTGAGCATCTTGGCCTTGCCCGCGCCTGCTCTGAAAAGAAAGGTGGTTCGCCCAGTCGGTGGTGATCGTACAGCGAGTTTAAGAGTTCGTGATAATAGTGTTCCAAAAAAGGGAACAAGAATCTTAAATTCGCACGAAGTCAGACAAGAATAGCGGCGCGGCAAGTGGCGCCCAATAGCGTGGAGCACGAAAAAGCAAAGTTTTGGAACAAATTTTGAAAATTTTGAATTTTTTAGTGTTTCATACGAACGAGAATATCTTAAGTTCTGATATAATTTATATGTACATGTGTGTTAGTAATAAGTTGTGCTGGTAATTACAACGACAAATATACTAAATTGCAAGAATAATAATAATTAAAAGTAGAGTCCAAATTAAACCGAAATTTAAATTTTTTAACTAATTAAATAAATCAAGTGAATAAGTGAAGTGAAAATGGGACCAGCGAAAGATCCAGCAAAACCGGAAGGTTCAAAAGAACAGGAAACGGAGATGCAGAAAATGGTGAGGTACCTGAACCAAATGGAGGATAGAAGAAAGCAAGAAAGGGAACAGGACAAAGCAGAACAACAGAGAAAAGAAAAGGAGAAGGAAGACAACGAACAAATAAGAAGAATAGAAGACAGAATCGAGAAAAACAAGGATAAAGAAGAAATGGAAGCCAAATGGACCCATATGGAGGAATTACGGAAGCAGGAGAGAGAGGAGATGGAGGCCAAGCAGTTGAAGGAAAAGGAAGAAGCGGAGGCCAAGCAGATCCAAATGGAAGCCAGATGGATGAAGAGAGATGAAGAATTGGAAGCCAAAAGGAAGCAAGAAAAGGAGGAGATGGAGGCCAAGCAGAAACGAGAGAGAGAGAAGAATTGGAAGCAAGATGGAAGCAAGAAAGAGAAGAAGCAGAAGCCAAGAGAATAAAGAGAGAGGAAGAAATGGAGACAAAACGGATCCAAAGGGAAGACGCCCGAAAACAGGAAATAGGGAAATATATGGAGGAAATTAAGGAATCTATAGATAGTAATATGGCCGAAAATACGAGGCGAATAGAAACTTGTGAAGAAAAAGTGGAAGAGTGCGTAGGGGAAATTAAAAAAATGACGGACAGTTTAAAGGAACAGGGAAAGTCAACTATAGAATTTTGGGGAAATTCAAGAGAAAATCCTGTGCAATTTTTGAAACAAATTGAGGAGGTATTCCAAGAAATAAATCCCGTGATGGAAGAAAGTGATAAATTGAAAGTAGTGGAGAAAAAATTGAAAGGAGCTGCCATGGAATGGTGGGAAATAATCAAGCGAGATACAGAAGAATATAGCCAGTTTAAATTGTTGTTTTTAGAGCATTATTGGGGTTATCAAACGCAACAAGTAGTTAGGAATCAGATAGAAAACCATAGATATAATCCTAACGGAAATATGAGCAGGGTTGATTATTTTTGTAAAATGGTGCGAAAGGCCGAATATTTGGAACCCAAAATTCCGGAAGAGTTCCTTATATACCAACTAATGAGGCATTTCGACCAAAAAGTTCAATTAGCGTGTATTGGTAGGGCTAGTGAGCATTTGGAGGACGCTATCAAGTTTTTGAGGACCATTGAAAACGTAGACGGAATGACGAGAGAAGTTCGCCGACCAGATAGTTTCGAAAGGAGGGACGGACCACAAAGAGATCAAAATTTCAGGCAAAGGAATCAAGACTACTCAAAACCATCCCAAAACCCTAACCCTCGATCCTATGGTCAAACCCAGAATAAACCTCAACCACAAATACCTCAAAACCCTGGTCCTTCAAATCAAAAATTCCCACCCAAGGTCACAAAAAACTAAAATACGAGATCTCAAGGCAAAATTTTGGGCAGAAAAAGGATAATACAAACGGAATTGAGATCGACGATAAAACCAAATTTAGCAAACTTAAAAGGGGGGATCAGAAAATAAATAAAATTAAATTGGGGATTTTAAACACAGAAATTAAGAAAGATTTAATGGAGGAAAGAGATAATAAAATTTTAAATAGTGAAGTTTACGAAAAATGTCCGGAAATAGGGATAGAAATCGAAAATATAAAAGTAAATATGTCCATTGACACCGGAGCTCAAATGTCCTGTGTGCAAGAGGATTTTTATAAACATGTGCTTAAAAATAGGAACGATAAAATCATGGAATTACCAGTTGTAAATACGGAAATGGTGACAGCGATAAAAAGCCAACGACAGAAGATTAAATTACAGGCATTATTGGAGATTAGAATAAATAACCAAGCAATAAGAGGGGTATTTATGGTGGTACCAAAGCTGGAAAGCAAAATTATAATGGGTTGTGATTTAATGTGCAAATATCGAAGTCGCATTAATATGGAAAAGGGTTTCCTACAACTGGTAAAGGAAAATGAATTTATTGTTGTAAATTTTCTTAAAGAAAATAGTTCAAGATTGAGCAAAAGCGACGCGCAGACCGAACATCAAAATGGCGGCGAAACCGGTAAAATGGTAGAGTCGTCAGCAGCGAATAATGGAGGCTCAAATTCGCACAAGCGAGCAAAAGGGGCTTGTGTGTTGGCCGTTAAAATGCCTACGGACCTAAAACAAAAAGCAAAGGACGTGTCTAGACCGAGTAGTGACAAATCAGAAAGTGGTCAAAAGCGAGGAAGCAAGTTAAGTGCAAGGAAGGAATCGGCGAAGAGGAAAAATGCAAATTTTAACAATGATGAAGTGCTGTTAAAAGCGTGGGATAAAGGTAACCAAGTAATTAATAAAGATGAAGGGCTGAAAGGAGCGGAGAATAAAGGAAATAAAAATGTGCCAAAGGCAATAATCGACGAAAATAATAAAATAATACAATACGACGAAAATTTGCAAAATAACTCTGAAAACGATTCGGAACTTACACAAGACAGATTCGACGCCAGAGACGGGAGTGATTGGAGAGCTATAATACAAATGGCGGATCCGGAGAGACAAAACGGACGAAATTTAAGGTATCGAAAGAAGAAAGTTAAATTCAAAAATTCTACGAAGTATAAAATAAAAGGAGGACGGCCCAAGGTGAAATATAAAAGGAAAGAAGAGTTTCATGTAAAAGAATTAATGTTTGAAGAAAACGGCAAAATTTTAGGCTTAGGAAATAGTGTTTTAACAATCGATCAAGAAGAAAAAATAAAAGTTTTGGTGGAAAAATATAATACTGTGTTTAGCGAAATTCCAGGAAAATCTAATAAATACATTCATGAACTAAAAATCACTGATAATAAAACTTATGTTAATAGAAATTACCCCATTCCAATAAATTATAGGAAACAAGTACAGGAGGAAATAGATAAAATGCTAAAGTATAAAGTTATAGAGAGATCCCGAACACCGTATATTAATCCGATGGTGGTAGTGTTAAAGCCGAATAAAACCGTTAGGCTATGTATGGATGCTAGAAGACTGAATCAGATAATACAGCCGGATTATGAAAGTGCGCCGCCTATAGAAGAAATTTTAAGGAAAGGTCGTAACAAAAAATTCATAACCAAGTTTGATCTAACCTCTAGTTTCTGGCAAGTCCCACTATCGGAGGAGTCTAAAAAATACACGGGATTTTTATATAACAATAAAGTGTATAACTATACAGTGATACCGTTTGGACTTCAAAATTCTTTGGCAGCACTGATAAGGACAATAGACCTAACATTAGGTACTGAAGTCGACGACTACACGTTAGGCTATGTCGATGACTTGTTATGCATGTCTGAGACTTTTGAAGAACACCTGGAGCATTTAAAAACGATTTTTGAAAAATTTAAAGAAGGAAATCTAACGATAAATCCCACCAAAACTTATTTTTGTCAAAAGGAGGTAAAATTTTTAGGATATGTAATTTCGCAACAAGGCATAAGTACGGATCCGGAAAAATTGCAAGCTATCAGTGATTTTCCGAGACCGACTAATAAGAAAAAACTGCAATCGTTCTTAGGGTTTGTGAATTACTATTCTAGGTTTACTTCAAGATATTCCCATGAAATTAAACCATTGTTAAAATTATTAAGAAAAAATGAACCATTTAAGTGGGACCATGTAATGCAAAACGCTTTTGAGAAAACTAAATCATTATTTAAGAAATCTGTAACAATCATGCATCCTATGGAAGGCAAGGAAACGTTTTTGCAAACAGACGCGAGTGATGGCGCAATTGCTAGCCAGTTGTACCAGAAAAATGAGTTGGGCGAGTTACAAGTTATAGGATTTGTGAGCAGAACTTTAAAGAAAGCGGAGTTAGCTTATACCATCTGTGAGAAGGAGTTGTTAGCCATAGTTCATGGTCTGGAGAAGTTTAGGCCGTTGATTGTAGGGGCACCACTGACGGTGATAACTGATAACAAAGCTTTAAAGTTCCTAAGAAGCTGCAAATTAACTACAGCTCGTCTAACTCGATGGATACTGGCAATCCAAGAGTATGATGCCAAAATTGAACACTGTGCAGGAAAAATAAACGTTCCTTGTGACATCATAAGCAGGATGTATGATGGTCAAAACGAAAATTGTCCAAGTGGAAATAAAATTAGGTTAAAATTAAGTCAGTCAAAATTAGTCACAACAAGAAAATTTCAGGATATCATGCAAAATTTTAGAAATAATCAATTACAGGAATTAACAATGAAAGGAATAAACTTGCAGGAGAGAGATAATTTTAGAATAATTAATGATATTGTATATCAGGAGATTAATAATAAATGGAAAATAATTATCCCCGAAATAAACAAAAATGATTTCATAAGCGAAGTTCACCGAATATATGGCCACTTAGGAAGGAACAAATTGTTAGCGATGATAAATAAATGTTTTTATATAAAAAATGCTGGGTATAGAATATTACAGGTAATCAAAAAATGTAGAATTTGCCAATATGCGAAAAAAACGAATAAATATTTGCAAGGAATGTCTAAGGCTATTGTTCCTAGGGACATCAATGAGATGATAGCCATAGACTACTTAGGTCCATTGCCAAAAGGACTTGGAAATATACAACATATTTTAGTTATAATAGATACCTTTTCAAATTTTATAAAACTATATCCAGTAAGAAATCCAACCACAAATAACAGCATCAAACATATGATAGATTATATGAACAATTTTGGGAAACCTCAGAAGATTTTAACTGATTTCGGAGCAGCATTCACATCTAGAAATTGGAAGAAGTGGATTGCTGAACAGAAAGTAGAACATGTGTTAATCCCGGTAAGACATCCTCAGGTAAATTTGGCAGAAAGAGTCAACAAAGAAGTGGGGAGACTATTACGCACTTATTGTCACGATACTCAAACCACTTGGCGGAAGCAATTACCTTTTATAGAAGAGTTGATCAACAACACACCAAATGAAACTACCGGGTATGCACCAATACAAATACAGTTGAATAGGGATCCAAATTATGTAAGGGAGTCATATTTCCCACGAGACAAAGAGCTGCGACAGAGTGAAACTTGGGCAGAAAAGAAGCAGAAATGTCTTCAAAGGATGACGCAAATCGGCACCAGGCGAGCGGAGAGAATTAACCAAAGAATACGAGAAACAAAATTCCAGGTAGGAGATCGTGTTCTCGTATTGAATGCAAATAGAGCGAATTTGGATAAAAGCGAGACCGAAAAATTAATGCTCGTATATGGTGGGCCATATGTCGTGAGCAAAGTCATGGGGAGAAAAACATATGAAGTAATAAATATTGACACTCAAAAAGTTAAAGGTCATTATGACATCAAAGACTTGAAGGAGTTTCATGAATAAAATGTATAAGTTGTAATGTTTAAAAGTTGTAATATGTAAAGTGTAGAAGCGAGTGAGGTAAAAGGGAAATAACGGACTCTCAGCTGATTAAAAGAAGGTAGCCTAGGTCAGTGATTAACCGGAAAAGTCCCGAATAAATTCCTAAGTGTACAAGGTCAGGAGCATAGCAGTAACACGCATCTGCAAGCCGCACCTGAATAAACAAAGTATAGACGAGGAGGTGAAGGGGAAGACAGGATATTGATAAACAAATATTGACAGACTGCTTGTCCAACAAATTAGCAGAGGGTGATAGGAATGAATGAAAGTATAAATGTGTACTGTTTTGTTTTTTATTAAAGGGAGATTTCCAATAGCATAAATAATTTTTTCTTTTTAACTGCAATTAGGATAATAATCGTTGTAGTTACCAAGTACTTTATATATATGTAGGCATAGTTTTAAATTCAACCAAAGCAGATAAATATAATCATATAAGACGAATTATTCCTTATATAAATGTAATATGTTTTGTGTGTGATAATGTGTTTATTTACAGCAAGGACGTTTAGATGAAACGGCTGTAATGGACTATAAGAACGCTTAAGCAAATTTGTATGTATACCATAATAAATAACATGTGTTTTGAATATATAAATATTATACTATCATGAATAAAATGTGTTTTGAATATATAAATATTATACTATCATGAATGAAATGTGTTTTGAGTATATCAATATATGAAATGATGGAGGAGATGTTTTTTAGATATAAATAAATGTGTTTATATAAGTTGTTAGGTTAATATGTCAAACTTTATGCTGATGATTAATAGAGATGATAAATAAATAGTTAATATGAAATGTGATATGTCGAAAAAGGGGTTTAATACTAAAATTTTAGTTTTTTAAAAAATGAAAAATAGGATATTTTCATTTTAACCGAAAATTTTAGTTCAAAGGGGGGATTTTGAGGCGGTTTGGAAAAAGCCAAACGTCTCAAGTCCATTTAAAACAAGTTAAATTGCCGCGCTAAACCTTGTAGAGTGGGGACGAGGTGGGGCGATGACGTCACGCCAGTTCGAGAGCAAACTTGCTTGTTCAGACGTGAAAAGTCAAACTGCCTTAGTTCCTATTTTATTAAGAAACTAAATTATTAATATAAATAAATATTCAGTAGAGTCAACCGACCAATAATATCGAAGAATAAATTTAAAATCACATAAAACAAAAAAGTTATTCAAGTTTTTAGAAGGGCTCAAAAACCTAAAATTTGGAAAAAGAATAAATTCAAAATTCAAAAATCGTAGAGTCATAACCAAGTGGGGAAGTAACAATAATCACAAATAAAAAATATGAATTAATAATAATTAACAGGTGAGAATGGACTTAGAAAGTCATTCTTGGGGAGTTTTTTGGAATTTTTGAGTTGAAGGGGGGATCATTTAAAAAATAATAATAAGTACTATTGTAGAGACCACAATAGGGCACAATAATAGGTACTTAGAATCAAATTTGAAAATAAAAAAAAGGGAGATATTAAAATAACAAAACGTAAAACTTCAAAGCCCAAAAGCGGGTAAAATAAACGTTAAAGGGGTAAAGTAACATGATAATTATATGTATTTAGTATGTAAAATGGTAAAACACCAAAGCAGAAGTAATAATATATAATGGGGGGGTTTTTAAGAACATAAACTCATACGACACAAACTTAAGGACTTCAAAGGCGAATAACTCGACAACCAAACGAGTTATGGGAAAAGTACAAACATAGTTTTTCGTCGTAGTAGAAGAGGAACAAGATTTCGTCAAAAGAATTTTGAGAAAGGACTTATCTCAAAATTTGAAAAGGGGAAAAATCAAATTTCAGGAAAAGGGCGATAACTCGCGAACGAAGCGTAGTAGAGCGATGAATCAAGTTCCACAAGACCCACAAGATGGAAAGGAAGAAGAATCCGAAAGGAACTTTAAAATCGGTTCGAGCGTTCGAAAGTTATAGCGAGTTGAACGAAAAAACGTCAAAAGTAGAGATTTTCATGCAAAAACATGAACAGTTGCGCGCGCATCTTCAAGCAGAGTCTAAAGTCAGAATCATCATATTGCCAACATGGATCAAAGATAACGTTAAAGAAAAAATACTATAAATTATTAATTAAAAGGTGTTTTAATTAATAATTAAGGAAGAAAACTATTCATTAGTCAAAAAATAGGACTAATAAAACATATAGTGTAAATATTTCAGACCAAAAGGGCCTGAAAACACATAATATATGGAAAATACCTTTTTCCCAAAAAGGGAGGAAAATTGGCTCCAGAAAAGTGGATTAATTCCCACTGACAGGGAGACCGAGATTTAACCGTCGAAAGACGATTACTTTTGATTTGGAATCGACGCTGAAAGGACGTTTCTTCTGCAACCGACTCTGAGCTGAGAGGAAGATTCAACTGTCACTCTACTAATTGGACTTAGAATAATTTCAACTTTAATCGATCTTCAAGGCGACTTAGAAGAATTCGAGACCAGCATTCAACTACATAGCAGCTTACAGACTCTGGATAGAAAACATCACATCACTATCATCCTAATAATACAACAAATTCCAAATCCAACTAGAACTTCTATTAAAGTGTGAAGGTATCTTATACTTAAGGAATAATTCGCAAATATTAACTTCTTTTCAAATATAACGTCATTAGGGGAATTATTACAAATTAAATTCATTTTTTAAACCTCTGCTTTGGTGTTGATAATAATTAATAATTTAAATACGACTTTTTCAGTACAGGAAAAACTGTTTGTGGTTCTGTCTGGAAAGTCAAGCGCTTTTATTTTTGTTTAATATATAGATAATCTTACATTAATTAATATTGTTAAATAAATAAATAGTTGTGTTATTGTTCAATTAAATTGTTTTGTGTGGTTAAAAAAGTTTTGAATATAAAATTTTTCTGTGGAAAAGAGGAGATAATATACAAATAATTCATTTCTAAATTTTGTTGTGTTTTTAATATAAATCCATTCTGTGTATGCTATTAACTTTGTTTTAACATAAATTTTATATATATGTGCTCTGGTAATATAATTTGAAAATTTTAAAAAGTTATCATCAGAACTTAAGAGCCGATTTCTCCCAAAAGGCACGACCTTGGAGAGAGAGAGAGTTAATCTTAAAAAAGTTAAATAATCGAGCATTGAGATAAAATTCAGGGAATTTTGCGTTAATTAAAATTTAGTAAGTTTATGAGGATGTTACCAGGGGACTTAAATTTAATAAAGGCGGAACCAAAATGGTAACAATGTTTAGAAATGAAAAATAAAAAAAAAGACAAAGACAAGTTTAATAATTAACAAGGCTCAAGTTTATTGAAAGCAGAAAGAAATTTCGGCGATTCAGACTTTGTCATTTACAACAAAAGACATTCTGACACAAATGATCAATAAAAAAAACTTATGATTAACAGTATCATAAATTGTAAAAGTTATAAGCCCTTAAATGTAACATATAATAATTTAAAAAAAAAAAATTAATCAACAGATTCTAAAAATTTATCCCCCCTTTTAATATAGATATTTATAGTTACAAAAATTTAACAATAAAAAAAAGACAATGAGCACAGCTTAATAATTCACAGAATTATAATTAATAAAAAAAAAGATTATACGCCCTTAATGTAAAAGTATAATAATAATAAAAAAAAATTAATCAAAAGATTCAAAAAGAAAAAAAAAACTTATCCCCCCCCTTTTTAGTTTATAAGATGATAGTTTGCTTTTAAACAATTACAGAATTTAACAAATATAAAAGAGTTTGATATTTTAAGTTCAAAAAATCATATCTATAGTTAACATGTTTATCACTAAACTAAAGATACATAATATAACTGGTTTGAAAAATTTCTTAAAAACTATATTGGCCAAATAAATTTATATATTTTAAACAAACAAAAAAAAGGAATTTAGAATTTTGAAATTTTGTTAATTGACGTCAATTATTTTAATTTGGAAATTAACCTCTTGGAGGTTGTTAGGACCGAAAATTGCATGCAGGCTCCACCCAATTTTTTGTTTTTTATATATATTTTATAATTAACTACACAGGTCTACATTTAGAAAAAAGTCTTAAGGAACACATATTTGCGAAAGTAAATTTAGGCACATATACAAAAAGAGTTAGTTAAAGTTCTGTAAAGTCAGCTGTAGAAAAGACATCACTTTTATGCACTTGAAAATGTGAAGTTACGTTATACAAAAAAAAACGTGTTTTGCCAACAGGACGAAACTTGTTAGGATGTTTCGTTGGTTTGTGCAATGTGAGACAAGAATTTCTTTATTTCTCCAATTTCTCCTATTTGTCCTACCAGCATATTAGCTGTGAGCAAAAAAACATGTTCTTTTAGTGTCTGTACAAAATCAGACATGTTTTAGCATTAATGTTCATCATTAAAGAAATATCAAATCATTTGCCAAAATTAAAGAAAATTGGTTGTATAACAGAAATTCGTTAAGATGGTACTTAAAAGCTTCTTAGATTATTATAAATCTATTTATATATATTTTAATTTTGTTTAAAAGAAAGCTTGTATAAGACTTGTAAGATTTTGCAAAAGTCTGTAAAACGAAATTTTCTGATTTAGAAGAAATTTCCTCAATTGTTTTATATTTGACAAGTTCATATTCTGATCATTTAATGTTCAACACTAGTTTGCACTTATTTCACAAAATTGTTCAAAACGTAAAATGTGCCTTTGCAAAATTTTGTAAATGATGTTTTAAGAAAAGAAATTTTTATAATCATTTAGTTTCAAAAGAAAATAGAATATTGAATAAAACATGAAATACATATTTTAAAGAAAACATGATAATTAACAAATTATTTTAAAAATTAACAAAATTTATAATATGACAAAATCTGTAAGGTTGTAGTACCTGGTAAATCCTGTCGCAGATCACGTGAGGTAGCACCGAGAAAATGATGGTTAATTTTAACATTTTTGAAACAGATTATTAGACTAAGGCGCACGAGCTGTAATTTAACATGATGTATTTGAAAGACGGTGATTTTGAGAGAAGAAGAAAACTTTTAACTAACGGAGTTATGAAGAATGTAGACCATGTTGTTATCGCATGTAGACTGTGGACTGGTAAATGAGAAGCTAGCTTGACCGGCGAAATGTACTTTGGTTTCAAGTATCAGGTGATGCTTGGTTTTGGAGCGGGCCGCTAGATGCCAGCATCTGTCAAGCGACGGAAAGTAGAATGTATATTTACGAAATGAGTTAAGTTATGTTGCGGAAGTGCTTTTTTGAATTTAAATGCTACAGCTCTCCCCCCCCGAAAGACGGAGTTAGGGTGTAGTCAGAAAAGAGGCCAGAAGGGCCTCCCGCAAAATTTTGAAAAAGGTGCAAAGGGCCAGAAGGGCCTCCAGAAGATTCTAAAGAGGGGCCAGAAGGGCCTCCTACAAACTTCTGAAGAAAGGGGCCAGAAGGGCCTCCTACAAAATTTAGAAACGGGGCACCTGATAGAAACAACGCTTCATAATGCTTTTACAATCACCACTCTAGGGTGTAGCCTCCTTCGGCACTTACTTATTAAATTTTGAAATTTCTATAGCGTCTCAGCTCTTCCCACCTATCATTGGGTCAAGCCCCCGACAGAAAGAGTTGAAGGGTGACGCAAAGGTCGACATTGCTGTGCATGAACTGACTTTGTACTCTAAGGTACGTGGGGAAAGGGGTGGAGTGGCACCTCGGGAATACCAAGTGGAGGTGACCACTCCGGGGACTGGGGAGGGAATGTGCATCGCACATTGGACTTACAGGAAAGGTCGGACTCAGACGGGGGGAGTATCCTCTGAGCCGACCTTTACATTGAATTACAAAAATAAATAAAAATAAAAAAAAACTCCTGAAGCCAATTAGGTCAGATCATGCTCAGCGTCGTTATTTTTAAATTCCTCTTCTCCCATACGAAGAGAAATTTAAACTATTCACGGCTCTTAACAATTTCCGTGAGAAAAAAGAATTTTGAAGGGTCTAAACAAATAATCCATTTCTAAAAATAAACAAAGAAGCAGTATGAAACATTGGTGAGTCAAAAAAAAAATTTCTGCTGCGCAAGGCAGGGCTTGTGGTGTTTGACTTAAGGTCTTATATGTGTATCATGTGCCCCAAAAAAAAAAGGAATTTAATTTAATCAAAAAAATTGTGTAAAAAAAAATTTCATCAAAATATTTAAGTGATTATAAAAAAAAGGTGTAAAAGAAGTGTAGCAAAAAAGGTGTGGCAAAAGAGACAATATAAAGAGGTGACCCACAATGTGAGAAAACCCAACTCCGGTTTTCTCAACCCTAACAAAAAAAACTAAATCAGGAAACAAACATGTTGACCTGCTAACTAACAAACAACCGAATAATTTAAGAAAAGGCAAACAGGCCAACCATGTTGTCCTACATAAAACTGGGCCCCTATAATTTGGAAAAGAAAAAAAAAATTGTACACAATGATATATTATTAAACAGTTCAACATTTCAATTTATCAAGCAAGCAGCACCATCCACATCAACCAGTCCACCGCCATGATGATAAAATTAAAAAAAAATAAATAAAAATAATTTTCCTTTCAAGATGACGAAGACCAAAAAAAAATTCAAAAGCAAGCTCGGTGTTCTTTAACGAGGTTTTCTAATCGCAGCAAATCCACTGCCATTTTTAATTGTTGCTGATGATTATAAAAAAAAAATAAACCAAGTAATTTAATAATAATAAAAAAAAATTTCTTTTAAAGTGATGCAAAAAGGTGAAAAAGCCAGAGAAAGACTCAAGAATTAAATGTAGTGTAGTTGTTGTGTATATATGTGTGTGTGTAAGTATGAATTGATACAGACAAGCGAAAGAAAACTCGAGAAAATTTTGAATGAAATTTTTTGAATTTTTTTGTTTTTTTTTGTTTTTAACTATTTTTGGATTTTATTATTTATTTAAATTTTTTTTTTTTTTGGATTCCCGAATGAGCCCGCTGTATGGATCAAATTCAGTGAATGTTTAGTGTGCAGTGTATGTAAATATATATATATATGAAAAAAAAAATAATTAAGTAGACAAAATAATAATAATAAAAAAAAAAAAATTTTATCAAAATTGGTTTAGAAGTTTTTGTGTAATGTGTTTATAAAATAAATCAATAATAAAAAAAGAGACTATAGATTTATAGAGATTTAAATATTTAAACTAAATTAAAAAAAAATTTCATCAGCAACAGTTGTGCAGTATTTGAAAAGCTGCGAAACATAAAAATGAGCCTTGTTTAGCAAAGAAAATTTTGAATTTAAATTTAGATAGTTCCAATGCAAAATTTTGAAAATTAACTACGGTTCCAGAATTTAAAATTAACCACTCTATAATTTAGAGATAACCAAGCTAGAATTTAAAGCAAACCACGCTCTGCTACCAGAAACATGTTACCAGGGGACTTAAATTTAATAAAGGCGGAACCAAAATGGTAACAATGTTTAGAAATGAAAAATAAAAAAAAAGACAAAGACAAGTTTAATAATTAACAAGGCTCAAGTTTATTGAAAGCAGAAAGAAATTTCGGCGATTCAGACTTTGTCATTTACAACAAAAGACATTCTGACACAAATGATCAATAAAAAAAACTTATGATTAACAGTATCATAAATTGTAAAAGTTATAAGCCCTTAAATGTAACATATAATAATTTAAAAAAAAAAAATTAATCAACAGATTCTAAAAATTTATCCCCCCTTTTAATATAGATATTTATAGTTACAAAAATTTAACAATAAAAAAAAGACAATGAGCACAGCTTAATAATTCACAGAATTATAATTAATAAAAAAAAAGATTATACGCCCTTAATGTAAAAGTATAATAATAATAAAAAAAAATTAATCAAAAGATTCAAAAAGAAAAAAAAAACTTATCCCCCCCCTTTTTAGTTTATAAGATGATAGTTTGCTTTTAAACAATTACAGAATTTAACAAATATAAAAGAGTTTGATATTTTAAGTTCAAAAAATCATATCTATAGTTAACATGTTTATCACTAAACTAAAGATACATAATATAACTGGTTTGAAAAATTTCTTAAAAACTATATTGGCCAAATAAATTTATATATTTTAAACAAACAAAAAAAAGGAATTTAGAATTTTGAAATTTTGTTAATTGACGTCAATTATTTTAATTTGGAAATTAACCTCTTGGAGGTTGTTAGGACCGAAAATTGCATGCAGGCTCCACCCAATTTTTTGTTTTTTATATATATTTTATAATTAACTACACAGGTCTACATTTAGAAAAAAGTCTTAAGGAACACATATTTGCGAAAGTAAATTTAGGCACATATACAAAAGAGTTAGTTAAAGTTCTGTAAAGTCAGCTGTAGAAAAGACATCACTTTTATGCACTTGAAAATGTGAAGTTACGTTATACAAAAAAAACGTGTTTTGCCAACAGGACGAAACTTGTTAGGATGTTTCGTTGGTTTGTGCAATGTGAGACAAGAATTTCTTTATTTCTCCAATTTCTCCTATTTGTCCTACCAGCATATTAGCTGTGAGCAAAAAAACATGTTCTTTTAGTGTCTGTACAAAATCAGACATGTTTTAGCATTAATGTTCATCATTAAAGAAATATCAAATCATTTGCCAAAATTAAAGAAAATTGGTTGTATAACAGAAATTCGTTAAGATGGTACTTAAAAGCTTCTTAGATTATTATAAATCTATTTATATATATTTTAATTTTGTTTAAAAGAAAGCTTGTATAAGACTTGTAAGATTTTGCAAAAGTCTGTAAAACGAAATTTTCTGATTTAGAAGAAATTTCCTCAATTGTTTTATATTTGACAAGTTCATATTCTGATCATTTAATGTTCAACACTAGTTTGCACTTATTTCACAAAATTGTTCAAAACGTAAAATGTGCCTTTGCAAAATTTTGTAAATGATGTTTTAAGAAAAGAAATTTTTATAATCATTTAGTTTCAAAAGAAAATAGAATATTGAATAAAACATGAAATACATATTTTAAAGAAAACATGATAATTAACAAATTATTTTAAAAATTAACAAAATTTATAATATGACAAAATCTGTAAGGTTGTAGTACCTGGTAAATCCTGTCGCAGATCACGTGAGGTAGCACCGAGAAAATGATGGTTAATTTTAACATTTTTGAAACAGATTATTAGACTAAGGCGCACGAGCTGTAATTTAACATGATGTATTTGAAAGACGGTGATTTTGAGAGAAGAAGAAAACTTTTAACTAACGGAGTTATGAAGAATGTAGACCATGTTGTTATCGCATGTAGACTGTGGACTGGTAAATGAGAAGCTAGCTTGACCGGCGAAATGTACTTTGGTTTCAAGTATCAGGTGATGCTTGGTTTTGGAGCGGGCCGCTAGATGCCAGCATCTGTCAAGCGACGGAAAGTAGAATGTATATTTACGAAATGAGTTAAGTTATGTTGCGGAAGTGCTTTTTTGAATTTAAATGCTACAAGGACAAGCTCATACTTATTAGAGCCAAGAGTTGCAAAATCTTTGATTTAAAAAAGGTAAAAGTGAGCATCTTGGCCTTGCCCGCGCCTGCTCTGAAAAGAAAGGTGGTTCGCCCAGTCGGTGGTGATCGTACAGCGAGTTTAAGAGTTCGTGATAATAGTGTTCCAAAAAAGGGAACAAGAATCTTAAATTCGCGTCGAAGCAGCAACGAATAGCGGCGCGGCAGTGTGTGTGTGTGTGTGTGTGTGTGTGTGTGTGTGTGTGTGTGTGTGTGTGTGTGTGTGTGTGTGTGTGTGTGTGTGTGTGTGTGTGTGTGTGTGTGTGTGTGTGTGTGTGTGTGTGTGTGTGTGTGTGTGTGTGTGTGTGTGTGTGTGTGTGTGTGTGTGTGTGTGATTGAAATAATGGTTAGAAAAATATAAAACTTTGTTATAAAAGGAGAGTAAAATGAGTAATGTATAAAAAGAATAACAGAGATGATTGTAATTTTTTGAGTTATATTGACGTGAATGAGATCTTTTGTTGAATTCATTTTGATTACTAATAATGTAAATTTACTTTGAAAGTAGTAACAAATAAACTACAAACTTACCTCATAATTGACACTAATTGTTGTAAATATCAGAATGACATTGGAGACTAGTCCAATTTCCATCAAAACAAAGGTTCCAATCAGGTTCATTCCTAAAGAACTTTGTTGCCAAATGTCGTAACTTAAGATGACGTTCCAAAACGTATACCCTGCATAGATAATATGACAAGAAAGAGAGAAATACTGGTTTATAAATGCATGATTGTCCCTAATCTTTCGAAACACTTCGATAGAATCGAACACCAAGTCTCGATCATCGATATCGTCAAAGTGTATTGACTGATTACTCTGTAAGTGTTCAGGACAATCACCAACTCGGGAAATCATTTCCTTAACTCTGTTGTAACGCTTTTTTGTCATGAAGTTTAACATCATCCATTGGAGCATTAATCCATTTTGGATAAAGTCAAAAAACATTATAAGTACGTCACTTGTTGGTAGAAGGCCAGCAGACAGTGCAATGTCTGAGTAAATCGCAACAATTCCTAATAACAACATTAGGATTAGTGTCACTATCTGAGTTTTAGCTAAAGGGAGATTACAGATCCTCAACATCCTGTCAATTGTCTTCTGATTTTCACCAAATTGTACTGCTTCATGCCTTTTGTAAATCTGATAGTAGAAGCAAAAATACAGTGTGATCACGTTTGCAAGTATATTGTAAGATAATTTCAAAACTTCAGAAATAGATGGTTTGTTTAGTTCAAGTAAATGATCTGTAACTTCAACAATAGCTTTGTAAGTTATAACTGCAATTAAACACAAGAAAGCAATGGGTTTTGCAGAGATTCTAGTTTCCTTTGACCATGGAGACTGTGTTACCAGGGGACTTAAATTTAAGAAAGGCGGAACCAAATGGTAACAATGTTTGAAAAGAAAAATAAAAAAAAGACAAATTTAGTAATTAACAAGGCTCAAGTTTATTTAAACAAAAGAAATTTCGACGTTTCAGATTTTATCATTTACAATTGAGAAAGACATCCTGAGACAAAGTTATCATACACACCTTATGATTAACAATATTATATTTAAAAAAAAAGATTATACGCCCTTAAAGTAAAATATTACAAAAATAAAAAAAAATATGAAAAGATACTGATATTTATTTCCCCCTTTTTGACTTTATGAAATGATGGTTTTTGAAACAGTTACATAATATTGTTTATTTGATAAATTACTTAAATGCTATATTGGCCAATAAATATATATATATTAGACAAAAGAATTTGTTATAAATGAGAAGTTTATTTTAGAAAAGACATGAAATTTGGAATATTTAATTTTATTAATTGACGTCAATTATTTTAATTTAGAAAATAACCTCTTGGAGGTTGTTAGGACCGAAAGTTTGCATGCAGGCACCACCCAAAAATTTTCTATATATTTTATAATTAATTACACAAGTCTACATCTAAAGATAGTTTTTTTTTTTTTAAGAAAACATATTCGCTGAAATAGTTTTAGGCACATATACAATATGAGTTCGATTAGAATTCTATAGAGTTAGTTTTTTTGTAACATCACTTTTGTGCACGTGAAACGCTGAATCTATGTTGAAACAAAACGTGTTTTGTTAACAGGGCGAAACATGTTCAGATCTTTAGCCGTGTTTCTTCTACCAGCATATTAGCTATGAGCAAAAAAACATGTTTTTTAGCGTCTGTACAAAATCAGACATGTTGTAGCATTAAAGTTCATTATTAAAGTAAATATCTGGTTATTTGTCAAAATTAAAGAAAATTGATGGCATAACAGAAATTCGTTAAGATGGTACTTAAAAGCTTCTTAGATTATTATAAATCTATTTATGTATATTTTAATTTTGTTTGAAACAAAGCTTGTATAAGACTTGCAAGGTCTGCAAAGTCTGTAAAACGAAATTTTCTGATTTAGAACAGATTTCTCCAATTGTTTTATATTTGACATTTTCAATAAGATATTTTAATCATTTAAAGTTCAACATTAGTTTACACTTATTTCACATAATTGTTCAAAACTCAAAATGTGCCTTTACAAGGTTTTGTAAAGTATGTTTTTTAAAAGTAAATTTTTATAATCACTCAGTTTTAAAAGAGCATTGAATATTAAATAAAACATGAAATACATATTTTAAAGAAAACATGATAATTAACAAATTATTTTTAAAGCATTAACAAAAATTTAAAGTATGATAAAATCTGTAAGATTCAGTACCTGGAAAATCCTGTCGCAGATCACGTGAGCTTGTGCCGTGAAAAATAATAATTTAACCAACATTATAGACTAAAACGCACAGAAACTGTAGATTAAGCATCGTTGAAGATTGAAGCCGAATTTTTGAGAATCAAGACAATTTATTATATCTAACGTAACGATGAAAAGAGTCAGGCATTGTGAGTGACTACCGGTAGACTAGATTACGGGTATTAGCGCAGACCGGCTGTCTCGCCGTTGTACTTAGACCTCCGATATCATATGATCATTAGTTTTGAATGATCTCGCCGGGTGGCAGCATCTGTCAAGCGACGGAAGTAGGATGTGGAAGTGCTTATTTTGATTTAAATGCTACAGATGTTAAAGTTAAATTTAAATAAATAATAAAACCCAAAAATAGTTAGAAACAAAAAAAAAACAAAAAAAATATTCAAAAAATTTCCTTCAAAAACTTTCTCGAGTTTTCTTTCGCTTGTCTGTATTAATTCATACTTACACACACACATATACACAACAACTACACTACATATAATTCTTGTGTCTTTCTCTGGCTCTTTCATTTTTTTTTTGCATCATTTTAAAAGAAAATTTTTTTTTTTTTTAAAATTACTTGGTTGATTTTTTTTAATAATTATCAGCAACAGTTAAAATGGCAGTGGATTTGCTGCGATTAGTGGACTCTTTAAAGAATACTGAGCTTGCTTTTGAGGTAGTAGCTAGAGGTGGTGAAAAAGACATTGTAGCTAAAATGCGAACCTCTCTTAGGTCCTTTCTACAGAATAGTGTCGAGCCCGAAATGGGGAACTTCACCGAAGACATCCTCTTGCAACAAATAGCGTTAGCCCGGAACTCTTTGTTTGTCTTGCAAGACGACCTGGAGAACCTCGATTCCGAAAGAGGAATCAAAATGATTCGTGTTCGTGCGCGCATAAACGTTTTCGGAAGACGTCTAGAGTTCCTAAATCGGGTGCATACTGAACAACTAAAAGTTGCAGACAACAACGTGCCACGGGATCTGGCCGAGCTACATAACAATTTCGCTACGCTCAAAGAAAAATTTAAAGCTTTTGAGCAAACCATTGCTCCTCTAAAATTAAACGTTAGCATTCCGTTAACGCCCTCTGGGGGAACCACTAAAGCTAGCTCTGCAGAGCCATCGCGGTCTAATGGGCCAAATCTCCTTGCGGACACGCCGCAGGCTGAGGCTCAGCAAACCACACCTAGCAGTTCGAAGGGCTGTCAATACAACTCCTTATACGGGAAATTAAGTCATCCTGCCGAACAGATCATTAAAACAATTCCTCAGACAGATGGGTTCGACCTTGACAAATTATTAAATTTTTTTAAAATTTCTTTAAAAATAGTCAAAACTTACCCGGACGTAGCCGTAAACATTAATAATGTTCTGATGCCCTATGCTCAGGGCCCTTTAAATTCATGTCTGATTAGACATCAGACATTTAAAACCTTTCACAAAGAGGCCTTAAGTCTCTTTATACCTTCGAAAAGGTTGGCTTCGCTAGTACAGGAGTTATTTTATAGGCCCCAGAAGACTAACGAGGCGGTGCACATTTTTGTTAATCAAATTAAAGAGGCTGCAGAAACTTTAAATCTAGATAAGTCCGAATTGGAGGTCACGGACGTCATTCTGGAGGGACTGTCTCCGGAAGTCCGCAACTGCTTAGTTTTTGTTGCCAAACCTAAAAACTTTGCAGACTTAGATCACCTCTGCGCACATGTCAACAATGTGATGTATACTGACAGGCAACGGGCTCCATTAAAGAGACCCGAAGTTAGAAGTCCTGATTTTAGACCGACGAGACCTGTGGTCTGTTACAGTTGCGGACAGCCGGGACATAGAAGCCCGGAATGTCGGAACCGGCCTCCAACAAGGCAATATCCTCCAAAAAAACGGAGGCAGGTTTGGAGTCTAGTTGGTAGCTCCAGGCCAGCCTCCCGTTCAAAAACCAACCACAGCGGATTTAAACATAATCTAAAACCACATTTCTCTAATAAACCATTTTTTCAAAATTTAAATTCAATCGCTTATCTAAGAAGAAACAATTTCGGCAATAAAATTCAAAATTACGTTACTCCCATCTGTTATCATTGTGGCATACCCGGTCATTATATCTGGGGTTGTAAATTCTTCTCTCTGCGGAATAGGTCCAGGCAAACCTATTCCAGCTCTAAGCTTTCCAACTACAAACTTCAAAAAAAAAATAACATTTCTCTTAAATCTAGGGGTCTGAACGATCAGTTTTTGCCTTTGGTAGAAGTAGCTTTTGGGCAAATTAAAGTTAAGGCTCTGCTGGACTCCGGTTCAGTAAGATGCGTCATTTCTAAAGCCCTTTTTAAAAAATTAAAGAACACCAAGGCTTTTAAATCCATAACCAGGGTGAAGGCTGATTGTGTCACGGCTTCTGGAAAAAGGTTGCCCATTTCCTACTCTTGTCGTCTTCATCTTAAAATGGAACATTGTAGTTGGAATGTGGATTTTCTGGTGGCGCATAAGTTGTCGTGTCCTCTGATCCTCGGATCAGATTTCATATCTAAAACGGGACTGGTACTTGATCTTTCTGCAAAAAACTTCTATTTCAAATTTTCAAGGTCTATTGTTTTTCCTCTATGTAATTTTAGTAATTCTGCGTATAAACCTATAGTGTCCACAACATCTGAATCTACTGCTCCTGATCCTTTAGGTCATCTTCAAAAGAACGATAAAAACACCATTCAAAAAATAATTAATGATTTTCCTCAGGTACTCACAAAAAGGTTAGGTCTAACACATCTAGTTGAATACGATATTCAACTGAAGGACAACACTCCGGTCAAGTGTTCTCCATACCAATTGGCACCTCCCAAAATGGAATACCTCCGCGAACACATCAACGAATTGTTAGATTCAGGAGTAGTAGAACCCAGCCGGTCGGCATATGCATCCCCTGTTTTTCTGGTTCAACATCCCGAAAAGAAAACAAGGATGGTGATTGATTATCGGTGGCTCAATCAAAACATCGTCGTCGAAGCGGTGCCGCTACCTAATTTACATCAAAGTTTTAACTGGTTTGTCGGTGCCAAATATTTCACAGTATTCGATCTAAATTCAGCTTATCATCAAATCCCTTTGTCTCAAAAGTCCAAACAAATTACCAGCTTTTGTACTCCTTGGATGCTTTATCAGTTTACTCGAGTCCCTTTTGGACTCTGTACTGGTGCCCAAGTGCTTACCAGACTTTTGGATCAGGTCTTCCATGACATCAAATTTAAATTCATTTTTAATTATCTGGATGACCTAGTCATCTACTCCAAAACTTGGGAAGAGCATCAAAAACATCTTCGCGAAGTCCTTACTCGTTTGCGGCGGGCTGGCTTGACTGTTAACCCAGATAAGGTCCGTTTCGCTGTGAATGAGATAAGCTTTTTAGGACACCTAGTTTCTTCTCGTGGCGTGCAAATTGACCCATCTAGAACAAAGGCGATTAGAAATTTTCCGCAACCCAAGAACCCTAAGGCCGTTTCCAGGTTCATTGGAATGGTCAACTTCTTTGCTAAATTCATTCCAAATATCGCGGAGCACGCTGCGCCTCTAAATCTGCTTCGGAGGAAGGGCCAAAAATTCTCTTGGCAAGCTGAACAAGAGAAAGCTTTTAAACATCTTCGGGAGGCAATAACACAGCCTCCGGTTCTCCGGATGGCCGATTTCGCCAAACCATTCATCCTGCAAACGGATGCGAGCTCGGTGGCCCTTGGAGCAGTTCTACTCCAAGAAATTGACGGCTCACGACAGCCCATAGCGTACGCTTCACGTACTTTAACACCTGCAGAAAGAAAAGCCTCATCTGCATATGAAGCCGAATGCCTAGCAGTAGTTTTTGGAGTAGAGAAATTTAGGCAATATCTAGAACATCGGGAATTCCTATTAGAAACCGACAACCAAGCCCTTTCTTGGCTTTTAGCACGTCCTCGTCAACTTGGTAAATTAGGCCGATGGATTGCCAAGTTGACTTCATTGAAATTTAAGGTAGCGCACATAAGAGGAACTCAGAACATCATAGCAGACTCCCTCTCGCGCATGTTTGAACCGGAAAATTTCAACGAAGAAAATGTCACCTTTTCGTGTACCAGTCTCCTCACAAATTTTCCTCTAGCTTTTCATGACATCCAGACTCATCAGAAGGCCGACCCTATTTTGAAAAATATCATTGCCGACCTTGAACAGAACATCTCTTCGGAGAAGTACTGTTTAAGTAAAGGTGTTCTTTGCCTGAAAAATCATTTGGAAAAGCCCACCAGAATTTATTTACCTCAGTCCTTAGTCGACCTGGTGATTAATTACCATCACGACTCCGTTGTGGGTGGTCATCTTGGAATACTTAAAACTTTGTTTAAGGTAAAGGAGAATTTTTATTGGCCAACTTTAAAACAGGATGTCACCTCTAAAGTGCGAGCTTGTTCGGTGTGCGCTGTAAGCAAACCCGCTCACAACTCCAAATTAGGATACCTTGCCTCAACGGTTCCCAATCGTCCCATGGAAAAATTACATATCGACTACGTCGGACAGCTTCCTAGGACAAAACAGGGCTACAACATGATACTGGTCGCAGTTGACCAGTTCTCAAAATTCACCTGGCTCATGCCTGTCAGAGATGCAACTTCCCACAGTACAATTAAGGCCTTAAGCCAAAACATTTTTCAAAATTTCGGTTTTCCAAAGATAATTATCTCTGACAATGCACAATGTTTTGTATCACATGTCTTCCGCAACTTTTGTTTTTCTCGCGGTATTAAACATGCAACTTTATCTCCTTATCACCCCCAACCTAATAATGCGGAAAGACTTAACAGAAACCTTAAGGCAGCCCTCATCGCCTATCACTCCAAAAATCAATCCTCTTGGGACGACTCCCTTTGCTGGCTTCAGCTGGCTTTCAATTTTGCACATCATGAGACTCTTAAAGCAACACCTTTTAGCATTCTTTTTAATTTTCTCCCCAATACACCACTGAGTCTCAGCTGGAACATACACGATCTCCTTCCAAAACCTAATACTAATCCATCACAAGTTTGGCGCCAGGCCAAAGACAATATAATGAAAGCGCACCAAAAGGCCGAAAAGACCTATAACAAATTCAGGAAGCCTCATCTGTATAAAATCAACGATCTTGTCTGGTGTAAAACACACCCTCTGAGCTCCGCCATAGACAAGCGAGCTGCTAAATTGATGCCTCGATGGTCAGGTCCCTTCCGGATCATTGATTTTCTTACTCCAGTCACCGTTGCGCTTTCTTTCGCCAATTCACCTCGTTTTATTAAAAAAGCACACGTCGAGCAACTCAAACCTCATCATATAAATTAAATATTAACAAATTTCTAGAACCTTCTCCTTTACGATTTATTTTTCTTTCTGATCTTTCTTGGCCCGCACAAATTGTCATCTGGTAGTCTTCTTTCTGTGCACTGCAGAACATAATAAAATACGGAACCAAGCCGTATTTCCTCTAAGCCACATGCGCATCTGTATGTTTGGGCATCGGTGGGCTGAGCTCTCCTAGAGCCCCTCCGTGCCGTAATCTGTATAGATGTTTGCAGGCGAAGAGATATTGATTTTCCTTGTCCAGTGATATATCTCACTGTTTCCCGGACTTGACGCTTTTCAACCCATAGTCTGATCAACTATGAGTTTCCACTTTACGGCAATGGCCGCTACATGTACCTGACATGTTTCCCTATCTAGACATATCTTGACATCGAGCACTCCGCGGGTGTAATCGATGCGACAAGAATATAGAGAGCGTCATGAACTCTTCTGTTTCTTCGTCACCATAACGTCTTCGGACGAGGACATAGTGAGTCCATTTCCTTAATAGTTAAGTTTGGTGTATTTGTTCTTTGTTGTTTATCTTGGTGAAGGTATACTGACCGGTTCTGTCGAACTACATATAGTTAATGTGGCACTCGCCATGCATGTTAGTCTTAGGTTGTTTTTGTTTATCTCGAGGTCTAAAACACCTGTCTGAGAGGAAATTTTTTTTTCTATCCTTTTCAAGCACACTCTCTCTCTCCTTTTTCTAAATTTTGCGGGAGGCCCTTCTGGCCCCTTTTCTTTTCCACTCTAACTCCGTCTTTCGGGGGGGGGAGAGCTGTAGCATTTAAATCAAAATAAGCACTTCCACATCCTACTTCCGTCGCTTGACAGATGCTGCCACCCGGCGAGATCATTCAAAACTAATGATCATATGATATCGGAGGTCTAAGTACAACGGCGAGACAGCCGGTCTGCGCTAATACCCGTAATCTAGTCTACCGGTAGTCACTCACAATGCCTGACTCTTTTCATCGTTACGTTAGATATAATAAATTGTCTTGATTCTCAAAAATTCGGCTTCAATCTTCAACGATGCTTAATCTACAGTTTCTGTGCGTTTTAGTCTATAATGTTGGTTAAATTATTATTTTTCACGGCACAAGCTCACGTGATCTGCGACAGGATTTTCCAGGTACTGAATCTTACAGATTTTATCATACTTTAAATTTTTGTTAATGCTTTAAAAATAATTTGTTAATTATCATGTTTTCTTTAAAATATGTATTTCATGTTTTATTTAATATTCAATGCTCTTTTAAAACTGAGTGATTATAAAAATTTACTTTTAAAAAACATACTTTACAAAACCTTGTAAAGGCACATTTTGAGTTTTGAACAATTATGTGAAATAAGTGTAAACTAATGTTGAACTTTAAATGATTAAAATATCTTATTGAAAATGTCAAATATAAAACAATTGGAGAAATCTGTTCTAAATCAGAAAATTTCGTTTTACAGACTTTGCAGACCTTGCAAGTCTTATACAAGCTTTGTTTCAAACAAAATTAAAATATACATAAATAGATTTATAATAATCTAAGAAGCTTTTAAGTACCATCTTAACGAATTTCTGTTATGCCATCAATTTTCTTTAATTTTGACAAATAACCAGATATTTACTTTAATAATGAACTTTAATGCTACAACATGTCTGATTTTGTACAGACGCTAAAAAACATGTTTTTTTGCTCATAGCTAATATGCTGGTAGAAGAAACACGGCTAAAGATCTGAACATGTTTCGCCCTGTTAACAAAACACGTTTTGTTTCAACATAGATTCAGCGTTTCACGTGCACAAAAGTGATGTTACAAAAAAACTAACTCTATAGAATTCTAATCGAACTCATATTGTATATGTGCCTAAAACTATTTCAGCGAATATGTTTTCTTAAAAAAAAAAAAACTATCTTTAGATGTAGACTTGTGTAATTAATTATAAAATATATAGAAAATTTTTGGGTGGTGCCTGCATGCAAACTTTCGGTCCTAACAACCTCCAAGAGGTTATTTTCTAAATTAAAATAATTGACGTCAATTAATAAAATTAAATATTCCAAATTTCATGTCTTTTCTAAAATAAACTTCTCATTTATAACAAATTCTTTTGTCTAATATATATATATTTATTGGCCAATATAGCATTTAAGTAATTTATCAAATAAACAATATTATGTAACTGTTTCAAAAACCATCATTTCATAAAGTCAAAAAGGGGGAAATAAATATCAGTATCTTTTCATATTTTTTTTATTTTTGTAATATTTTACTTTAAGGGCGTATAATCTTTTTTTTTAAATATAATATTGTTAATCATAAGGTGTGTATGATAACTTTGTCTCAGGATGTCTTTCTCAATTGTAAATGATAAAATCTGAAACGTCGAAATTTCTTTTGTTTAAATAAACTTGAGCCTTGTTAATTACTAAATTTGTCTTTTTTTTATTTTTCTTTTCAAACATTGTTACCATTTGGTTCCGCCTTTCTTAAATTTAAGTCCCCTGGTAACACAGTCTCCATGGTCAAAGGAAACTAGAATCTCTGCAAAACCCATTGCTTTCTTGTGTTTAATTGCAGTTATAACTTACAAAGCTATTGTTGAAGTTACAGATCATTTACTTGAACTAAACAAACCATCTATTTCTGAAGTTTTGAAATTATCTTACAATATACTTGCAAACGTGATCACACTGTATTTTTGCTTCTACTATCAGATTTACAAAAGGCATGAAGCAGTACAATTTGGTGAAAATCAGAAGACAATTGACAGGATGTTGAGGATCTGTAATCTCCCTTTAGCTAAAACTCAGATAGTGACACTAATCCTAATGTTGTTATTAGGAATTGTTGCGATTTACTCAGACATTGCACTGTCTGCTGGCCTTCTACCAACAAGTGACGTACTTATAATGTTTTTTGACTTTATCCAAAATGGATTAATGCTCCAATGGATGATGTTAAACTTCATGACAAAAAAGCGTTACAACAGAGTTAAGGAAATGATTTCCCGAGTTGGTGATTGTCCTGAACACTTACAGAGTAATCAGTCAATACACTTTGACGATATCGATGATCGAGACTTGGTGTTCGATTCTATCGAAGTGTTTCGAAAGATTAGGGACAATCATGCATTTATAAACCAGTATTTCTCTCTTTCTTGTCATATTATCTATGCAGGGTATACGTTTTGGAACGTCATCTTAAGTTACGACATTTGGCAACAAAGTTCTTTAGGAATGAACCTGATTGGAACCTTTGTTTTGATGGAAATTGGACTAGTCTCCAATGTCATTCTGATATTTACAACAATTAGTGTCAATTATGAGGTAAGTTTGTAGTTTATTTGTTACTACTTTCAAAGTAAATTTACATTATTAGTAATCAAAATGAATTCAACAAAAGATCTCATTCACGTCAATATAACTCAAAAAATTACAATCATCTCTGTTATTCTTTTTATACATTACTCATTTTACTCTCCTTTTATAACAAAGTTTTATATTTTTCTAACCATTATTTCAATCACACACACACACACACACACACACACACACACACACACACACACACACACACACACACACACACACACACACACACACACACACACACACACACACACACACACACACATATACTGTATATATATATATATATATATATATATATATATATATATATATATGTATAAGACCTTTTGAGTGCCTGGCGATTCCTGACCTTGGAGCGGTTATACGATCAGACATAAAGGCCACCTTTTAGGTGCCTGAGTATAAATGTTATACCGTGTATACAATTACCACCTTTCCAGTGCCTGGCTTATATTTTAGATGCATTTGCGTCATTTTGGGGGCTTGATATAAAGATACCACTATTGCGACCTTTCCAGTGCCTGGCTTATACTTTAAACGCATTCGCGGCATTTTGGGTGCTTGATATAAAGATACCACTATTGCGACCTTACAAATGCCTGGTTTATACCTTAGACATATTCACGACTTTTTGAGAGATCGATGTTCGCGCGTTTTTTTTGGAGGTGTTTGTTATTTTGACTGACCTCCCCCCCTCCCCGTCACTTCCGCTCCAACCACATCTGTCTTTCGCGTGTAAACTCCGGGCTGCACTATACATTTTTCATGTATTTCACACTAACAAATAACAATGCCGCATCATATTGAACAGAATGACTATAAAAAAATAAGGAAGTGATATTCTTATTGTAGAGGTGTTCAGTTTACATATTGATCTACACTCTTCTAATGACCTATTATTATGAACTAGATCTCGTCGTAGTCTAAAAATTCTCATCGTAATCGTAAAACATCATAATTATTGAGGGCGGCAATAGCCGCCAGATGTAATATGGCCGGCGAACCACCACCCTTATATACATTGAATTTTACGCGAGTTTTCTAGTTTATTACTATTTTTAAATTCAAAGAGCCCCTTGAACTTATAAGATGTAAGAAAAACGTTTAAGTTTATCATTAAAAGAATAATATTTCACTTATAATTGCTAGTTATTAAGTTATATTAAGTTAAAGTTCTGATTTGACGGTTTACCGACAAAATTTTTTTTTTCTTCAGCCAAAAAATTCAGGCGACGCTTCCCGTATTAACGCCGGATGCGAGTATGTGTGCGCACGCATCTTCGATTCTCACCATATGGCTAACATATATATAACAATACATAATATTGTCTTCAATTTTGGGATTTCAGTCTTGAGACTGTGAGTCCCGAGGTTCCCCTAATTTCCCGTTACATATTAAGGGTGGGCCCTCCGGGATAGGTCTCCCACCGTAAATTGACATGCTGGTCAAATCAAAATGAAAGAAGGAAATCATAATCTGACCTCGAGCGACGCAGTCTAGGTCAGTAATTTAGTGGGATACCCTAGGAAGAAATAAAAGAGATGCGTAACGTTATAATTTAATTTGGAATTACTATTATAATTTTTGGGGGAAAACAAAATAATTTTGTTCAATATTTAGTAAACGTATTTCGGATTCAGCGTTAATTCGGGTAAGTCGCCGAAGAAAGAAGGTATGCTAATAAAAAAAGTGTCGGTTGTAATTAGTCGCGGTATAATTTCTAAATATTGAAAAATAAAAATAATTTCATCAAAATAGTAAGCTCGGTTTCCTGGCCACTCAGGTATTGATGGTAATGAGAGAGCAGATGAATTAGCCAGGTCAGGTTCAGAATCCTCTTTCGTGGGCCCGGAACCGGTGTTCGGGATCTCCTATGGACATGCCAGAGCAGCGGTTGATACGTGGATACGGGAGGGGATGAATAGGGCCTGGACGAATTCAACCACTAGTAGACCTGCAAAAAGGTTATTTAGACCAAGCAAGAAACATGCTGAACAACTCATCTCTCTCAGAAGGGATAACATGAGGTAGGTGGTTGGGCTCTTAACGAGCCACTGTCACATCAGAAAACATCTACACAGGATAAGGATTACTGCAGACAATACTTGCAGGAAATGTGGTTTGGCTGAAGAGTCCGCAGAACACATTCTTTTAGAGTGTGAGGCGTTAGGACGAGCCAGGCTATACTCTCTAGGCCTGCCGGGGAAAGAGATGGAAACCATCCTAGATGTAGTATCTGTTCCTTCATAGGGATGACGGGTATCACTAGTTGGGTGTAGGAAGGAAATTGGGGCGGCAAAAGATCTTTAGGTCGACGCCGGTGAGGCCTCTGAAGGTGGCTTTCACAGCCCAGAACGGGGAAAAAAAGCTCGGTTTGGTTAAAAAGTCGTTTGGTTAAATATTACAAGTTTTTGTCGTAAGGTTATGCCGAAATACCTGTGAATACATATATAGACATACATAATTCAAATATTATACATACATGGCTATAAATATAAAAAATAAATGCAAGTGATTTTAGTTGAATAATCAGAACGTAATCATTACTTTAAATTAGGCAGAAGAAAGATTAGAATTAGTTGATCGTATTTTCTTTGGCTTAGAGCCAAGAGATATTTATGTCTGTTAGCATCCTGCCATACATCTTATCTGCTGATAAGCGGTTGATTGACAATCTAAAACACTATTCTTATTGAAGGTCAAATCTTTACAAAAATATATTGAAATACTAAACTGACTTTAAATAACTTTACTTTTATACAACTTCCGAAATAATAAATAGTTATTAAATAAATAATAGTCCATCCGTTTCGTCGGGGCTATCTGCGCGCGCATCACCCATTGTCGGTGTAATCACCACACAATGGACCCCACAATTCTACAAATTACTTTTTCTAACATGTATATACTTCTACAAGAAAACCAGTAGTTTACCTTACTTATCCCCACCCGAGAATAATTTACGTATTTTATCGACAATTTTTATTTTTTCTTCACAGGTACCTTTTTATAAAGGCGACAGGAAGAAATAATTAACATCGTGGTAGTTTTTGAAATTTTCGGTATTCTATTTAGACTTAACGTAAGTATCAAATTGTATAAAGTATAAAATTATGAAATTTTATATAAGTATCATTAAATAGAAAAAATATATATTGCACAAAAAGAAATAAGAATTTATTCGAAATTTACTTATTATACTATACTTACGAAAAGAAATATTATTTTTGTGAAAAAAAAAAAAAAAAAAAAAAAAAAGATAAGTAAACAAGACTACAGAAATTTTTAGCATGGCTTTTGATTTTGGTGACGAAGATTTTGAACGTAATTATTAACAAAGATGCATATTTAGGTGTAGAACATATACAGCGCTTCAGCGATTTAATAAAAGAATGTTTTAATGTTGATTTCTTAGGAATGGAAGAATAACAAATTTATGATATGATTACTCCCGCTTCTCCTGATAGATCTAGAATTCAAATTTTATTTCGGCCTTTAACAGATGATGACATGCTCAGAGGTCACTTTGTGTGCAGTTTTTTTGACACTGAAACTATTTATATTTATGACTCATTAAATGAAAAGAAAGATCATAGTCACTTATAGATTAGTTTTGCTAAAATTATACCCATTTTATTTTCAATCTGGAAAGACTATAAAGTATCCTGAAGTTCAACTTCAGAGTGAGTGTGATTGTGGTATATTCGCAATTGCTTTTGAGACATCTCTTGTACATGGTATTAGACCAGATTATGTGCGATATAACTGTGATAATAATTATTATATGCGACAATTTCTGTTGCGTATATTTAGAGAGCGTTCTATAAAAAACTTTCCTTTTCATTTTATTCAAATTCCTTCTTGGCATCTTCAATATTCAATGATCAATTGTGATTATGATATCATAAAAAATGGAGGAAGTCTAAATGATTATCATATTGAAAGATTTCATAACCTACTTTTACGGTTTACCATTTACAAGCCTCAACATACCGGAAGACTTCAAGTTCTTTCAAAAATCAAACCAATGGCTGAGTGTGAAAAAAATATTCAAATGTTGTTTTCTAATTCTGAACATTGGTTATGTAGCTATTACGATGGTAAGTTATTATATATTTATGATATATAATAAATATATCATAATATAATGTAATAATGTAATATTGTAATATTTCTTCAAAATCTGATACAGTAGATGCAGATTTTAAAAAAATTTTGAAAAAGCTTTATCCATTTTATTTTAACAAAAATGTAAAAGATTATATTTCCTTCTGTAGCCCAGCAACTTAATGGAGTTGATTGAGGCGTTTTCGCGATAGCATTTTTGCCACTTCATTAGTATTTGGCCATGATCCGCAAAATATTACTTATACATATTCCTTAATGCGTAATCATGTATTTAAACTTTTAAGTGGAAATATCTTAACTTTGTAACTTTCTAAATACTTTGCCATCAAATACTGTTTGCTAATTACCTACCAATCAAATGTGCGATCCCTTAAAGATGCTATGTTCAAAAAAAAAATAATGCCGAGGAAATTGAGCTTGTTGCCGAAGATACAATTCGAGCGAAGAATATGCACAAAAAAATAATAAAGTCTTTAATGAATGATGAAGCGGGTAGTTCACGAACTGCAGGATTAGCTAGAGTAATTAAAATAAAAGCTGGATCAAAAATTATGATAAGACGAAATATTGATGTTTCTATCGGCTTGGCTAATGGTACAATAGGTACTATTATTTCTGTAACAAGAGATAATAATAATGTTGTCGACACTATTAAAATTGAACTTACCAATAAAAGACAATATTCTATAGAACGTATAGAATCTAAATTTCAATTAATGAATAATGCTTTTATAATAAGAAAACAATTTCCAATTTGCAATAGTTATGGTCATAAAAGTCAAGGTCTAAACTTAGAAAATGCAGTAGTTGAAACTTGTAAATAAAATATAAAGTAATAATGCTCATGTTATCCTCTTTAGAAATATTTTAAGTTTTAAATTGAATTTTCGATTTTTAACTGCTCACTTACGTTTTTAAAAAATGTAAATACTATTTTATGGAAGGTATTATGCAAGTTATATTCAAGTCTTTGTATAATACAACTTCGAAATGATTATTAATATAATATATGCTCAATAAATTTTATATTATTGGTTTATTAATAAAAATAGCTTTTCCAAGATGGTAGTATTTAGGAATTTATTAATAAATCAAATGTGGGGTGATATGTCACCCACTGGAATAGTGTTCAGAGACAACCCCCACCCCAGTATGATTTCTCATGCTTTCGCTGCATTATTTATTAAATTACTTCAGATACAAGGAAAAGGAAAATGTAACAATGTGTTGAGTAAGTTAAAGGGAATAAAACGCAAGGTCATACTTACGAAAGTTTTATCTTTTTGAAAGGTTTTTTGTTGAGTACTATCTAAATTTATTCTAAATTCTGGACAAGCAGGGTGATTATCACCAGATCAATTATCATGGTTGATGAAATGAATGTTAAGCTTACATATGTCTTGAGTTGCCTAAATCATTTATTTATTGAACTACTGCACCGTGAAGTGCAATTTTCTCTCCATGTAATACTTAGGAAACAACAGTTTATATAAAACAATACAATTTATCCAGGGTGTTCTTCCCGACTGATTTGTTGAATTAATTTCGTTAAGAAAGGTAAATTAAATGGATAACACTTGTTTTTTTTTCTTGGGGATCCTCGGCATCTAAGGGTTCTTGTCTCTGAAAAACAACATAACTTATCAAAGGCGTACTTACACCTCTATTCATTTCTAGAAATAAAAATGTCTGACTTTTACGTGGCATAGTATGACTTTATAATTTGAGTGGCCCTCAAAAATAAGGTAAACAATAAATAAACGTTTGTCCTTCATATTCCAGACCTAATAATAGTATTTTTTTAATCTATTAAAAACATTATTATTAAATATTTTAAATATAGTTGTAAAGTTCCTGAATACAAATGTAGTCAAATTTGCGACCGGGTAAATATTAATATTGTGTCCAACTGTAAAATAAACAGTGAATTGGCGCAGGTAGAAAAAACACACCATGTGACAACGTTGCATTACTCCCTCCTTACTAAGCATAAATGGGTCATAACTAGATATCCACAGCCTATTTCTACTATTTTTTTAAAATTTGCTACTACCTAATATTGTTGGTTCGAATTTCTATAACTAACTATAAATGTTTATCTAGACAATCTCAAAACCAACCCCTCACTTCTCCAACCATCAAATGTCAACCGATTCTTACTTCATAGAGCACAAGTTTATTTGTTGTTAAAATTATATAATATTTGTGATGCAATTTTCCCTTTTCTGTTCAAATATATATTCTTTTACTGCTACAGTAAAAATATAAATACCATGTTGTTCGTCATTAACAAATAAAAGTTTCACTCTCTTGTAATTGTTTTATAAGGTTAACAAGTTTTCAATATATACGACTTTAACATTTTAAAATGGAAATCATTTTCAAATCTCGTGTAAAACGTTACATGAAAAATGCGTTTATCAAATCTGAACTCAATATCATATATATTTCTAAAGTTATAATGTTATTTTATTTTTTTTTAAATGGCGGATATTCGAAAACTAAGCACGATAGGATTATTCTACATGTTATATAGCATTTAATGTATATATTGTCGTACTTAATCTGTTCTATTGAACTGTACTATTGAAGTTTTGATTGTTCTGAAGTTTGATTGAGTAATTTCAACTTATTTGTCACAAACATTTCTTTTGGATGAGTTCGATACAGTTGTCAAAGAATTCTGATGATATTTAACCGTTTTTTAAATTCAATGTTTAATATAAATTACTAAATCCATAATAAATCGAGATATCGGAAAAGCTTGGAACCGATTTTTGGGGTTTCAAAACTCTGGCGAATTGAGTAGCTCGCGTAATTTTTGTTCAGTTTTCTTCAAATTGTTTAACATATCTTAAAACGAAGTTAGATAAAATATATTTCGTTTTTGACTGTTGGTCTCTTTAACTTCGATAAATAAAGAAATTTGTCAAAAAAAAAATCAACTATTTTAAGGCAAAATGTTTTTACGTGTTTCACAAATTGCTGAACAGTATTTTGTGTAAAGATAAATGTGTAAATATTTGATTAAACAATTCCTTGTAGACATCTTAGTTTAGTTCAGTTGAAGCTCGATGTGTTTTTTTCAGTAACACTCCTAACAAGCACAGTGTGTTCCAATGAAGGAAGAACTACTTCCTGACACAATTCTTCAAATATGTTTATGAGTAACCTATAGGCTTACATGTGAACAAACCAACTGTGTGAACGGAAATATAGTTTATTCTCTGATGAGATGATAATTGTGAATAACATGCCTCCGTGATTCTGTTTTGGATGTGGGCTGGGGGGGGGGTGTTTTTCTGTTCTTGTAAAACTGCAACCTCTATTATTTTCACGGTGTCTCATTATTGTATTTTCAACATTGTTCTATTTAACACGAATCTTAAAAACAACAAACGTACTTTCTTTGTAGAATCGTAATTAATTTAGTATTATAAATAGCCTTTCCTAAATAAATTGAAATCTTTAGGCTTATTAATAAAAATAACGAGATTTAGATTCGAACCACCTACCTAAGATTTAGAAAAACAAAGATTAATATAGTTCATCTATATAATAAAAATAAAGTCCTCTTTAGACTTTACTCTGCATGTCTATCTTTCCGTTTTCAGGATAATATTGTGAACTAGGGAAATTACCAAATTTGTGCTTTAACTAATAACTACAGTACTGTAATTAATTGATTTATTGCTTAAATTAAATATAAATATAAGACGCCCCAATTAAAGATCCTTTACGAAAGTGCTATCCTTCTGCGCCAAAGAAGCCTATAACTTTGACCATACATAGGTTATTGAAATAAGTTATTGGAAATTTTGAGTTCTCCAATATTCTGCTCGAGTTGTTGAATAGCTATAGTACGATTTATTGTTTAACATCAACATAGATTTTTTTGCGATCACTATATTTATACTTTCTCTATACTATAGTAGGATATTGAGAAAGTAAAATGATCTACTTTAAGTAAAATAAAGGATTATATCCAATCTTGCGTTTCGTAATGGCGACCGTTTGGAAATTTCTAACCTAATATACCCAAAAACAGTACATTTTAACAAAAAAAATTCAAGACACCTTTTTGTAGCACTTTTAATTCCCTATCGGATGTTGTAACTTCAAAAGAATCGGATGAAGGATAACAGTTAAGTTAAAGATAATAACAGCGTACGTAATCACAATATTGGGATGTTTTGCATAATTTTAATAAGATTTTTAAGTATATGCAGGATGTTTTGTAATTACTCTGCAATATTCTACGATATGATTCAGCACATAAGAATGAGAAAAAAAATCAATTAGAGATGGGTGAGGACAAGCTTTGTTTCCCCATAGCCACCAATTTGTTTTTTCACTAAATAATTTTTATCCAGAGAATTATATGACTGATTGAGCACAACCTTTGCACAAAGTTTAATCTAACAATGATCTATTTAAACAAGATAACCGATTATATACAATAAGGTGTTTGAAAATTTCAAACCTGAATTGCCCAAAAACCGTAGGCCTACATTTTAACAAAAAAATTCAAGAAATTATTTTTGTAGCCCTTTTCATTTCGTATCGGATGGTGTAACCGCCAAAACAATCGGATGAAGGATAATAGTTAAGTTATGTGTAATAATCGGTTTGTTCAACCCGGCATCTTATACCAACACAGTAAACACAACAATATATTGTGTGTACATATTATGCTGTTATAATCCTTAACTTAACAATTATCCTTCATCCAATTGTTTTTATAATTACACTTTCCGATAGGAAATTGAATAGGGCAACAACAAAGATGTATTGAAATTTTTTGACAAAATAAAAGGTTTTTTAGTTTGTTAGGTATGACATTTTTAATAGTCGCCATTTTTAAACGCATCATTGGATATAATCGTTTATTTTATTTATAATAGATCATTATTAGGTATAACTTCAAGTCTAGTTCGAACTCAATTGGTGAAACCGTTCTATAGATATGAATTATTTTGTGAAAAAACATACAGACAGACGAAAAAGTAAGCACCGTTGACCTATGTTTATATTGTGAAATTTGTTTGTCTCGATTCCAGGAACAAATCCACAAAAGGGGACCAGAGATTTCGAGGGCATCCTGTATATTTGCAATTTATAATATAGCAGTTGTATGTATTAATAGTAATATCTAAAGCACAAATATCAAGATAGGTTAATAAGGTCGGTTCCATTGAAGGGCCTAGGGAAAATTTGTATTATCTGTTTCCCTAAACGTGACGATCCTAAGGTGGCCATTAGCAAACTTTTTTTTACATGTAGTAAGGGCGTGTAATTTCGGGAGTGTTTGTGAAAAAAAAACATATTTACTTATATTTATAGGTATGTCATTAACGCATGCTTTTAACAGAACCAATTAGTGAAAACCCGGTGGTCCTTTATGGCCGTTCGGGTTCAAAACCTTTCTATAAGTTAGGTGGTTTATGATATTTGTTAAGTGTGAGGATTTCCCATTGTATTTTGCCGAATATCTCAATTTCTTGTCTTTCAATGCCCAGAAAATAAATGCCCTAAGGCTGGGAAAAGTACTATGACATGTGTTTTGTTGTTAAACACTACCAAAAGTAACTGTTTAGGCTGCTGAATTAATTTAAGACACTTTTCTGCTTAATCGCATAACTACAATTAGGACTGTACAGTATAACATACATTTTAGGGCTGGGAAAAGTACTATGAATAGAATATAGAATAGAATAGAATAGAAAAAGTACTTTATTTTGACATGTATTCCATACAAAATATAAAATAAATTCACAATTAATTAGTTATAAAAGATAAAATAAAATGAAATAAACTTAATAATATTCTTTCTTTACAGAGTATTTTACAGCAATGGTCTTTTTGACCGTCAGCTGGGTTGGCATAAACAAAACAATATAGTTAAAAATTATACTATGAGTCACATATGATTACACATATAGACCTGTGTGTATATAACTTTCCTTCCATCAGTGCACCCATAAATATATAATCATATAATCATACAAAATATTCAATATAAATTACTACAGAACTAATTAATTTGGCACCAGCTATACAATTAAAATTACTTACATATATAAATAGATTTACAGTAATCCTTCCAAGAACTTAGGTTTAACCTCCCTTCCCAACCAAAATTTTGTGTACTGTTACAGTTAAAAATTAAATTCATTTATTAATTCCCATCTAAATTTCCATGCAATCTTCATGAATTTACCCAATCTCCACCAATTTCTCCCATTTATTAAAAGTTCAAATTCCCCCCTATTTAAACTGCGTTTGAAAAAGCACAAAATTCTTATATCGGCTAGGATAGGGCAGCGAGCAATAAAATGGTAAACCGTCTCGTTTTCATTTATGTTGCATAAGGAGCATAACCATATTTTATCTTTACACCACGGTTTATAGTTTAAGTCAACAAGTTCCGCCCTTGCTTTGATGATCCAACTTATTGTTTGTATATCATATTTATCAAATAAAACAAGTCTACTGCAGAGTTGAAAGTCAAGGTCCCGGTACTGTTTGTGATATGTCGCATTTCTTGCCCCCTGTAAACATTCTCCCTCCCAAGTAACTCTGACCGCTTCAATAACACTAAGCATCTGTTCCCGTAGCCTATCAATATTGCTCATATCCACATCAATCCCGTATTTATATCCTAACACTTTTCACTCCTGGTACCAGTAAATGCCACTTTTTATTGTTTGTTTAGCAAGAATGTTTGGCAATCTATTCTTTGGTAAAGCTACAACCCTTAAAAGAAAATTCAGGTGGATTCTCAATGTATACAAATAAACCTTTTCAAACCCTGTTTCTAAAAACAAGACATAATTTGGGGTGTTATTTGGCAACTTAAATATTCTTTTTATAAATAATTTAAATACCCCTTCCAATTTATCGCTTTCCTTGTAGCCCCAGACCTGGGAACTGTAGCATAAAATCGCCTTCACAATAGAATTAAAACATGTAAACCCTCTCGTTACCTAAAAGGTTGTGCCATACCGCGTTTATAGCATATTTGGCAGCCATAGATTTGTCCTTAAATTGAGTTTCCCATGACAATGATGGAGTAAGTATAACACCTAAGTATTTATATTTATTGACAACCTCTACCCGTTGCCTTTTGTACCACCACTTCTCATTTCTACACAACTGACCCCCTTTCCTAAAAACCATTATTTTAAATTTACTTAAATTAACCCGAAGATTCCACTTGTTACAATAATTTTCGAGTTTATTTATCATACTCTGCAAACTACCAGGAGTAGGGGACAGAATAACAATATCATCTGCATACAATAAAACACTGACCTTAAACCCTTCAAAATCGCATCCTCCATCTAAAATATCAACCAAATCATTCACAAATAAAGAGAATAGCAATGGACCTAAAATACAGCCTTGTTTCAAACCCATATTAGTTTCAAAACATTTCGTTACGCCCGCATTACACCACACTCCCGATGTTGCACCTTTGTAAAGCTCTTTTATAATATTCAGTATATGAGAAGAAACACCCAAACACGATAACTTAAAATACAGCGCCTTTCTATCAATAGTATCAAAAGCAGAGGAAAAATCTACAAAAAAATCAATACAGTTTCGCCCCCTTCTTTGACAGTTGCAACTGAATCATACAAGTTAAGTTGAATATGTTATCTATGGTGGAATAACCCTTTCTAAATCCGACTTGAAATTCACTAATTATTTGATGACTGTGTACCCAATTGTTTAATCGATTGTGCAATAAACTAGCAAACACTTTCGCTATACAATCTATAAATGACAGACCTCTGTAATTTTGCACATAATTGACATCCCCTTTTTTATGCAAGGGAAAAATTATAGATTTTTTAAAACTTTCTAGAACGCGTTCTTCCATATATATTTTATTGAAAATAGCCAATAGCTTTGAACTTAAAACCCGTGGGCCGTTTTTAAAAAAAATCATACGGTACTCCGTCAAAACCTGGAGCCTTCCCATCTTTCAATTTTGCCAAAATCGTTTGCAGTTCTTGCTGGTTGAATTGCTTGTCGAGATCATTGTCGAAAATATACTGTTCCGTATAAGAAATATCCCTTGGTACAATAAGAGGATTCAAAAGATTTTTAAAATACTCCACCCATTCGAGACAGCTAATATTTCCAGCTATCTGCTTTTTGTATTTTTAAAACTTTTCATAGAATTCCAAAATTGTTTTGCATCTTTAACTTGCCCCAAACTATTTACAGCATATTTGTATTGTATCTTACGCTTAGTTCTGCATAACGATTTAAAGTTTTTATTTGCCTCTAAATATGCGACTTTAACCATAGTTGAATTTGTTTTGCGAAACAGCTTTAAGAGTTTAAAGGCTCGCTGCCTTGATACCAGACATTCGAAATCAAACCATTGTTGTTTTTTGTTACCGTAGTGTTATTATTTGTACTCGGTATAAAGTGGGCTGCTTGTTTGATACAACGAATCATGCTATTGACATTTATCTGGTTATCATTCAAGACATCAAAGGTTGACATTTCCTTATCTATGTTTTTACCGAACAAGACGTTATCTGAATTAGTCCATTTCATTCTTGGCAACAATGGTAGTATACAATCCCCACCCCTTTGGCTCTCTGCAAGTCTACCAACTTTACAATTTACACAAATAGGTAGATGATCCGATCCTGCATGACTTATAACCTCAAAATCATTTACTATTTCTAAACAACTCACTGATACAACCGCAAGGTCAATTACAGAATTACCCATCTTCCCAATAAAAGTAAATTCTCCTTCAGCATCACTTTGGGTTCTGCCATTCAAAACCACTAATCCAAAATTAAGGAATAATTCTAGAAGTTTACGCCCCCTTGTATTTAATATCCTGTCTTTCGATTTCTGACCCCTCTAATTGTACTAGTTACATTAATATAATTAAACATATCAGAATTATTTTGTTCGTTAGATATTCGGCCATTAAAATCTCCAATTATTATTAAATTATGCTCTAAATTTGAATTAATAAAATTACACAAATTTTCAAAGCTGTTCTCCCATTTGTTATAATTTAAATAAATTGGCAAAACCAACCAATTTTTAATTTCAATTAATTTTATATTACGTTTGCATACGAAACTAACTTCTTTAGTAAAGGATGACTGTAAATTTACAAAACAAATAATACCTCCTATTGCCCTTCCAACATTAGCATTTCTTTCAGCAAAACTAAAAAAATCGATTTTAAAATTAGGAAGACTCTTAACAATAAACTCTTCATTATGTTCAGATATAAATGTTTCTAATAACAAAATTAAATCATACTTATTTAGTAAATGAAAAAAATAATCTTCACCAACCTTGGCTCTTAGTCCACATACATTATAATACAATATTTTAAAATGGCTAACCGTCTGAGGCACTTAAATATTGTCCAACTCCTTATCAGCTGTTTGAGAATATTGTCCTGAGAAATTTGTGTTTAGTCCCTAAGAAGATGTTGTCTTCACTCCATTCTCGTCCGTCCGTCCTGGTTGCAGCTTCCCTGGACCGTCCTTTCTCAATAATTCCGCTATGCGCGATGAGAAATCGTAGTTGAATAGATCCTTCAGCTTCACTATTCCATCCGTTCGGCCGGCCATCAGTGTGTTGTCCTCCCAGGTGAATTTGACACATTCTATTCCAATGTGGTCAAAAACTAACGGCATACGACGTCTTCCCAACTCTTTTTCTATCTCTCGTCAGACTGCAGCAAGGTAGGCTCGCTTTAATCTTACATCCTGTGTGTAATCCCGATGTACGACATAAGATGTTCCCTTTAACTTATTTACATTGGACATGATCCACCCAATAAAGTCATCTGAAGGGAACTGGGCAATTATTGCTCTGCCCTTTGCTCCTAATGGTTGCGCTCTATTGACCCACAAACTGTCATTACACTTTAACACTTCCACACAGAATTGTTTCACAAGGGCTTTAAAGTCTGTCTGACCATTCCATTTAAGACCTACAAAAATTAAATTGTTACGTCTAGATCTACCTTCTAAATCATTTAGCTTATCCATAATAACCTGTTCTTGTTTTTTTAATACAGTCTATATTTGCTTTCAAAACTTTGTTCTCTTCCGTCAGACTTCTCACCTCAGAAGACACAATTAAGAGGTCTTTTTTAGTAGCCAATGTCGATAATTTTGTATCTAGCAAGTTACTCAACCCAGTCATTAGCTGTCCATGCGTCGTGTCACCTACCTTTGCATTATCCATCTTGTCACAATGCGTTTCCGACATTCCTAACGAAACATTTGCGTCTTCCGAAAGTTCTGGCAAACTGTACGCCCTGAAACGTTTTAAGCCTTTCGGAATTTTTATGGGAAAAATATTTGTCAATCGTTGAGTCATCCATAGGCCCGAAAAATATCTCTAATTCCTCAAAATACGAAAAATGAAAATAATACACACGTGAGAGGTCTATCACTAACCTGCAGAACGAAACGTTAACGGAAACTAACGTTCTTCAATAACGTAAATATTTATGCTTCACACTATAAAATGCAATAATAATAATTGTAGTGAAATATTAATAAACTTTGATACTTAATACATGTTTTTGTAGTGGACTATACAAAACATAGGCTACTTAAACAGGCGGGACCAAACTCGCTGTCTCATCGTAGAGACGCACACTATTAACACACACACACACACACACACACACACACACACACACACACACACACACACACACACACACACACACACACACACACACACAAATTAAACAGTACACTTAACATATATTTACAGTATAACATACATTTTAGGGCTGGGAAAAGTACTATGACGTGTGTTTTGTTGTTAAACAAATTTAACAATTTAACAAATTTAAACAAAAATAAAGCATGCCTAATTGACATGCTTGGTGCAATTTTGTTTGAAATCGATCGAATATTTTTCTCTCTAGCTTTTTATACATACAGACATACAGACAGACATTTTGTAAAAACCACTTTTTTGGACTCAGGGGGTCCCAAAACGGGTATATCCACAAAAATCTCATCATCGATTTTTTTGCGATCACTATACTTTCTCTATACTATAGTATAGTGTGAAAGTAAAATGGTAACTAGTTAAAATATAGTTTTATTTATAAACTTGAAAAAATAAATACCGTAGCCTACTTGTTTGGAGAAATAAATGTAACTATTTTCGTCTTCTGATTAATAATGTGTAACATATTTTAACATTCTGTTAACAATATTATGAAAACGAGGACAACGAATGGCTGAAAGGGAGTTGTACCGCGAACAGAGGATTATGTACCCTCTAGTTATATTTAAAATAAATAGTTACTTCATTAGTATTTGACAAACAATAGTATTAATGAAAGAAAGTAAGTGATATGAGAAAATATTTAAATCTAATTTTTTTTGTATTAAAACTATACAATATTGTTATGTGACGCAAAATTTTACTCAAATAATGTTTCAGACAAAGTAATGTCAAAATTAAGTTTATTGGAGAGCATAAGGTCTTCAAAAGGTTCTATTTAAATAATAGCAGGTCTTCAAAAGGTCTCTAAAACACGATGACTTATACCATGGTGATAACAGGCGTCAGAAAATAGAAATTAACAGGAACAGGCGTCAACTAAAGCCTTTAAAAGGTGACTTTTGTAACTGATCTTATAAGACTTCAATAGGTGGCATTTGTAACTGATCGTATATAAGCCTTCAAAATATCGTCTCCCGTACATTTCACACCAGGCACTCTAGGCATCCAAAAGGTTCGTCGACGTTTTCGCTTTATACAGAGGGCACAAAAGGTCGTTTTAGTGTATGAAAACAGACCTTTTGAATGCCTGAGTTCAAGCACTCCAGGCCTCCAATAGGTCGTCGCCCGTACCATTAGGCACTCGAAAGGTCTTATACATAAATCTATATATATATATATATATATATATATATATATATATATATATATATATATACACTCTCATAAAAGCTATCAACATTTTATTGTAATGTGTTATGAACTCGCACATATTACACCGTATTTTAAATAGCTCAAAATATTTCACCTAGAATCAAAATATCTGTAATAAAAACTAAACAACTCTAACTTTTTCCTCGGTGTTACATTATTATTTTTATACATTTTGACCAACGATGTGATATTCTGCCGTTAGTTTGCTAAAGCTAAGCCCGCATTAAATATTGTGTTATTGTAAAGTCTCCGTTATCTCAACAAAGATCACACGTCATTTTTTATTTGTTCGACCCTGATAAAGCACCATCTAAACTTTTTAACACGTACTCTTTAATTAGATAACTTCATTTCATATTTAGATCTCAGAACCAACTCTTGATTGATCTCTTCCAACCCTGACACTATTTGGAGGTGAGGCGTTTATTTAATCTTTATTTATAATGCGATGATATTCCTAGACAACAAGGAATACATCTAGTTTGGTTGAAAACAATTTTTGAAGGACATCACTTAGTTTAGCAATATTATCCAGCATCATAAACTTGTAATCTATCAGTTTTATTCTAAGAAAGTAAAATTTTGCTACTAGTCTATCTATAGATGTGACGTCATAAAAAATAGTTTAATAATATTTGCAGAAATAACGATTCGTTGTTACTAAATAACGTCAGTAAATCAATATAACCTCAAATTTGTCCTAATATCGTTGACTGTACCCTGAATGTCCTGATAGGTTTACATTCTTCCTATCTTTTACATTTAGTTACTAATTTTTCCTTTACTTTCGATATGATTATATCTTTGAAGTAATGGTTTCTTATCGAGATCAAAAAATAATCTTTGCCAGTGTAATATATTTTCTTATAATTTAGAGGCGAAAAAGTTATCGGTTTTTTATCGTTTTATGAAAAAAAAAAAAAAAAAAAAAAAAAAAAAAAACAATAAAAAAAAATAACGTAATAGCGTTATAGTCAGAAGAGAACAAGAATTGGTCATGCGAGACCTGATAAAAGAGAACAATTTAAGACAAGATAACATGATACAAGGTGTAGATTAGGTTAGGTTAGGTTAAGTTAGGTTAGGTTAGGTTAGGTTAGGTTAGGTTAGGTTAGATTAGATTAGGTTAGATTAGATTAGATTAGGTTAGGTTAGGTTAGGTTAGGTTAGATTAGGTTAGGTTAGATTAGGTTAGTTTAGGTTAGATTAGGTTAGGTTAGGTTAGTTTATATTAGGTTAAGTTAAGTTAGGTTAGGTTAGGTTAGGTTAGGTTAGGTTAAGTTAGGTTAGGTTAGGTTAGGTTAGATTAGGTTAGGTTAGGTTAGATTAGATTAGGTTAGGTTAAGTTAGGTTAGGTTAGGTTAGGTTAGGTTAGGTTAGGTTAGGTTAGATTAGGTTAGGTTAGGTTAGGTTAGGTTAGGTTAGATTAGGTTAGGTTAGGTTAGATTAGGCTAGTTTTCTTCGTGATATCTACGTCCGTACTTATTGTAATGATACCCTAAGGGCCAAAATTAAATAAAGAGAATTAGGTCTTATTTCGTGTTTTAACTATAAAAAAAATATACGTTTTCTATTTATAACCAAAATAAATTGTACAGAGACATTGTGCAATAACTAAATCACTCACTTGCCTGTAACTAAATATTAACCAGGAATAATAATTTGTCAAATCTCCTTAAAAACAACAACAAAAACAAATTAAGGGGAGAGAGAGAGATAAGACAAAACGTATTTCTCTTTATTACTGAGTTAAAAGTCTTGCTTTTCTTATGGGAATAATTATTTTGGTACAATTTAACGATTGAGTTACAAATTAAAAATAAACAAGTAAATATTTGTATATGTAAATAAAGTTTAAAACTGATCTCCTTGTGAAATAAACTTGACTTAAGCGTAAATAGTGTTCAACAGAAATCCAGTTTTCACTAATTACATTACTCTCGCTAAAAAGTTCGCAATAATAAAAATAAAATATGATAGATAAAGATCTGCAATAATACGTAAGTTTATGATTCTTTCATTTGGTAATAGCAACTTGTGAATTAAAATTATCAGCTGTACTTCTAGAATGATAATACTGTAATCAGCTGTTACTTTAAATTTATTTTTAACTTAAAAACTGTTACTATTTATACTCAAATGTCAGATTCTCAATTATAACGTTAAAAATCACTATTATTACCAAAACGTGTGTCGGTATTCATCGTAACCCTGTCCTAACATTGCGGTTTTATATAAGTGTGATTTATGTTATTCAGGAAACACTTACTTTGTGCTCAACATCCATATCATATTGTGTATTTAGTTGTTTTTATATACACTCATACTACATAGTAGATGGAATACGAATTTAAAGTAAGTTTATTAATTCAAAAATAATAAAGATTATTTGTCCAATTCAAGTCACTCTTCCATCCATTGTCATTTAATTATATTAAAGTTTTTTTTTTTAAATTATGTTTTCTACTTTCAGATTGAACAGTTCAAGCAGGAAATAGACAGAATCAGGACTTTTCAGATATCTCCTTATATTGACAAACAGGTGTGTAATAAAATTACCTCACAGTGGTGTAAAAGTATAAGATATGTTATATATTTCGGCTTGAATTTTATTTATAAATACTTTGACATAGAGCTGTATAAGATGTGTTCACTAAAGCAACCTAAATTGTATCCATAAAAATTACTTCGATATTCGTAAAGTAAAAAAAAATACTGTAATGTTTATTACAATTTTCTAATGTAATGATATTGATTTTAACAGTTCATATGATGACATGTTAACATATTTTAAAAACCTTTTCCCAACTCCCCCCCATCATGTAATTTATAGCCTATTGTCATCATTGCCTTATAACAAAAGGAAGAGAAGAACATCAATAAAGATTCTTTAGCTCTCTAATACTCTGTTAGCGTCAGCTTCCGAAGAGAACAAGAGCTGGTCAAGAGAACCCGATAGGAAAGTGATACTGAGAATTAATTTAAAAAAAAAAGAAGTATATTGATGTAGTTCCTCTGGATTTCCAGCCCGTACGCATTATAAATGAGCCCCTGAGGGATAAACTAACATTAATAATAGCAATAACTTAAGTTATAAGTGACCTACTCTCTTGACCTACTTTTGTTCTTTACCGACCCTGAAGTTATTAGAGTACTCGAAGGCTAGTTGTTTTTTGTTTCATATTCTTTTCTTACAAGTCAATGGTTACCGAGAGGTATTTGCCCTTCCAGAACAATAAACAAATAAAAATTGTGTTTAATTGGGGAAAATGTAACGTACGATAAATGTTTTATATGTAATAGCAGTGACCCTTTCCCAGACAGCGAAAGCTGATCAGGGTACTTTATAAATGTATCATTAAAGTGTATCTTACTTAACATCTTTGCTACATTACCGTAGCTGTGTGGAAAAGAAAATTATCAATTTAGACAACAACGATAACGATTCACAGTTTAAAATAAATTACAGTTATTTATCTACATAATTAATTGTTAATACAAATACTATAATATTAAACTATTCAATATTTTTTAAATAAATATATCAACAAATCTAATATAAATTTAATTTTCCTACTAATGTGAGTAGTTTAAAATTTAATTGACAACTCTGTAACTGTTGTTATTTTGATATTTTATTTGTTCATTAATGAATCTCTAACTACCAGTGTTTTTAAAAACAAAAATAAATAAATAAAAACAAACTAGGCTCAATATGTGTTCCGTAGTTTGTACGCTGTTTTTACCAATGTGTATCCGATTAAAATATGAATAAAATTTTCTTTATATAATAATATGAATAATTAATAATGATTTTTCTTCTTTTTATTAAACAAACAAACGAAATACAGGACAAATTATTCGTACAATTACGGGACAGAATGAAATTAATTTGAAAATGTACCCTTTTTACTCCTTACATCATAATTAGGTATATTTAAGTAATGGAGTATGCACATTTAACCAAATAAAATAACTATGAAGTTTCCTTAAAAACCTTTATTAGCTCTCAGTAAATATATGTATGTTTGACTGTTAGATGATATTCCGATATATTTTAAACCATATAAGGTTTCATTCCTATGTTTCCATTCCACCCTGTATCTGTAGAGTAAAAGACATTAGATTAGTTGTTTTATATTACGAATGTAATAATTAATACCACATTTATATAACCTCTTTTTTAATTTACAGCTCTCACTTTTTTATCTGGAATTACAACACCACCCTGTAGCAATCACCTGTTTTGAATACAGTCCACAGGCTTTCACATCGGTAAGTCGCAAATGTACATAAATATAAAATGACCATTATAAGCATGAATATTTGTATTATACAACTAATCATAGCAATGGTAAATATCGTGTGTTAATAAAGTTATAATAAATGTTAAAAAGTAAATGTAACAAACGAGTTTGTATCCATCTCAAATAACAGACAGTGAAGGCTGAAAGCGAATTTACTCTCCTATCTATATTACACATAATAGTAATATAGGTTCCAGAATGTTGTAATAAATAAGTTTAAGGAACTGTTATTACCAATAGTTTTACAAAATTAACGCTCAATGTACAAATTACTTTTTAATTTGTTTCAGTTAATTGCTACCATAATCAACTACTTTATCATCCTCATTCAGTTCTCTTAAGGATAAAACTGTCACGTGCATGAACTGTTGACTTCACAATTAATGCTGTTGAACTTCTTCACACAGTTTTCTGATAAAGAAATTTAAAAATTAAAGAATATGACATGTTTTCCCTCATTGTTTTTAAACTATAACTAAAAGTAAATGTCCCATTTAAAATTGTGGTTGGTTATTATTTAGTTTGCAAGTTTAAATTGTTATGATTTATTAAATTGACTTTTTTTTATTAAAAAAATAACTCAGTTACTTTCTTATATTTAGTACGGTTGTGGCAATCCCAAATATGCTAGCTGGATCTAAGACTTTTCTAAATATGTTTTTGAGACATAATAAGAATTATACTTAAGGTTTTTGAGACATAAGGTGATAATGAATTATACTTCTTGATTTTAATTATTTACTACAAATGTAAAATATATAAGTTTTTCCTTTTATATTTGTATCTTTTTTTTGTGTGTAATCGAGTGTACTTTTCCACTATGATTCCCGTTTCCAACAAAAAAATCTTTCCACTTAATTATTGAGTGAATAGTTGGTCAATCAAAACTTGGGAAGACAACCTGAAATTGTCGTTTTAGAAACAATAAGCAACGAAAAACATTTTGTTTTTTGCTCAACTGGAAAAAAAGTTTTACAAATACAAAGAAGAAATTATTGTACAGTAAAGAATTAGGTTATAAAAGTCTGTTTTAACGAAATTGTTGCTTAATTTTAATCAAACAACTGTTCAACAATTAAACATGCATGAGTAAAAGGCATAGAAGAGTGGAGATACAAAAGTGTTTTTTTTTTTTTTTTTTTTTTTTTTTTTTTTTTTTTTTGTGGTGGCTATTTTGTTTCCATTGTATTGAATTTTTATGAAATATTTTTGTTAACTTTATTAAAACATTAAAAAGTTTCAAAATAATCAGTTGAGGAATAAGCAATTAATAGGAAATCAAAAGGTTTTTCTTTTTCATGGATCACACTTTATATATTTACTATATTTCAAAATGGCGCCCTTTCATATTATTTAATAATGAATATCTCGTAAAAATCACTTTTTAAAAAAAAAATTTCTCAACAGACAAAATAAATAGTTTAATTTTTTAATTATTGCAAACAAATGTTTTTTTTTTTTTTTTTTTTTTTTTTAGGCCGAAGGATAACCGAATTATCGTAAAAAATAAAATAAAATAAATAATAATAATAATAATAATAATAATAAAAGGGGAAAAATAATTTCTTGGTAGTTATCTACAACACCCTATTGACCTAGAAACAAAATAATTTTAAATTCTGTTACTTTTAATAAAAAATTAAAAACTCAAATTTGGCCTTTAACTAATTCAAAATGGTGCCTTTTTTGTGCTAAATATTTTTCAAACAAGTGGAGCGATTTTGATGAAATTGATCATTTTTATAAATTCAGATTTAAAAAAATAATATATTATACTTAGGAAACGAATGAGGTCAAATAATGGAACCAGATTTGTAGTTGTATAAGTTGAATTCAGACTCATGTTAGTTTACTTGACCCTAAAAATAATGTATAAAACAGTTTAACAATGTGTAATCATGTTCTTTTTATTGGATTACCAAACATTACTTTTATACAGTCAGTATATGTATAACTGATATGGATTTATTTATTTGGAAAAATACAAAAGATGGACAATAACTGTAAGTTATCATCTTGAAATTAAACAATGGTATAATAAGTTAAGTGCATTCTTTACTCTCAACTTGATAATAATAGAAATTAAAAAAATTAAAACAATTAAAAATAACTAAGATAATATAAAAAATTAACAAACTTAAATTTAAACTAGCTACAAAATGAAATTAAGATTTTAAATAAAATAAAAATTAACAATCTTAAAATTAAAGTGACAAAATGAAAGTTATAACTAAAATAAAATAAAAATTAACAAATTTAAATTTAAACATCCTAATAAAATTTAGAAACAAATATAAAATAAAATGAAATACTGTAGTTGATACTGATAAATACAATCATACATACACACAAGCACATTCATAGATAATAACATTTAAAAAAGACACCACTTAATTAAAATAATCACTATTATTACTACACAAAAACTAAAAAAAGTAACAAATAATAATAAGAAAGAGGGAGGGAGAGAGAGAGAGAGAGAGAGAGAGAGAGAGAGAGAGAGAGAGAGAGAGAGAGAGAGAGAGAGAGAGAGAGAGAGAGAGAGAGAGAGAGAGAGAGAGAGAGAGAGAGAGAGAGAGAGAGAGAGAGAGAGAGAGAGAGAGAGAGAGAGAGAGAGAGAGAGAGAGAGAGAGAGAGAGAGAGAGAGAGAGAGAGAGAGAGAGAGAGAATAAAATAATGACCGAGTGGTTTAATTAAACGAGTAAAAAATACTAAAATTAAAAACTTAAATTGAATGTTAATTTAAAACCACCTACTTTATACTTTAGCGAATATTGTATTTACCAAGCTTATATTTTGGGTTAAAAATTTTGAATAACTGGATGTTTAAATAATGCCTATTCAAATAGAATTTATTTCTCTGAAAAATACTTTTATATACTTTGTTTTCTTTGAATCTATGAAATAAAAAAACTGTTGCACATACACGTTACAATAAAAACAAAATGGTACACTTATAATTACAAACTTTGAACAGACGTTCTCTTGACGAATCTCTTGACGTTCGTATTCTATCAAGGGTGAAGGTAGATTTAATTTAATTAACTTTTATCTCTAAGGTTTATGGACAACTGTAATAACTTTATATGCAATGAGTACAACACACATTAGATGGACACACATTGGTTGTGACTGTATGTTGGGAATCAAGATATCTTAGATAGAGTCGCAAAATGACATAACCCGTTTCCAAAAATTTAAATTAAATTTGTATAGTTGAATATACATTTATTCTTATCTAATTAGGCTCAATTTAATTCATTTCCTTTTACAGTTATGCTTGTTTACGAAAGCTTACCAAATAATGTCAGACGAGATACTTAGTTATCGTGATTGTATAAAATATAATTACTTATATACAATTGAGGAAGAGAGGCTGGGGAGGTGATCACTAAGTTGAATTTCTGGTATTTCCCTGATCTCAGGGGTACGGTATATCCGTACACAAGGAATGGGTCGCACCAATAAGATGCGGCCCAGTGCAGTGGAGAACCGCACCTTGCACGTGGTGGCCCTTCACTGGACAATAATTAGTCTAGACTGAATGCGTTGGATCTAAATGAGTAAACCCTAAAATAAAATCCCTAATCTCAAGGGTGTAGGTTACCTGTGGCGAAGGTTAATAGCACAGGTTACATGCTTCTAACAGGCAAAGTTCTCTAAGATACCAGGCGCCTTCTTAGAGTATTTAGCCTTGCATAAACGTGAGGGGTTCTATCCAGGTAAGGTTAGGTTTAGTTTATGTTATGTTAAGTTAGGTTAGGTTATTTCCCTAGTTACTCCTGGGATTTTTATAGGAACCTTATAATCCGATAAATCCTACCAAGATAGGAGAAGCATCAACCGAGGTCCGACCTGAGATTTCATCTTGCTCTTGCACATCTTCAGCAGTAGAAAATAGGACCAGAAAGGTTTACTGATGATCATTTTAGTAGACGACATGTTTACGGAGGATGCCTCTGATTACTCCTGATGGAAGGGATAGTGGGAAACCAGGTGATGGTGAAAGTAATTTAAATAAACCTACGTCATTGTAATGCTACCGTCAGTATTTCATCAAGAATAGCATTGACAGAACCCTCATACAGGAACCATGGTTTCATCAATGTTGTGTAGCCGGAATTGGAGATGGACACAATTTAAACTCGTTTATTGTAAATCCCTGTTCAATGTGGATATGAATTCCGTGGAGTAGAATGAACATATGAACAAAATGAAGGTGAAAGTAGGACTGTAGAAGCTAAAATTTTGTAAAATAAACACATTTTAGTAGTGGATTTATATTAAATTATTGAGTAATGATTCACAATTAGTATTATTTTTATCACTTATTCCAACAGTTGCTATCATTTGTATATAAATGTAACACAACGTTTCTAAAGTATGAAGCAACTCTCGTTTAAAGTGATAAAATACAGTGCATAAATAAACAAAATTTAGAGCCTAATACCTAAAAAAAGTGCATAATCGTTAGAGCCAATTAAAAAATAATAATAAGAATTTTGTATTTTGTTCATAGGTCTTAAAGTCGTCGTTTGCGCGTGTTAATATAAAACGTTTAAGAGATAATTTTATACCCTAAGCAACCATTTTGTTCTGTATAGACTGTCAAAACAGTCCTCAGTTCCACCTTAAATCTATTTCATAGAGCTATGCCACACATACTTTCCAGTAATAATTGATGACTTCAAATTATTGTAATTAATTATTTTACTAGTCACATCAATCAAGGTTCAATATTGAGGATTATAATTTGGACAGAAACTTATATTCTACGAGATTAAGTATTTATTTTCGTTGATATCAGTGTTATGGAATATCTGACAATTATAATCTCCCCCATAAACATTCTGACAATTGTCTGTGAATAGATCAGAGGAGGAGACGTTTGTGTATTTTGTTATCTTATCTAAATACAAAATGTACAGTGAACAAACTTTTATTGTTAATCTTACATGCATAAATGAAGATTTTATTTGACTAATTAGAAAACAAATAAAGATCTACTTTGTTTTCTGTTTTTAATGTACATAGGAAAGAAGATTAGTCTCATCATGTAGATAGCTTAAATAAATAAATTTACAAAATAAACTGTACGAAATAAGTGCAATAACTTTCTCATTTATTCGCTCCCTACAACCAAATAAAAACCAACAATAACTATTTGTTAGAAAAAATTCAGATCGGTATTTGTCAGGAAAATCTGAAAAAGAAACTTATTTGGAATATATATATATATATATAAATATATATATAATAGGCTCAAAACATGCTTGGTTTGTAGCATAAACACGTCTTCAGTGCAAATCGTAATTCATTAATTTGGAGCTTCTATTAATAACGTTCAAAGATATTTCCTTGCAAATTATGTGTGAACCGTAATATATGTTTAGTTAAGATTTCAATTGAGTTTGGGTTAATAATCTTCACATTTAACTAAAATTTGAACAAATTCAGTAGATACTATTTTGTGAAATTTCATTTTTGAACATTACTATGGGCGATTTTTTAAAATTTTTAACGACATTTTATGTCTAGGCATTTTTGAGGTGATGATAACAAATTTTATTTGGGTTCATAGTGGCTACACTTGAGCAAAAATAAATTAAACTTCTTATATGTTTATGGTTTTTAACCTTAAGTGGTTTAGAATGCAGGTTTTGTATGAAATACATGCAAGCTGTAGAACACTTATTCCTGAAGTTACTTTAATGCTATATTAATAATTTTAAAAAGAAAGATAACACTATCATGAAATATCGCATGCATAAAACCCTAAATGAAATCAACTGGGAAGATATTTTTAGCAATTGTAAAATAATTAGTAATTAGGGCAATTTGACATTTTGTTTTATACTAATGTGTTTCGAATTCCTCTTAGTCTATTGGACAGAATCATTTCTGTTGTCATTTGGAAATAAAAAGGTGCTTCAGAGGAAGTTGTCGATTTTATAGATAATTGAAAACAGAACACGTTAATTACTTAATATTAGCTTATTCTACGAATAATTGTGTATGACAAAGTAGATGTCATTATTAAATATTAATTATTAATTAAAAATTATATAATTATTATAAATTTAGAATTATGTTTTAGCAGACATAGTTTGTTTTTAAAATACAAACGCTAACATGACAACCAATTTAGCTTCTGGTACATTTTCCCACCTTCATTGTTGGGTTTCATATTGTTCTTTTCAATTAATAATACCCTAGATTATTAGAAACCACATAATCACTGACAGATGTAAAGGTCACGAAGGATACTGCAGATTACAAAATCACCAAATAATTCATAAAGTAAAGCAAGGCTCTAAAATGTTTCCACATATGATCTGACGTATCAATAAATTGTATATGAAACATGAAAGGAATATTGAATTAAAAATATTACAGGAGCAGAAACGTACAAATTATTACAAGCCTTATGAACATACATTTATAATGTGATCCATAGATAAGATTATAACATCGCTTACAAATGCACCAACCGTTAGTAAAACAAATTAAACATACAACAAAAACTGAATCCAAATTCGCCGAACATATCTTCCATATTATAAAACCTTCAATATAGAGAATTGCTTGAAAATATAACACCTATCATTATGAAATTGTTAAAACAATTATATTATTGGGTTGACAGATATCTTCAACCTGTCATTAAAATATTCATGTGGAATCTATTACGATCAATAACATGTATAGACACAGGTCACCTTGCATTCCCAGTAGGAAATTCACACCAACAACAACTATAATGTGCGACGAAAGTATTTATGTAAAGTTACAAAACTATTTACTGCCTCTATTTTTATTGCAGTCTCCATGGTTGAAGGTAAATATAATATCTAAAAAACACATAGCATTCTTTTGTTTAATTACAATCATAACCTACAAAGCATTTGTTGAAATTATTTCACAAATAGTTGGACTAAACAAGGCATCTATTTATGAAGTTTTGATGTCGTCTTACATCCTACTTATAATTATAGTTACGCCATTAATTTTGTTCTACTATCAGATTTGGAAAAGACAAGATGCAATAAAATTTGGTGAGAATCAGACGACAATCGACAACATGCTGAGGATATCTAAGCCACTAACTAAAATGCAGATGTTGATCATAATCCTGTTGCTGTTGAACGGAATAATCTTTCTCTACTGGAACATTTTAGCGATATTTAAAGAACTAACAGCCTGGCGTATTTTACAATTATTTTTTGATTTATTTCTATTTGGACTAATGTTTCAATGGGTGATGTTAAATTTCATGGTTAAATTTCCATACAATGGAGTGAAGGAAATGATTTCACTTATTGCTGATTGTCCTGAATACTTAAAGAGTAACCAGTCAATACACATTGAAGGTATCGATGATGAGGAAATATTGTTCGATACTATCGAGGTGTTTCGACGTATTAGAGACAATCACGCGATTAATAATCGGTATTTCGCTCTTTTGTGTCGTATTGTTTATGCAAATTTTATGTGTTGGATGACAATAGTAAGTTACGGTGATTGGCAACAAAGATTCATAGGAAAGAACTCGGATGGACTATTTTCACTTGTTCAAATTGGACTACTCAACTTATTCATGCTGTCTTCTTTGTCAATTAGTCTCGACTTTGAGGTAAGGTTAATTAATTTTCTCGTTTCTTTTTGTAAGTCATAACTAGTGAATAAAATGTTATCAACAACTATTAGCAAAGTAAGAGGCTGGTTCATATTTCAGTTTAACTTCAAACAAATCCTAACCTTTTATAAATCTTTCCTATCTCTTTCTTCTTGAATAACTTCACGTTTTATGACCACCTGCTATCTTGTTGCAATAATTGCTCAATAAATCTCGAATACAGATAGAGCCTCTCAAGCATTTTACAATCATGTAAAGGGTTGATTACACTTTGGAGTACACTGCACCTCTGTAGAGTATATGTTTAAAACAACAATTTAAATGTCCAGAATTTTCATCTTCTGTAGTTTTTCAATAATATTATTAGAAGGCGCTACAGTTTTAAAATAATTTTTCCCATATCTTTTCAAAATTATAAATAATTCAAAGTAAACATAAATACTGGTATATATATATATATATTCAAATTTTTTAAATTAAAAAAAGAGACAACAAATATTACAATATTACAACAAATTGGAGAAACAAAGATTACTAATGTAAAAATATTAAATATGCTCCCTACCACAACTGAATATTCAGAAAATAAATGCAAGAAATAATAAAACTCAAGTTAGTTTAATAAATTTAATTTATTGATTTCCAAAAAATAAATATTATTGGAATATTTTATTCAAACTAATAAAAGTAATTACTACATAAAGATTATTATGAGTATTTTATTTTTTATTATTAAAAATATTTATATCAAAAGTATGTTTCGATTAGGGCCTATGTGACAAAAATGTGCTATTTTTGAAAAAATATAATTGTGGTTATTCTATTTTATGTACATGTTTTTTTTTTGTTGACAAGAATGTTTCTGAAAAAATAGATTAATTTATGAAAATTATAAAGTGTAATCTATCAATACTCAAGTCAGACACAGTTAATTCGTTTTTAACTCATTCAATCACAGATTTATAACTATAAATAAATAATGTTATTTTGAAATTATTTCTGATGTGGTATTAAAACAAGTTAATTGGTGCCAGATTACTACCCAGCATATCATACAATTTATACAAGTAGATCCTGTAAATGTAACAACCAAAAGTAGATTTTTAGACATTGTAGAAAATGTTACATATTATTCGTAGGTTTTATCCATTACGGTTTTGTTTAAAACAGTGGTTACAAAAGTTTGCTGAATCTTTACTATGGATGTCACTGTATATATCACCATAAAGGGCCTCATAGAAACACATAAAATACAAAACTTGTACATATGTGTAGGAGCCTCCCCAAATTAAGATCATGTTACTATAGGGATATCACAGTTTTTGTGAGGTCAGTGTTCAATATAACATTTTTGGAAAATAACCTCTATATTTATAGTCGGGCAGAGTGTTACCATTACATGTAGGATTGAAATATCCCAATTTTTTCATATATTGTAATCATTTTTAATTTGATTTTTCTTAATTTCAATATATTTCTGTATAAGAATACTATATTTTTTGCTACCAAATATCTTATTCCAAAACTTAAATTTTATAACTATTTTACATTTAAAAATAATCTTACAGATTTTTTCAACTGATGAGTTTAGCTACTTAAGAGGTTATGTTTACAACATTACTTATAACTAATATAAAGCAGTTTTGGGCAATTCTAGTTGTTAAATAAAGAATTACTTTAGTTTTTTTATTGTACTATAAAATAAATCAAAATATTTTAAATAATTATTATAAACATTTTAGAATAAAGGTTATTGCTAAAAAAAATTACAGTCCACATGTGTTCCATTCATTTGGAGATATCTATATCAAAATTAAAACTATCAGACTTACTTCTGTTTTGAAAACATACGGCTGTTAGTTTCAGAATGTAATAAATTGAATAATATATTTATATTCCATCCACTGTCAATCTATACATACATTATATATTAATATAATTATAATATAGATATTTCACTTTATAGATATATTATATAAATTATTATTAAAAACAATATGACAATAATTATAACAATGTGTGTAAAGTTACTGAGTAGTTTTATTATCTCTGTCGCACAAATCCTGTACTTACGATTATTATATCTGGAAATCAATCAGAAAAAACCTTCAAATTCTACCCCCCATCCTTATTTTATTGCTTGGTGATATATTGGTTTAAAGTAGTAATAATTTAATTTTCTGCTTTCAGATTGAGCAGTTCAAAGTGGAAATAGACAGAGTCAGGACATTTCAGAAATCACGTTATATTGAGAAACAGGTGATTAGTTAAACATCTGTTTACAAATACAGAGTGAAATAAAGATAGATCTGCTTAATATTTGCTTGTAAATACGTAGGTACAACACGACTGTTTGTTGTGGTTTTACTTATTGTTTAAAGGTAAAAAACCTCTCAGTAATTAATTATCACCTTATACAAATAATAATCAAAACAAAGTAAACTGAACCTAACCTAACTTAACCTAAGCCTAGAATACTCTCATATTGTCAGGGTTGAAAGGTAATAAGGGTTGATTAAAGGTTAATCAACCTGTAAACCTAATACAGTTATTGTGTTAAAAACACCACCGCGGTTTCAGATGTCTCAAGCACCAGTCATCAGGTAACATATCATGTGCATACATGTTGGGTTCTACATGTGTTTTTCACAATTATTTTGTGTTATGACAAACTCTCGTGAGTGACATCACGCCTGATAATGCATGGTTGAGACGTTTGAAACTGCGATAGTGTTTATAACAAAATAAAGGGATGACGTAAGGAACGTTTACAGGTAATTAAGAACTTTTAATTAGAATCAGTGATCCGAGGAACTATGCTCAATAAAAAAGTAACAGTTGGTCAAAAGATATATGATAGGAAGGATGAAAGAGAGAGAACTAATCCAAGACGGCATGATAAAAGTTAGATTCATCTAAGCGTTTATTTGTATATTTTAATATTTTTATTGCTATTTTTCCATATTTTGACAGTCTAGTCAAAACTTATTTTTATTTTAGTTACCTTTCTTTAATTAATAACAAATAAGCTGAACGTGTTAAATATTCGATTTTTTAAAAATTTATCGCACATTCACTTTAAGAGGGCGAGAGAATATATTTCCTCAGAGCGATGGGCAATATTTAAGATGACTAGAAAAGGAATAAAAAATTATAATAAAGCCTTTTATCACAAGTATTGTCATAATTTCACCAAAAGCCTTTTCGCACGATATAATAAACAACTTATCATCCCAGTATATAAAGCCAAGACCTGTTAATGTCATTTCGTATCCCAAACAAAATGTAAACTCTAGTTTCCTTACTACTTTATAGCGTAATGACTAAAGTTCTCCACTTTTTGTACTTACCACAACAATGTAAACAAAATCCGTACGATGTGGTAAATTTGTAAAAGTCATCGGTGCACACTAAGAAGACATAATTAGATGAGTTTTTAAAATTATAAAAGCAAAAATAAACGGAACTTTTGTTAACACACCACAACTACAAATATATATATATATAAATTTCAGAAAAAAATCATAACTTAAATTTACTTGGAACACTTCGTATGAGATAGAAAATATTAATTCTTCCTGTAGGTGGTTTTCGACCAATACTTTAAGTTGTTGTTGCGATTATTAGCATCAACATGAAACTGAACGCTGTGTTGTTTATCAACGTTAATCTGCGATGTTTCATTTGTGTTTTAATTTTCTTTTTAAAGGTTTTCTTGGGGAGTTCGATAAACTCACTACGATCATTGACACAAAACGCAATATTCAGTTCAGAAATCCATTAAAATGCCTCATCGTGTTAAATAGAAAGTGAAATATGAAAACGTCCCTGTTATTTTATTACATCCTGTATTTGTGAACTAGTTGAAATTAAATTAATTTAGGTAACATAATTTTTTATAACAAATTGATATATAACTTTTTTAAATTGCAGCTCTCCCTTCTTCATCTAGAACTACAACACCACTCTGTAGCAATCACCTGCTTTGACTTCAGTGGACAGTATCTCATATCGGTAAGTTTATGTTACTCAGAAATATAAATTGTAATAGATGCATTAGTTTTTGTATTATGCAATTAATCATAGTAATAGAAAAATATTTTATGTGATCAAAAATACCTCCAGGTGTTGTCCTCGCTATTGTTCCATGACCTACGTCAGTTTAATAAATAAGTTTTTGCATTCATCACAAATCATGCTATTTTCTCTCTAAATTATTATTTCATCTAATAACAAAAATATTCTGCAATCTGTTGTAGGAATAAAGATTTTTATCTCAGTGTAAGTGTATAAGACACTACTAAGTATTTACTTCAAAAAATAGTTTAAGAAATCTATTTTCCTCATGCAAATTAGGTTTTCATTTTTTTTCGGTTAATCTCTTACTCATATATACTATACCATCATTCGAGTACAAAAAAGTAACATCCCACTTCAACTTACGCTATTAAGTGATGAATCTAGAGCTAAAAGTGAAAAACACCAACCTAAACTAGTAGTCGATGGTCATACTAGTAGTTGTTGGAAACAAATACTAAATATAATAACAATGAAAGGAACCAAAACCTATAAATAGAACCGTGCAATCACACCTAAGATTATATACAACCGTGATTACAAAAAACACCAGAATATGGATATAATATTGTATAAATATGACTCAATAAATAGATTTAGTAAATGAATGATCTGTGTAAAAATGAGCATTTCATTTTGTTTCAGTTTATTGGCACCTTAATCAACTACCTTATCATACTCATACAGTTCTCTTAGAGACAAAACTGTCACGTGAAGGAGCTGCTGACTTTACACTTACTGCTGATGAACTGATCCTCAAGTTTGCTGATAAATAAATGTTAACAATGAAGATGAATTAATTGTTTGTCTTATTTATACATCTTAAATGTATTGATTTTAATGTAAAAATGTGGTATTTTTATACTACATCTTCAGTAAAAATATATTTACTGTTAAGTTTCAATCATTTTTCAATTACATAAAGCTTGACCTACATAATAATGTATTTATATTTATATACATTTTAGAAAATGTTGGTCTTTAAGCTGTCTGGCTCTAAGTGAAAAGAAATATCAAAGTTACTGTATTAATACACAATAAATTATTAAAATCATATTGCTATAACTAGTGAAGTAAATTCACACAATGATACAGAAACAATGAAGACGTATAAAAATAAAAATAAATAAATAAAATAAAAAAGTTCACCGTTAAAATAACGTATTTTGATGTTCTGATGTGAGCAGTGAAACTAGCTTCACCTAAACTAACAGTATTGGTGTTGAGAAAAATACACACATTACAATAGTGTTTATAGTTGATTCTGTATTTTTGGTATTTGAAATATAGGATAGAGAGTAGTTTAATTAACAAAATGAATATAGTAAGTTTATTGGTATTTATTTCATAGGGAATGAAAATCTAGTGCAGTGTGATCCATTACTTTTTTTTTTAAACCAGATGTGTTAAGAAACTTGATGGGATTCCTATTAATTGTTACCAATTCTCTTCTATGTCCCACTTTCTTTTTCCTTTTTCTGACACCCATTCTACTAAAATCCTTCTCCAAATTATACAACCACCCATTCCTTAGACGTTCCACTACTGGTAGCAGGTAATGTATCTTTAACGGAAGTCTTAGGTCCTTTCATCTTTTCTACTTATATGTTCCAGCCTTTGAATTACTCTTCACCTTATTTCTGTTTGTATGTCTGGCTCCTTATCCTCTTCCTGCAACATATATATACGCTTATGACCAATTTAGTTAACGGCTTCATAAGACTTTTCTCTTTTACACTTTCGGCTTTTCTTTATCTTAAAATATTTCATTTAATCTTTCTCCTATAAAACCAAATTAGATTCCAGCTAATAGTTTTTATATTTAATGTCACAGCAAATATTTCTTGTTGAAATTCCATATTACAACAACCTTGTTATTTCTAAAGCCGATAAAAGCAATTCAGTTGTTATTTTAGATAAAGTTAATTATGTTTGTAAAGTTGATGATATCCTGAATAATAATTCCTCTTTTAAAATATTAAAAATGATCCTACTTCCAATTATAGTTAATATAGTTAATATAATAACTATATTAAGAATGCACCAATTTGTTCCCTAGTAACGTTTGCAAATACCTGAGAGTTATGAACCCCCAACCTTCTTGATTATAATATGGCGTACCTAAGCTTCACAATCCTAATATAACTGTTCGTCCCGTAGTATCGTTTAAAAATGCTCCTACTTATAAATTGCCCCAAAAAGTCAATACTATTTTTAAAAGTGACACTAATTTTGCATCTAAACATAGTATTAAGAATTATTTGGATTTAATTAATTAAATTGTAAATGTTACTATACCTTCTAAATTTAAAATTGTATCTTTCGATATTAAAAGTCTTTTCACAAGTATAACCATTAACGAATGTAAAAACATTGTCAATGACATAATTAGCGATACCAATGGTGATACAACACTTAGTAATGAATTAAAAACAGCCATAGAAATTTGCATTAGTCAAAAATATTTCAAATTTAACGATAAATTTTATCAACTAATACAAGGGTTGGCAATGGGTTCACCTTTGTGACCTCTTCTAGCAGAAATTTCCATGGCTAATTTCAAAAATAATTTATTTGATAAAAACAATCCTTCGTTTAGGAATATATTTTATTGGTACCGTGATGTTGATGATGTTTTGTGTTTGTTTAGTGGCACTAATAGGCAGTTAGATTCTCGACTTAAAACCCTAAATTCTGTAAATAGCAACATTTAGTTCACTATGGAAGTGTGTATAAATAACAACATTAATTTCCTGGACCTTACCAATAATATCACTGATAGTTATCATTAATTTAAAATTTTCAGAAAACCAACCTATACAGACCCAGTAATTCCTGCTGATTCCAACCATCCTATCAGCCATAAACATGCTGCTTTTCACAGCATGATACATAGACTTATTATTGTACCTCTCTCTCCTAATGACTTCAATGATGAACTGAATGTTGTTAAACAAAATGCTGTTAATAATAAGTATGATTTTAGTATAACAAATAATATTTTAAGAATGAAGTTAAAGCGAAGAGCTGAAAATTTAGTCCACTTTTTCCATAATAATAGCATTGAAATAGTTAAATATTTTTAATTTTCTTTTATCAACAGAACTAGTTATAAACTCAGTAACCTTATTTCTACTAAATGTAATCGTAAAGTTGCCTTTTATTGTACAAAAAATCTAGGGAAAATGTTGGTTAATAATAAAGATAAAAAAGAAATTTTAGAAAATATGGAGTTTATAAAATATCTTGTCAAGTTTGTGACTCTGAGTACATAGGTCATTCAGGTAGATCTATAAAAGTTAGGATCAATGAACATGTAAGTAGCTGGAAACATGCCTATAGAAACTCTAACTTTGCTAACCACCTTTTGGACTCAGGTCATAATCTAGATCTGAAATTGAATGTTAAAATCTTACATATAGAAAATAAAAGCAATATATTAAATAATTAAGAATGTTTAGAAATAAATAGATCTATTTCACTTAGGCCTATTTTCAACTTAAATGACTAAATTGTATTAAATATTTCACCCCTTCTAAAACACATCCTTAACATAGTTGATCAACCTTCATCTACCTGCTAGGTCATTCCCCCTACTTTTCCCGATTTCTCTATTGTATCTAGTTTCCTGTTACTTGTGTGTGTATAAATAAATTGTTGCCGAGAGGAAAAACAATTGTAGCTCATTTATATTATTAAAATAATTTTGAAACTTTAGCTTTATTGCTTTATTTAATCCTTTAATAGTTTTCATGTATATTTTCCCCCCAGTGGTCTTAAATGATACGTATTGGTCAGCAGAAATGGCATCATGGAGTTTTGTTATAAAGGTGGGTTTTGTTACTCAAAATCTGCGTTACAGAGCCAAATCTTTAGGTTGGTCTACAATGTATAGGTAAGTAACTGTAGCTGAAGCTGATCTACAATTCGATTCAAAAACATTGGTTTTATTTCTCAAATATATACATTCAGTGTAGATAGTTACGTAATCAAATATTAAAGTTATATTATTATGTATATCCTATTTGAGGTTCTCCGGAATGAAAGAAATGATGGTAATTTATTGCACAAACTTTCTCATTCACCCATCTTTTCAACTAACGAACCGAAATTAATCGTCAATGTGATAGTTGTCAAAATATGGCCAGCTTTGAAAAAATGTAATAACAGCTAATCCTTGTTTCGCTTGTGGACCAACCACTTACTCCACTTAAATCGTATTCAATGAAACATCGAGTTTTCATTGGCGGTTGTTAAGATTCATATTATTTGTTTATTTTAAATTATTTCTAAATCGTAATATTTTGTTTACTTGCGACTTTGCACACGGGTTTGTGACATTAATCTTCGAACTTATCTAAAATTTGAATGAAACCAGTCAATCTCGTTTTAATAATGAACGAATTTTGTAACAACAAAATTGGGTAAATTTTATTTTTTTAGCACGCATAATTGAAGAAATGTCTACTATCTCCTTTATTCTTCTTCTTTTTTTTTTGCATAGACTATGCGTGACAATATTTGATCAAAATCGTTCTCATAATTTCATTAAAATCAGTCCATACTTTTTGGAATAAAAAAATTACACATACGGCAGACATTAGGCAGTTATACTTTCCCCAAATAACTATTTTGTGGAATCAAGTTACCTAAATTGGATGGGCGTAGTTAACTGCCCCGACATTTTGGGTACTTTTGAAATGATGTAACTACCCCGCTCATTAAAGAGGATTAGGAAGGGTCGCCTCGCAAGACTAGAAATGCTGAAATTGCACCGAGCTCCCAAATAATATTGAAAATTTCATTTTACATGTTACGCTACGAGACCTAACCTAAATTAACCTAAGCTAACCTAACCTAACCTTACAGGCTTGTATGCTTGATTGAGGTTAATTTTAAACACATATTACCGAAATTACGCTCGGGGCAATTTCAGCTCTTCTAGTCTTGCGAGGCGACACTTCCTAATCATCTTTAATGAGCGGGACAGTTTCATCGTTTCAAAAGTACCCAAAATGTCGGGGCAGTTTCATATTTCCCAAGTTAAATATATCTGTAGAACATTTAGATTGTTTTTACTCATTATATAACTATGTCTATACTATCTATAAAGGAAAAAGCAAAAATGCCTTGCTCTCTCTTCTTTTGGGTTTCGATTAGCTGTGAGTTGGGCCAAATTGAACATTTAATTAATTAATGTAAAATTCTACTCAGAGTGTAAACACCCAACTAAAATTACAGTTTTGTGGTAATAAAATTTTGTCAGATCATAATATAAAGTGGAATTAATTAAATGAAATGATAAATGTTACAACAACATGTTCTAATTTTAAGTTTATAACAAATATAACAACGGCAGCGTCACTGGGCTTCATTAGGCGCCATAGATAAAAGTGAGAGTTCAGTGTTGTTACTGTGTGAATCCTCTAAAGTTTCACTGCAATGAAGAATCTCACAATATAGGGAGAACTTATCTCACATTTTGTATGTATGATTTTCACCTTCGATGAAAAAAAGTGTCTTAAAGGAATAAGTTTTTTATAGTTACGGTTTACATTGAAACAATGCCAATTAGAGTTCTTGCAAAGAAGGTTTCATTGTGAGTTTAATTAATATATAAACATCAGTTAAAAATTCTTCAAACCTTAGATACAATAATTATCAGACAATTGGACAACTCTAAGCATCTATAAACGAAAAACCAAGAATAGTATAAAAACTACGAAAATATTAGGAACAAATAAAATATTATATTACACCAAGTAATTCCTCGAAAATTGTGGTTTCAATAATATATCACCACTAGTCATGCAGTGCTAAATTCATTGAATGTATAAGTAATATATTTTCCTCGGTCTTATACCCTAACTGCAATGATTTGTTACTTGCAATGTTATACGATTTTGTTATTTATCTCCACGTTTCACTAAAATTTTAACAAAATAGGTTGAGTAGATTTTGAAAAGTGGCGTATTTATATATCAACTCTACGGTTGGGTTTTACTGATAACCCGCCTGATTTTTGAATCCTTAGATGCTATAGGTGAGCAAAGTATAATCAAACTTGTTGAAGGTGATTTTGAAAAAATAATGAATATTTTATTCTATGATAGCAAACCTCCCATTTTTTGCTATAAATAAATAAAACAATACTTTCTGAAATATTTCAAACTTAATAATGACTACATATCATGTTTGATTAAAATCGGTTCACACATATGCCCTGTAGAGCGCTGGTATCGATTCCAGACATCAAAATACCAGTTCCAGCCAGTCAGATCAGAAGATTGTGCGTGACAGTGTTGCCGTGAGTCCACAAGTCAATTCGCCGTGTTCATAACAGTTGGACTTCTCTAAAACTCCTTCAGCGAATTCTCATAAAGGCTCTCTATATACAGGTCGATAAACTCAATTATTTAACCACTGAAAGTAACTGATAATTTGAAAATTAGACAGATTTTGGAGTGACAACGTGCAGACGACCATTTGGCATAGACAATATTATTCTCTGATGAGACACATTTTTATTCAAACGGCTAAATAATAAGCAGAACTTAATATAGATATTTAATATAAAAATGTCCACAACTTAACTAACTCCATACATTTTATTAGTAATCCTACATGTTTCGCTACATCAATGTGTCATCTTCTTCAGGGTATTAATTGCGCTAGCTTTGTGTGATATTAAACACTGATATGAGGAATATGTTATATTCAAACAAGAACACAATAACAACTACAGAAGTAAAAACGAACAAATCAGGTTGTTGCGTAATATTGTTTAAGATTAAATCGACAATTATCAAATTCTAAATTGGGTTACATGCCAGCAACTTTCACTTTGTACCTGTACACATTTTGGTCATTCTCATTCTATCTCTGCTTGGAGTCAGATGCATTGTCTGCTCCCTCAGCCTTTTCACGTGGACCTAAGTTCCGGCTACCTCATATTCATTCACTTTTTACCTCAAATACTTTTATGTTTATCTTTTTAAACATTTTATATCTTGTAAAGTGTCAAGTGCGGTCGGTGTGAAGTGATTGCAAGAAGAAGTACTGGCCAGTTACTATACATCAGAAGTGGAACCGTTCGTTGGCACAATATAACGACAACCTCAAGGAAGGTAAACTCAATGACTCTGTTCCTCCAGGAACTCAAAAATAGTAAGTAATAAATTCATTGTTTAACACTCAAAAAATTAACGAACAAAGGTTCTAGTATGACATCACATAGTCATCCTTATTATACGAGATAAAGGTGCGAAATGAAGGTAGAATCTCAATTCAGATCTAACCACTCTTCCGATCGAATGTTACTCTATATAATATGTATATATTGTTATGTGTTGTGTATGCACTTTACGTAAATGTGTTTTTATAATAAAATAATATATGTAAAATGTTTAATATCGAACGTAGCTGATGTGGATTGCTGTTCTGAGATTTCTGATGTATTTATGCATCGAAACATGAAGGATTACTATTAAAAAGGTATGGAATGAGGTAAGCTATATATGTTTTTATAAACATATATCTTTATATGCAAATGTCCTATTACAGTCAATTTATATTTATAGAACAGATTATAGTGATCGATGGTTAAGAGAGTTTAGCACGCGGAAAGTGAACAATTCAAGTTTTGGAACCCGGCATTGTGAATATTAGAGAGCGTGGTTTAGGTAAACAGTGGATTGTAAATATTATAATGGGTAAACCAAAATTGTTATAAGTTAAAGTATCTGTGCTCCCAAAAGTATGATTATGTTAATTTAAATATTACAGAAAATATATGAATATTGACATGGATAATTATAAGATTTATGTTAATTTATGGATGAAAATATAAGTTATGAAACAATACAATTAAACTTTTCGTTTCACCAAATAACTAATATAATTAGAGTACCTTTAGTTATGCTCCAATTGAGACAATTGGAATTAAAATAAATAAATAAAAACAATTAATAAAATGGGCAAACTTATAAGACGTATGAAGTAATATGTTTAAATTAGTTTTGGAAATAATACGAATAATTGGTGTATAAATACTAATATATAAGCGTTAATAATTTAACTGATAATCTATACACGTCGTTAATAAAATTGCTGTTGAAACCCTAGCGTTCTTTTTACACACACTGTATTATAAGCAAACACATTATAGTCGCCCTTCAATGTTGAATATTAATATATACATTCAATTTCTCACTTGAAATATCAAAGTAATTACTTAGGAGTAATCTATTAATAACAAAACATATTTCGATCAATATCTTGAATTGTGAACTGGATCACACTTCCATTTCCACAACACCTACCGAGGAAAGACTAAAATCTCTAATGTATGACGAAAATATTTATATTGAGTTGCAAAACTTTATTCTGCCTCTATTTTTATTAGAGTCTCCATGGTTGAAGGAAAACAAAATCTCTTTAAAACAAATCACGTTTTGGTGTTTAATATCAGTATTAACTTATAAAGGAAATGTTGAAGTTATAAAACAAATTCTTGAACCTAACAAAACAACTATATCAGATGTTTTAAAATTGGTAAACGTTTTAGTTGTAAACCTATGCGGACCGTATTTTGTGTTCTACTATCAGATTTGGAAAAGAGAAATCTCAACACAATTCGGTGAAAATCAGAAGACCATTGACAAGATACTGGGGATATGTAATCTTCCAATATCAAAAACTGAGATTATAACGTTAGTACTGTTGCTCTTGTTTGGAATCATCGTGTTAACCTTTGACACACTAACAGTCTTTGATAAATTATCAGCGTCCAACCTTGTTATATGGATAAGTGATTATATGTTCCTAGGACTTTTGTTTCAATGGATAATGTTACATTCTATGGTACAAATGCGATACATCAAAGCGAAGGAGATGATTTCACTACTTGCTGATTGTCCTGAACACTTGAAGAGCAATGAACCAATACATTTTGAAGGTGTCGAAGATCAAGACTTATTGTTCGATTCAATTGAAGTATTTCGACTGATTAAGTACAACCACGTGATTTTGAATGAACATTTTGCTTCGCTTTGTCATTTTACTTATATAACCGGTGTGTCTTGGAATTTTGTATCAGGTTACGATATTTGGTTACAATGTTCCTTGGAACCGGACAAATTGGGAAATCTCTTGATGTTGGTTATTATTTTCATAGGGCTTATGTTTGGCCTTACATTCTCTATCACAACAAATAATGTCAAACAAAAGGTAAGACTTTATTAATGTTTTATGTTCCTTTTATTAGTTACTAGATTCAGATATAGAAAAAGGGTTATTTAGATAACCCAGTCCCTGTGACTTATTAAAGGATACATTTAAGCCCTTTTGCTATAATCTAGAAGTTTATTCCTTTTGACTAATTTTATTAATCCACTGAATTTTATGGACGTTTAGTAGGTGCTTGTAATCTAATCAACCCTTAAAAGATTATGTGACCAGCTGTTTTTATCTAAACTAGATAGTCTACAAGATAAGTTTCCTGTCACATCCTTATTTTCTGTGGAGATACATTCTGAAACCAACGTGTCCTATTACAAACTGATTATTAATTACTCATCAAAAGGAACAACTCTTGAAAAACCAATGTTAATCCAACTAGTTGTTTTAATTATTTATCTATATATTATAGGGATTTTCTGAAATTTTGAAAGTTGTAATCTTTTAATAATCTATACAATATATTGGACAGTCTATTTTAATGTAAAATATATAACTTATATCAGACTAGAAAATGAGTAATTCCACCATACAATACGAGATCGAAATAGAATAAATCTATTTGGATCCTTCTCTTAACCAAAGGGGTATATCAACACATGGTCCTGAAATAACGTATAATACGGATAGTCAGATTGAAGGGACATGTCAAAAGAATGGGAATAACCTCCCCTGAAAGCGAGTATGCCGAGTTTAGCGATAAAGAAAATAGATGTCGCTACTACAGCTCAATTATCACGGTTGTGTGAAAACGTTTATTGCTTTAAACGTAATTTCAAACGAACGATTTTTATTTTGAAACAAACTAAACTAATTAGTCGTTTAAAAAACCAAAATAAGAATAATAATTAATTAATTAAGTGAAACTGAAACCCATCTACAGTGAGATACTGATAGCATAGACTATCAAACGACTCATAGACCCTTCTAAAGTAATCATGTGAGATCCAAAGGAGTTCCTCCTTGATAAAGTTCTTCATATCTTTATCATTGTTGAAATTATAGGTCTACACTTGCTCCTTTAAATAGACTTAAAAGAAAAGTCAAGTGCATATAAATCAGAAGGCAGTAGTTGTCAATCTAAAAACTGACGTCTACGGCCAACCGAGGACCTTGCATATTGATATTTAGTAATGTTTGACAGAATTGGTTTGTGAGGCAAATTGTTGAAAAATAGCTTGCCACATTTTTGGAATCGTAAAATAGTGCAGTCCTGGTTGATTTGAAACTTGTACATACCTATTTCCAGTCATGGTGCTCGCCATTAGCAGTCACTTCCGCGCATTCCTTTGGATTTAAAAAGTTTCTGGTGAACATCGTGAGGTTTTGGGTTTTATAATAACTGGAGTTATATTTGTTTACAATATCATTGCGGTACAAAGTTGACTCATCAGATAAAGCAATACGAGTATGCCAATCAGGATCAGTCTCATGAAAATCAATGAAGCTGGATCAAAACTTCACTCTTCTGTCCGGATCATCTTCAAGTGGCTAGGTGGCTTATGAAAAAAAAATATATATATTTTTTTACGATTCTCTGATTGAATATTTTATGCACTCCATTTTCAAGATCTACTTATCTAAGTGATTTTAGTTTACCAAGAAATCGGAGTAATATACAGAATACCAGTTCCAATCTTCCATTATTAGAGATGGAGTGTACTTTTTTACTAAGCTTCCCTGTTCCTACAACCAATCTTTCTACTTAAACTATGAAGTAAGTGGTTGGTGGATCAAAACTTGGGAAGACAACCTGAAATCGTCTATATGATTCTGCAACGTTATTAAAAACAATACCCCATGCACAACACTTTACTTTTTGGTCAACTGTAAAAACCATTTTGCAACTACAAAAAACAACAAAATTGGACTCAAAAGACTTAGGTTATACAATATCGTTTTAATGTAATTGTTGTTTAATTTGATTCGTTTAATTATTTCATCAAAAACAAACAAATTCATCAATGAAAACTGCATGAGTAATAGTTATAAAATTATAAAGGCGTTGTTTTTTGTTACCTTAAACACCAGTATGTTAAAATTGCCGCACAACTTTCTGGCATCTTTATAAACATGTAATTTCAGATTGAAAAGAATCGGTTGAGGTATAATCAATAATAGAAAATACAAAGCTTTTACCTTTTCGTGGGACACATAATATATATAAATAAGTTGACAATCAACATCATATAGCAACTTACCTCATCCTAGAACAATAAAATTAATCGTATATAAAGCAGCAAATCTCACTTATACTCAATTGGATATGAAAATAAATTTGTTTAGTATTAATCATTAAATACTAATCTTCATTAATAATATTTCATCTAAATCTTTCTACGTATTTTGTTAATAACACAACAGTCCGAGCAGAAACTATGCTTACTAGACGGCTCTTCAGTACGAGGTTATAACATCAAAATTATCGTCGCTGTCGTTCCAGCCTCCTCAAACAAAGTGCGGCTACTAATGGTAGTTTCCCAAATTTCTTCCGAAAGCTGCGTCAACTCCGTAAAGTTTGAGACCCCATAGAGATTGAACCCCGAACATCCTACTCGTGAAGCCAAAGTGCTGACCTCTAGACAAGCCGAGAGGTATAATTATTGTTAACTTTGTTCATAAATTAAAATCAACTAACTAAAAGAAACAATATCAGATAACCTCTTAATATAGGGTGAAAATGTATTTGATCCTTGATAGGTTCACAACTTACACACGAACGCTATATTTAATTAAAAGTGTTAAAGTGAAACTGTGATTTCTCAAGTACAAAGCAAATATCATCTTGCACTGTTTGGATATATTATATATATATATATATATATATTATCAGTAACTTCTAATTGTGAAAGTTTTAAATCTAGTCAAACTAATTTGAGTAAAATTATAGTAAAAAGTTGTAAACATTAACTTACACCATAAAATTAATACAATATAAATAAAGTTACGTATATATATATATACGTGAGAGAGAGAGAGAGAGAGAGAGAGAGAGAGAGAGAGAGAGAGAGAGAGAGAGAGAGAGAGAGAGAGAGAGAGAGAGAGAGAGAGAGAGAGAGAGAGAGAGAGAGAGAGAGAGAGAGAGAGAGAGAGAGAGAGAGAGAGAGAGAGAGAGAGAGAGAGCGAGAGAGAGAGAGATATTTTCATCACTGAAACTCCAATTACTTTAATTCAAAAAATTATTTGAAGTTAGCTTAATAATTGTCTCGAAATAAATCACAAACACTAAAGATTACCCTCTATTCCACTGCTATTTCTTAACATTTTGGTTTATCTCAATAATTTTTGTTTTCTATTTTAGGTTCAGGATTTCAAAATGGAAATAGACAGAGTCAGGACGTTTCAGAAATCTCCTTATATTGACAAACAGGTGTGTAGTAAAACTACTAATTACATATACAGATTGATATAAAAGAATTGATATTTTAGCATTTAATTAACTTATAAATCTCAACAACTATTTTTAATATATAATTTTAAAAGCTCTATTTTAAATTCACTTTAATTTCAGACGTTTCAAATGTCCTTTTCAATGCTATCTTAATAAGGAGTCTGGTACGTTTACTACAAACATTATAAATACACTTAAAATATAGCCCAGAAATTTTGAAATGACGGAGAGCTTAATTTATATTTTCAATATCAGCCTATATCTCTATGCTACATAAAATTACATAAGTTCGTTTTTATTATAGAAAAGCACTACTTTTCTGTAACAACTTTTCCTTAAATTTCAGCTCTATCTTCTTTATCTGGAAATACAACACCATCCTGTAGCTATCAACTGCTTTGATTACAGTGCACAGTCTCTCACAACGGTAAGTTTATGTTAGTCAGATATATACAAACTGATTGACTGACAGATATTTAATATATTTTAGAACCACAATGAAACATAACCAGTTCACAACTTTCATGAAGAGCTGCTGGACCATTATGAGTATCCTTTGTTTCTTGAAGAGCTTCCATTATTATAGTGTCACTTCAGGGACTTACCTATACCGATTACTGGGGATGCAATCCCGGTGAATCTAGTTGAATCTGCACCTTACTTCATGTAATCTTGAGTTATATCACTTATCTTTTATTCCTCTCTCATATCAGGTCTTTCTTGACCAACTCTTGTTCTCTTCCTACTTTGAAGCTATTACGATTGTCGGAAGATTGTCTTGTTTCATCTTCTTTCAATCTTTTTATTTTATTTTATAAAGCTATGATGAGGGTTTTTGCCTTTAAACAACAAGGAAAAATACTCTAGTGTTGTTCTTACGTTAGGATATGCCCTCAAAGAAGGTGATCCTGACTGAAGAAATGTAAGTACGTACCTGACATCATATGTGGAACATTCATAGTTTCAAAACAAGGATTAATAAGACCACAGTTCATATAAATCTCTCAAGTTTGTATGGTAAACAAAAATAAGAGTTATAACACGAAAGCAGCAACAATGAATGATTTGAGAGTTGTAAGTTGATATGACTTAAACAAAGAGTAAGGAAAATGATTAATGGTGTTTCATTGCATTTTTTATCTATAGAAAACAGAACTTAAATGAAAAATTTAAAGGATTGATATATCTAATATGTACATATTTGTATATTTAACTAGTATAACATTTTTGTAGTTGATATGTTGAATTTATTTACGTTTTGTAATCACGTCAGGTGTTCACAAAGATGATTAGTCAAATTTGTCTGTGAAATCAGTTGCAGAGAATGTTTTCGAATAAACTACATATATCAGCTATAGGTAAATCTTCATAAATATACAAATTTTCTTAACAACACTTTGTCTTCAAAAGCTTTTATAAATTCGTAATTTATTTTAAGATTAGTTAAATAACATTTACTGTTTACTACAATAATTAGGATGAAAAGAAAATCATGTCATTATTAATGGATAAGAAACACACTTTTCTTTAACTGAGGTTAATTTATTAATCCTTGACAAAATTAGAAATAATAGTTTAATATTATTCTCTACTTAAATATGGATTGAATTTCATGTAATGTAAAATTTAAAAGGTTTAATTTTCCTAAAGAATCTCCTCAATTGAGGAAAAAAAATTAATGAACTAATTTTAGAATGATAGTTTGTGAGTTTTTATCTTCTCAGTAATAATATCTTCCTTGACATGAACATTCTTTTCCTACAAACAAAAAAAGTAATATTAGTTTTCTACAACGCAAAGACTATTGAGAAAAGACATATCCGAAGTTAATAATAAACGATGTTTACACTTACTTTTCAATAGTCTAACTTCGCAAAGAGTTTATCATAAATTTACGTTTTAAATTCAACTTCAATTATTCGTAAGAAGTAATAATCTAGTGATAGAAATGAAAAATATTCTCCTCCTTTAATTTAGATTTAAAGCTTATATAAAATTGAATTTACTTTTAATCATTCAAAGTTTGTATTTAGTTTAAAACATCCTGTAGACTTCTTAATAATTAATTTTACAAAATAACACAATTGTATAAAAGTTATATACCATTTGTTTCAGTTATTTGCTATTTATACCAACTACCTTATCATCCTCATACAGTTCTCTTAAAGATGAAACTGTCAAGTGCATGAGCTGTTGAGTTCACTTCGAATGCTGATGGACAACTCAGAGATTGCTGAATTTTTATAAATGTATTTACTTACTTATAAACTTAATAAATGGTTTTACTTTCATTTTAAAATATCTTCAGTAGAAATATATTTTTTGCTTAGTATCAGACACATTTTCAAGTTATACAAGGAGACCTTTTTAAGAATCTAATTGTGTAAATTTTAAAACCATCTGGGCTATTAGCTATAAGCAATGCAATATCAGAACTTATTATATGTAGTATCATAATATATTAGTTAAAATAACAAGAATATTACACTGCGTTTCACCTGATGTGATACCATTATCATGTTCATGAGTTGAAACAAGATGTGTACATTTACTCAGTTAACCTGCGCATACCTACCTATGGTTGGTTACCTAAATTTGAAAACTCTCCCTAAAACTCTCTCAATTACAAACTTCCCAATAATAATAAGTGAATATTTCTCTATAGTATTATATAATATATAAATATAGTAATATATAAATCTATAGTCTCTTTTTTTATTATTTATTTATTTTCATATAAACACCTTACACAAAAACTTCTAAACCAATTTTGATAAAATTTTTTTTTATTATTTTCTCTGCTTAAGTAAATTTTTTTTTGGGTATTTTCATACATTGCACACACTAATCATTCACTGAATTTGATCCAGACAGCGGGCTCATTCGGGAATTCCAAAAAAAATTTAAAAACGTCGCTACAGATGTTAAAGCGTGGTTAAAGTCAAAAAACATTATAAGTACGTCACTTGTTGGTAGAAGGCCAGCAGACAGTGCAATGTCTGAGTAAATCGCAACAATTCCTAATAACAACATTAGGATTAGTGTCACTATCTGAGTTTTAGCTAAAGGGAGATTACAGATCCTCAACATCCTGTCAATTGTCTTCTGATTTTCACCAAATTGTACTGCTTCATGCCTTTTGTAAATCTGATAGTAGAAGCAAAAATACAGTGTGATCACGTTTGCAAGTATATTGTAAGATAATTTCAAAACTTCAGAAATAGATGGTTTGTTTAGGTCAAGTAAATGATCTGTAACTTCAACAATAGCTTTGTAAGTTATAACTGCAATTAAACACAAGAAAGCAATGGGTTTTGCAGAGATTCTTGTTTCCTTTGACCATGGAGACTGTAATAAATGTAGAAGCTGTAAATACTTTTGTAACTTTACATAAATACTTTCGTCCCACATGACTGTTGTTAGGGAGTTCTGTTGTCAATGCTAGGTGACCTTTCTTAGGTGGAATATTATTGATCGTAGTATATTCGTCCTTAATCAATTAGTTTAAAGTGGCTGTTTATATAGAATGACAGTTTCAATATATATGTAAACACTACCATTTTAACAACACCAATGAAAACCTAATGATCAAAGTAATGAGAAATAATATGTTTGTCTACTTTAATTTAAAGTATCCTACAAAGGAAATTCAATCTTTAATTTACTGCACCATTTTTGTAAATCGTTTTTATAACTAACAAGTAAATCGACGCCATATCGGTACTCAATACAAGAATACAAACAGATCATCTAATTGTTACGCCCAAAGGTTGATTCCTTGTGTTAAATAAATTGATAAAGAGGTCTTACACAGTTCAGGTAATTATCAAATGTTCTTGGTAGGTTAGTGTCTGATATTACATTTTTGATAATAACGTGGTTATTTGTCATCGTAGAACGGTAATTTAAAATTTGAACATTATTCTAATGTGTTATAAGTTGAATAACAAATTAGACATGGATAGATTACAGTTACATTGATCGCCATGTTGATATTGCTAATCTAATTTCCAATTTCAATAGGCTTTTATATGAACAAATTGTATTACCAATGCCGTATTTCAAGTTTCTATCTTAATTTTTGTGACCACTATGGTGCATAACTGCAGACGATAACTACAGCTGACAGACGGCAGGTCCAAAATTACTTATCTTTTTCATGTACACTTTGGTTATATCTTTTTCTTTCAACTTTCCTAACAGTTCTTTCATTATGGACTCATATTCTCCTCCGACTTTGAAACTACTAAATCATTCAGGGTCTTTATTTTCTTCTATTTATGTAAGGAAACGAAACCGAGAGTTTGTTTACCTTTATTCAAGAATATATATGATAAAAATTCAATACCTGCATTGATCATTTCATTCAATCTACTGCTCACAGTTAAAGATGCATTTAATAAAGAGTTCAACTGGTAAAACAGTTTAACAAATTGAGGGTAAACCCTATTATAAAAAAAATACACGTTTGATTTAAAATAACAGAGATTACGTGTAAGGATGTGATAATTTAGTTTTCTTGTTGCTTAAAGTCAAAAAAAACTATCGCCTAATATAAATTAATAGGAAAATATGCTGTCCACTTTCTAATAGCTCCAGGTAACAAAAAGAACAATAGTTGGTCAAGAAAAACGTGATAGGAAAGATGAACGAGGGGGATCTAACCCGAGACTAGACGAATAAAGTTGTAGATCCAGCTAGGGACCTTTGGAATTGCTAAGCCTGTACTCTCTATAGTGTGAATCTGAAGTTAGGAAGTGATAATAGGTGTATAATTAAATAAAACATATCCATTCACCTCATATGTGTGAGAGTTATTCAAATTAGACAAAATATGTTTTATATTTATTACAAACAAAATTATTTGAATTTTTCTACATTTATTAATTAAACATTCATTTTTCAATTACCTGTTCAACGCTTTAACAACATTAAATAAAAACAAAACGAAGAATGAAACTCTGTATGGTGTATTTGTTATCCCATTTGACTTTTATTTTAAAATATGACATAACTAAAGTATAATATCCTTGAACAAGCTATTGTGAGGATATGAGATACTAAAGGCTAATGTCCTTCAACAAGTTATTGTTGAAACGAAGATATCACTATGGATAAGTAATTAAGTTATTGTTAAAGCAAAAGAATCACTACGGATAATGTCCTTGAACAACTTACTGTGAAGAAATGGCATAAATAAAGGATAATGTCCTTGAAAAGGTATTGTTAAAAAAATGAAATCACTATGGATAATGCCCTTTAACAAGCTATTGTGAGGATATGAGATAACTAAAGGATAATGTACTTGACATTGTTGAAAGATGAAATCACTATGGTTAATTGAACAAGTTATTGTTGAAGCAAAGAAATTACTATGGATAATTTGATTGAACAACTTTTTTGTGAAGCTATAAAATCACTAAATTATAATGACCACGAACAGGTTTTATTCCTTAAACCATGAAATCAAACAAATTATTGTGAAACTATGTAATTGCTATGGATTATGTCATTGAATAAGGTATCGTGGAATAATTAAATCATAATGAATATGTTCTTGAACAAATTTTATGAATCTATGAAATCAGTATTCATAATGTCCTTGGACAAGTTATTGTTAAAGCAATGTTATCACTATGGATAATGTCTTTGAACAAGTTATTGTGAAGCTATGTAATTACTATGGTTAATGTCCTTGAAAAGTTAGTGTCGAAGGGATGTAATCACAATTCATAACGTCCTCTAACATATTATTGTTGAAGCAATGCAATCACTATGAATAATGTTTTTGAAAACATTATTGTAAAAATATGATATCAATATGCACAATGTTCTCTTACAAGCTGCTGTTAAAGAGGTGAAATCACTATGACTAAATGTCCTTGAACAAGTTATTATGAAGCTAAAAAATCAATATGGTTATTTTTCTTGAACTAATTACTTTGAATGCACAATGTTCTTGAACAAGTTATTGTTGAAGAGGTAAAATCACTTATGATAATTAACTAATCATAATGGTTAATCTCATTGAACAAATTATTTTGAATCAATGAATTCAGTACGGATAATGACCTTGAACAAATTAATGTGTAGTAATGAAATCACTACGCATAATATCCTTGAATAAGTTATTGTTGAGAGATGAAATAACTATGTATAATGTACTGGAAAAATGTTATTTTGGAGCGGTGAAATCACTTGGATAATTTCCCTACACAAATGAATGTGTAGCTATGAAATCACTATACATAATGTCCATGAACAAACTATTTTCAAGCGATGAAATAACTCTGTATACGACCTTGAACAAGTTATTTTTTAGCGATTATGGTAGTATAATGTCCATGAATATATTGAGATGAAATGGCTATAGATAACCTCATCGCTCCACAATAACTTGTTCAAGGACTATTGATTGTTTTATTTTTCACACAATATGATAATTGAATCGAATTTATATTAGTAGGTTTCTGAATTTAATTACAAGTTTAAATCGTAAATCTTAGAAATAAGAATTTTAAAGTATAATTTAAAACCACTTTTTAAAATTTTATTTAATAATAAATATGGATTTATTGAAAACATAATAATTATGTTTTAATTACAATAATATTAATGACTTGAACTAATTCTAAAACTTTACGTGAACTATTTCTTTTCCAGTAAATGTTTATAAATGTTCTTCCACATACTTGATTATTTTAACTTGATGAGAACTGAATGAGGATGATGAGGTAGTTAATGAAGACAGCAATTAACTGAAACAAATGGAAACTAATATTTATAAAAAGTAAATATTTCGTGAATAAAATTAATTTACTTACAATACAAACCTCATTGTCATAACCCAAAGACAGAAAAATTACAAACTATGTTACCCTCAGTAGGTGCAAGTGCAAATTCTTTAGTACACTGTTCCAACTTTTAGTTTTTATTGGATTGTTATAATCATTAGCGTTCCTTTATTTTTTTAAGTAGAGTTTTAATTATTACTATTGTTTTAACTTTGTCTTGTTGCGAAATTAATGTTGAATTAGGTGAGCACAGTACTTTATATAAACCTATTTACGGTAGCGTAAAACAATTAACAAAGTGGAAGTAACAATCATATACTTCACTTTGTCTAAAACACAAAGGATGTGTGAAAACAATTAAGTGAAAAATTACCTACTGAAAATGAAAAATGATATTTAAACTCCTCTTGTGAAGGTGTTAGTTAGTAAAAATAAATTAGTTATTTCAAAATATAGTAATCAAATACTTTTTTTTTTCAAAAGAATTAAAAAAAGATTTTTGAAAGTCAATCAATTTGAAAGGTGTAAAACCCACGTTATTGGGGTAAATAACGAATTACGAAAATTAGTATTACAGTTTTAGATAAAATTTGTTGTTGTTTCTAATTATTTAATCTTGGCTTACATTATTTTTGACTCCAATAAAGACAAGGCAAGTCTTTTCTATTCAGTCTCTCTATATCCAATATTTTGTTTCTCCACGAGGATATCTGGTTACTAGGACGTTTCATAAGATGCCACGCCAAGCAATCGTGTCCAATGGTCACTTGGAATAGGAAGTCCTTGGAAGCTCTCGTTCTCAATGTAGAATATTGATATGTGTCAAAAGTCTTTTTCATTCTGCGGTAAAAGGAAGTTTTTGTTGTTTTTCTTTTTTAGTTGTTTAATCCTTCCATACATTGTAATGATTCTTAAAGACTCCTGTATAAGGAGGTTTCCTTTTAAGTCAACCCATCATCAATTCATTGCCTTCAAATCCTGTGTGCGGCCGTACCCACTGATTTAGATAAAATTATACTGTAGGTTTTACTTACGTTTACTTAAAATTGTTGTATTCAATCACAGTCTAGACTTGTACAGTACCTATGTACTTCCATTGGTTTGCCTCAAGTTTTGGTTTTTCGTATCTCAGTTAGTTTACAATATAGTAATATAATATTTCTAATCAATTATCAATTTCATATTTGATCACTAATATAAAAGCCGATATAATATTTGAGTTCAGAGACGAAAAGGAGAAAACCGTATTACATTCGGCAAAATAAGGAAAACCTTTTGCAATCTGATAATTTTCTGCTAATTTGTATTATAAAATGTCCAAATTGAGGAAGACCCACAGTTAAAATTTGTACACAGCCTCAAACAATAATAAAATTATGGAGCCTAGTTAATTATATGTAAATTATAACATAAATTTTCCACGACAAAATTGTTTGAACAAAACCACTTTTCAATTACTATTTGTCATCAGCATCAGTATACACCTATATAATCATGCGTGACACTAAACCATAAGTGACAAGACCAATGGTTCATGCAGACAGGATCAGTTAACCAATAATAGCCACACCTCCAAATGGCTCTTCTCAATAAGAAAAATCAAATACAATAAATATCAATACCATAGCCAAGTTTATTGTTTAGAGACAGATATCCCAATGTTTTGGGCAAAATTATTTTATAGACGCGATTTGTATTATGCACGTAACTCGAAACGTATGTTAATAAAAATTTACAGAAACTTTTTTATTAATAACAATATCAAAAGTAATAATAAATAACTGAATTCTAGTAAAGAGTAAAATATAAAAATTTATCTTACAACTGGCGATAAAAATCTTCATTTCACTAAGTAGGTAGGTTCTTCTTATTAGCATTTATACCTAAACCGGTTTTTGTTAAATTTAATTGAAAGTATAAAAGAATCTTGGCAAATTAGTTAATTTTAAGTGTAGGAAAAGTATTATTAATATTCTTATTTTTATTTTTAGAACCAGTGACAATGACTCTTAATAAATTTGGTTAAATATGAAACAATAATATCTTTAAACACTCTAAAAGAAAATACAGTACTAATAAGCTAAATAATATTTATTATTTAACAATAATCCAATATTATTAAACTATATTCTTCAACGGTACCTTTTTCTATGTTCTTCAATTGGTGAGCCAAGTCATCAAGGGGTTCTTTTCACCCGCATTGACAGCGCCAATTTTTTAACAGGTATGTTGAGAATAAGTTGATATCACCTACTGGAAGCTTTAGGCTTTCACTTTGTTTAGCCTAGGTGATACAACTGGTTGTCCAAATAATTAACCCTATAATTATTGTGACTAAAAAAAAAAAAAAAAATTTACAACTTCCAGTAATTTCTTTCTTATTAATTTTATTTATTTTTTATAATAAGCTCAGTTTGAGAACACAAGAATTTACCTTTACTTTTGTGATCTCGGGTTAGTGAGTACACTGAAATTACCCTTGTAAATTTATTTATCTGTTCTTGATATATTTTATAAATGAACACTGTGATAATTCTTAAGCTATAATGTACTAAAAGAATGGGATATTCTAATACTAGTTTTGAACTAAAAGATTTTTATAATTTTAAAATAATAGTAATTATTTATTGAACTGAAACAAAATTAAATATTCTTTTTGGTTGGAATCTTCCCAAAAACATACAAATTATGATATTCTAAAAATTTCTTTAAAAACTATAAGGCAGAACAAATACTGATTTTACTTTAATTTATTCTGATATTCTTAATTATTACTATTTTACTTTTTATTAAAATTTTTCAAAGTTATTCTGAAGTTATTTGATTTTAAATTTACTATGATTATAATTAATTAATATTTATAAAAGACTTTACTTAATTTAACATCCTATCAAAACCCAGTATGAAAATAAATTTAATCAGGCAAATTTTTACTTGGGACTAACGTATGTACGCTTTTTACCGACCTTTTTAACACTTAATTGTTGCTGTCGCTTCTGTTTTGATGACGTCAGCAGTTGTAGTATGTAGACGGCTATTTTTACTCTCTGGAGAGATGTCTGGAGTCTGATGTCATTCCCTTTGTCGAGTTGGCAGGTGTGGTGTTGCTGAGTACCTATGCTGTCTGTTGATTTACAGATGTCGGATGCTGCAGTTAAAGTTATCCTCTAATGGTGATTTAAGATGATTTGTGAATTTCCCTGTTGTTTAGAAGCTCATGTTATTGAAGATCGCCAGTTGAAATCCAGAAGTCCAGAATGAAGTTGCTTTGCTACATTTAAATAAAATATGTTGACATTTTTGCTAAACTTTTCTAAGTCCCTTTTTCGGTGTTAGAATATTTCACTGTTTAAAATTAATACTTGAGCTGAGCAGCGTAAAGACTATCCGTCGATATTTTGATGAAGACCAAGATCAAGATGAGAAAGATGAGAGATGAGATCGAAAATCTAAAGATGTCTCGCTCCCTTTAAGCGGTGGGTTATATACCCCTGTTTGAAACTAGATTCAATGCCAACCTTACTTGCTAGGCACTATGTATTTTCTTCGTTAGAAATCCCATTTTTCCGGGATTTTCTGACTATAGTTACTTTTCCTTGTCATTTACTTTTTATTAGAATTTTTGAAATTTTTATTCTATTAATTTGTAATTAGTTCAATTGTTTTCACCGTGTAATCTCGTATCTGCAGTTGGTAGCGTAGTTGGCTGATCTCTGATTCGTCCTCCCTTCCCTTCTACTTCTTATCTAGGCTCGCTAATTTCTTCTATTGTCTTATTTGTTCTTCGCTGTAACTTTTTTCGGCGTCGTCTGATTTTCCCGCGAGTCGACTTTCCTGGATGTATACGTTTACTTCTATCCTGTCGATTTTGAGTGGTTGTTCTACTCCTTTGCTTTCGCAAGTTTTTCCCGTTTCGTTTTCCGGAAAAAAACTGTGGATTTTAGTTTTTCCGGATTTTCCTTTAGACACTTTCTAGTCCTGTTAAAGTTAACACACTGGCCGAAATTTCTTGAATTTTGCTTGGTTTTTTCTTGGTGTTTTGCGTTAGGGATTTCTACGGTTTTTCGCTTTTCTTTGGGCTATTTAATTTCCCGAAATTTTATTAATCATACTGAGCGTTTCTTACATTTCTAATAAGATAATAACCTACTCTATATTATAATGTATTTAAAATTGTGAATTTAACTTTCTAAATTACTATAAAGGTGTGATGTTTATCACCCTTTCATTTTAATTATTTTTCAAAATTTTATTTTATTTTATAATAACACTTTTTGCTCTTTATAATTTCTTTTACTTGGATTTTCCAAAACTTTATTTTTCTATACTTTATTAAAGTCTAAACTTTATTATTTTAAATAACTTTTTAAATATGCAATTTTTGCATATACTTTATTTGACGTTTATTTTAGGTCTTTCTTTGTAGGATCTAAAAACCTTTTTCTTTTTTTCATTTTGAGTAAATTTGAATTTTTCCCATAACTTTGATCTTTGCTTACGTAAGAACTAATTTATATTTTGAATTAAAAATATTACTACCCACACTTGCGTGTTTAGTGCAATATGTTTCCCTGAATAAAACTTAAATATATAATATTCCCGATTTCTGTTATTCCCTAGGAAATCAGATTCCAAAAAGTTGAAGTTAATTTTCCAGTTTGTGCACGCATAGTTACAAGGACACCTTGACGGTAGATAACGCTGGTTGGCATTTACCTGTCTTGTGACCTTCAACGTTTCAAACCGCTGCTAGTCCAGAAAAATCGAATTTTGCAAAATTAATTGCAAATCCCGAAGTTCCAAGAATTACAACGGGTTTTTACAGTTGAAGTATTAAATAAAAAATACATAAATAAATCTATCTTTGTATATTACCGACTAACATATACTTACAGATATGAGAGACTGTGCACTGTAGTCAAAACAGGTGATTGCTACAGGGTGGTGTTGTATCTCCAGATAAAGAAGAGATAGCTGCAATTGATTTTATAAAATGTTATTAGAATTTTATAAAAGTTAAATAATATTTATTGTCAAGAAGTACACAAATATTTGAAAATTGTAGTTTAATTAAATACCTTTTTTTCGATATAAGAAGATTTCTGAAACGTCCGGACTCTGTCTATTTCCAGTTTGAACTGCTCAATCTGAAATTAGAAAACCGGATTGTAATGAGACTAACTACCAAAGGACCATATTATACTATTGGGAGGGAAAGTGACTTTTTAAAATGGACGGTTTTGTATGATTGTTTATAAGGATAATTAATAAGATTAGGGTATAAAGGTAATTAGTTGCACATAGTATGTGCGTAAAAATCATTTCTCATCCTTTTAATGTTCACAAGACATTTTTTTTATTGTGTATTTTATTTATGTTTCATACATTTAAAATAAATTATTATATTTACATAATAATTATTATAAAGTGTTTAAACACTAATAAGTAAAAACGCCTCGGCTTAGAATATGTCCCTTACCAAACTCTTCAGTTATCATATATTATTATTAACCTCATAGTTATCATATATTTATGCCATGCCCTCGACACTATATTAGAGTGACATGGCACAGCCATCTCGATTTCATCGACTTAACAAAACCCACTATGTCACATCCTCATTCGTTCCTATATCACTGTCCTAAGAGTATTTGAGTGAAGAATATTAAGAAAATGTAAGATCCTGTGAATGAACTTGAACTTCAACTGACACCTTAACTTGGGAGCAATCGATGTTATAAAGCCGTTTCCACTGAATCCAAGATCAAGGAACCTAAGGGAGTAGATCTGTGGTGCAGCGACAAGGACATGCAGTCAAACATATATCACTTATGGAGAATTGCATTCAACAAAAGGTGTCAGTAATTACAAAATTAACAAAAATTCTTATACGCAGCATGTAAAACCCCTATCAAAGAATATATTGTCCTCCAATTCAAAAACACTAAGAGATAAATAGATACTAATAGATACATACTAATACATACTAATACTAATAGATAAATATTTAAAAATTGAGAGAGCATTGATTTGAAATGATATTTGTAAATAGTTAGAAATTGACCTCCTTTTATTTTAAATGATTTAATTTGTTTTATAAGTGTTTTAAATTTAGATATCACTTGATCCTTGTTTTCATTTGGAAGTTTCGAGAACAAAACCCTACTTATTTGGGAACATTATGAATACAAAAGTGAAAATACATGTTTATGTGGTAATAAATTTTACCCCAATACTCTACATCAAGCAATTCACGCGAAATGGACTTTAAACACTTTATCAAAATAATACTGTTTGGTCACATTTTGTGAGGAACATCTTAAGACAACAGTAAGTACTAAAAGAATTCATCATCACTGCTACACTTTCCTGTTACTTTCTCAAACATCCTTTTGCAATTAAAGCAGTTGATGAGAACCATCGTGGAACTTGCCCAGACCGATCATAAAATGTAAAAAAAGTAGATATTATTAAAATGTAATGATTTCTTAGGCCAATTAGGAAAAATGTTATATTATATTGTTGTATCAAAGACTTTTACCCAGTAGAGTAAGTAAGTTTAAAACAGTTCTTACACCGGTTTTCTCAAAATCGTGTTTGTCTATACCAATACAGCTTGACATCGGCTGTGCCTTAATATTGAAATATCCTCACTCGCTTTGCTCGTTTCAGTATTTTCGTCTCCAATCTTTACATACGTGGTGGATCCTCAATTCACTACGCTTGCATCGTCAAAGTAACGATCTTGTAACTAAAAGATTTTTACAGTTTGTTTGGAAGTGTTAGAGTTCTTAATTAGATTTTTCAGAATCATTTCGCTATTTTTCATCGTATTTAAGTGTGCTTGGTACCAATACATGCAGAATTGAAATTTGTTTCTAATATAATGTGTTATAAGGTGAGTGAAACGCGTGATAAGAAAAACAAACGTTTAAAATGGCCACTATGACTCCAAAACTAAATTTAATGCTACTTTATGTATTCGTGTGGCTGCTAACTTGATTAAGTACAGACAACGACTGACGGACGGGATGTCAAAAATCAGACAAGGATTATTGCCTGTATTCAAATTATTATTTTTTTCTTCAATTGTTAATTAGTAATTTTAATAAAGACGTTATTGTTATTATTATCATTAAATTATTACTCGCAAAGAGAGGTAGCATGATTATATATACATGACTACGAAAAATATTTTTTTAAATAGCGTTAATTACGTTTTGTCACATTTTTCAAAGAACATGTGAAGAACCATGCGATAATGAATGAACGCTTCTCACACTTGGTTGATTATTACTCTCTCAAACAACCTTTCACAAATATGACTATGCAAAATACATTGTTTTGACGTATCCAGAAAAATAAGGTTATTTTGTGGAGGAACAGAAAAACCAATTCTTAAGAACTAAGATCTTTTCGTTTATCCAGTGTAGAATACGTTTGGTAATGGTAGAATATGTCAGCTTCCGTTTTCTGCATATCTACGTTTCGTGGCTAAGAAAAAGTTGTTTTTGACATGCCGTCCGTCTTTGTCGTTGTTGGCTGTAAGTAAACACGATAATGATCACAAGAATTAAGGTTGGAACATGAAATTTAATGTAGGGGACTATAGTGTGCTCATATAGAACCATATTATTATTAAGAAAAATCTAATTAAAATTATCGAAATGACTGAATTTTAAACATTATGTTCCTATGTTGTGTGTTATTCAAAAACACGTTATCTCGTGTATACATACAGTGAGGGAAATATAAGAAAACAGTTTCATATCTTTGGTTTTACCAAAACCTAAACCAAGCCGAAATCCGGGTATCTTTGACTGAAAGTGCTTGGATGGTAAATATAGCCATTTTCATCACAAATAAGTCAACTTTTTTGCTTAATATTATGAGGTAAATATAAAGCGATTTTCAAAAGGATGAAAAGAAATACTTTCACGGCGCCATAGGGAATCTAAATCAGCCTGATTATGCATGCATATTTTCTAAATGTAATTACTAAAAATTAGTAAAAAAATCACATTTTCTTTTAAAATCAGTGCTATATATTATATTTTTTTACAATATCATCGATATATTGCATCGTAAAGAGGTGTGTTTGGCACAATTAAATGTAGTATTGATATCGTCTTTATATCTTTTACACCCTAACCTAACCAAACCTTTATTTTAATGATATATTATTTACAGCATGTGCTTTTATAATTCTATTTAAATATATTTTCAATTTTAACATTAACATATATCAATAATTATCAAAATGAGTGTACAATCAGTGCGCTGTGTAAGTGAGAAGTTGTTGAAAATGTTCTGTTTTTCCAACGAGAGAAGCGTACCGTTTGTTCCACAAACGTTTGTGCTACCTGACCTTTTCTTTATGATAAGTTAAAATTTGTAACGTCCTATTTCTAACATAAAGTGTTACAATATTTAGTAAGTTTCAAAACATCTTACCTCTAGATTCACACTAATCGTTGTGTAAGACAGAATAAGCCAAGAGAATACTCCACAAGAGATGGTTACCAGCATCACAACATCAACACTTGGATTCTTTCCCATAAAACGTTGCATCCAAATGCTATAACTTAAGCCCATCATCCAAGAGGCAGACGATGCGTACATAGTACAGCAATAAAGAGCAAAATAACCATTGAGAATCGAATGGTTGTCTCTAATTTGTCGAAATACTTCGATAGTATCAATCACCAAGTCCTGGTTACCGATACCTTCAAGTTGTATTAATTGATTATTTCGTAAATGTTCAGAACAATCAGCAAGTAGTGAAATCATTTCCTTCGCTCTTCTGTATCTCATTTTTACCATGATATTTAGCATTACCCATTGGACAATTAATCCATTAAAAATAAAATCGTATATACACTGCAGAATTTGTTGTGTTTCTATTTCTAAAAATATCGCTAGAATATCAATGAAGACGAAAAACATTCTAGTCAATATTAGAATAATTAAAGTTAAACTTTCAATTTTCGGTATGGGAAAAGTAGAACTTCTCAGCAAGATGTCAATTTGTTTTTGATTTTTGCCAATTCTTATTACATCATGTCTATTCCAAATCTGATAGTATACAAGTGAATTAGGTGGTATCAGAATCATAAAGAAATAGTATACTAAATTCAATACTTCAGAAATTGATGTAGTGTTAAGTTCAAGAATTTGTGATGTAAGTTTACCAAGAGATTTGTAAGTTAGTATTGCAATTAAGCTGAAGAAAGTTACGAGCCTTGTAGTAGATTTATTTTCCTCCAACCACGGTGACTGTAATAAAAGTAAAGGGAGTATATAGTTTTGAAATTTTACATAAATACTCTCGTCCCACATGATGATTGTGAGTAGTTGCAGTGCAAGGTGACCCTGTGTCTACAAGAGAGTTATTGATCGTAATATATTTGCCATTAATATTTTACTTAATGTATTATTCACGTGGCAGCTTTCATTTGTATCCACCATTAATATAATTAATTACTATAATGTTCTCATTGTGTCAAAGCAAATGTTTTGACGAGTGAGACAGAATACAGTTTTTTTTTTTTTTTTTTTTACCTTCTGACGTAATATAAAGTTATGTTATGATTACAAATCTAAGTTAAGTATTTCAAGTAATCTGCGCCAAAAAAAGGTTTTAGAAGTATATATACACACGTATGTGACGTCTTTATTCCTGATGTCTGTGAGGTGTTCTATAGCGGAAACAGGTTGAGCGATTTTACCAAATTTCTTATGGGAACATATTTTGGCTATACCTTTGAACATTTTCTTTATACGATAACTCACGATAATTCAGATGTAGCTGCTTAAAAACATATAAATTTCTCTCTCTCTCTCTCTCTCTCTCTCTCTCTCTTATAACAGCCCCAAGGGCGATTTTTGGTGATCAATACAATAAATTATTGCACTTAAAAGCTACATTTTATAAAAACATCCGATTTTAACTTAATCAAAATATATAAACAATTATATATATATATATATATATATATATATATATATATATATATATATATATATATGCGGTACATTTATTTGTAATACTAAAAGTGAAAAACCAATTACAAATAAACTTAAATTGTTGCAGCCCTCGAGGTATTCCAATAGTATTGTAATTGATTTTCTAATTATCAAGACGTCAAATCCCAGCGTCAAGACTACATTAACGCTGCATTATATCCCTTTACCTATTATACAAAACATGATTGGATATTCCCCAATTTTCTAAATCTTTAAGAATAAGGAAGCTTATACATTACATATTTATAATTACCGAAACTGTATTGCCCGCACAAAATACATAAATAAGGTAAGTCGATGTATAAACTCACCAACTTACCTCCTTTCAAAATGGTTAACAGTAGAGTTATGTAACTTTAAGCAAAAATTTAGTTCTACTTCAATTAGGAATAACTTGAAATTTATTAATGCTATTAAAAATGTAAAACTCGAAAGAGATGAAATTTTTATTTCTTTTGACGTTTGTTCTCTGTTTCCGAGAATCCCTATAAAGGAAACACTGACATTTCTTAATGAGTTTCTTAATAATAATCAGGTGGAACCTTAGAATGTTATGTTATTATGAGTATGTTAAGTTTACTTAGGTTTGCATGAATCGAAATTATTTTATATTTAATAATGAATATTTTGAACGAATTGAAGATACAGCAATGGTCTGTCTCCTTTCACAGCTGAAATATCTATGAGTAAATTTGAAGAATATTTAAAGAACAGTCTCAAATTTTTTTCCAGAATATGGTTGAGGTATGTAGATGATGTTTTTTGTAGTTTTTACGTTATAAAATGTAGGGTTACTGATTTTCTTAGTCAAATTAATGGTATACTCAATTCCATCAAATTTACTCATGAATTAGAAATAAATAACAGATTACTGTTCTTAGACTTAATATGTATTAATAATGAACAAAACATTGAATTTGATATATACAGAAAACTTACTAACAATAATAGATTTATACTTAGTAATTCACCCCATTGTACCAAGCACAAATTATTAACTTTTAATAGGTTGATATACAAAGCCGTTAAAGTAACTCCAACTAAAAATGGTTTTTTAAAAGAGAAAAATAAATTAAAGAAATAGCAGTATTTAAAGGTTTTAAACTAAAAGTTGTTAAAGAAATAGAGATTTAAAGAATGACAGAATATATTTTACGACTCCCCAACAAGTAAAGTCAGGTATTGTAGTTTACCCCTTTGATTCTGCCCTCACTAACGCTCCGGTTTGGGCTCCATTTTTAATAATCTTAGTATCAAGATAGCGTATATCTTAACAATCTTAAAAATTTATTAGTTAATCCTAAAGATAAAATTCTGATGTCCTATATTTATGAAGTCAGTTGTAACTATTGTGAAAGAACCAGATTTAAAGAACATGTAGCTCATATTAGGAACAATAGGCTTGAGAAATCTAGTGTGGCCGAGCACATACTTCAAACGAACCATAAATTGGAAATACAAAATATGAATATTGATAAAACCGTGATCTCTAATAAGTTGCTAAATAACTCTGAAAGCAGTTTCATTGCTAAAACTGAGAGTGACCTATTACTTAAGGGTCGTATTCCTAATTCATATTTATTCTCTTTGTTGAAACCTAGGTAAAATCTTAACAATAATTAGCATTAATTTATTGATTTTAACGCTTATACATTATTTTACCAAGCTAGTATTATTGATTAAATAATTATTTCAAGTATTTGGCGTAAAGCCAAAGGTCCTGGGTTCGATTCACGTGAAATAATTATTTAATCAATAATTAGCAGTTAAATATTTTGTTTTTCAATTTAATTAATTTTTTTTTTTACCTTTTTTTATTGTTATATTTGTACAGCAACATATGTTTATGAATTACCAGTATCATTTAGTCTATATCAATAATTATTATTTATAGTATTCCAAACAACAGGGTAAATTCCAAGTTATTTTAAATTAATCTTCAGAAGTAATTGATACGCAAAGAAAATGACTCTTAAATATAAGGCACTGCAATCAACATACAAACAAACAATATATTTTATAAGTGATATTAATATATCATCTTGTTGACATAAATCGTTTATTGCATTACAAAGTGTCGTGGAATACTAAATCTTGATAGATTTACATCAAAACATGAATAGATATAGTAGTTGAGGTAGTAAATTCTGCGTTACAATACAGTACCTATCCATCACGCTGTAATACTGCTCAGACATAACTTCCGAAATGTCACTGATTCAAGATTTATATAAGACTTTGCCTCGCTAAAGTGAATTTATCGATATCAATGGAGAATATTGTTCAAAATGTTAAAGCTTTCAACAATTACATTTACTGTTTACTTTGGAATCGACTCACGTCACAAATCTACTGTGTGTTCTAATTAAGTTATTACTGTTGAATATAAGTCCTATATGTAATTTTTTTTTTAACAAGTTTAATGACGGTATCGTGGTACTTACCCCGCCCCATCGTGAAATTTAATACAAGCAGATCCTAGAAATGTAACAAAATTTGTTTATTTGGCCTTGTAGAAAACGGTAACCCATTTGGGTCGCAGTGACAAGAGCCTAAATAGACTCAGACTCCAAAAACACTATGAAAAAGTTTACAAAGTTGGGGTAAGTTTCTTTAAAATAATTATCAAACAAGTTTTCTGGACATCTTAACTGTACGAATATCACTCAGTAGGCCTATGTCGTAAATTATTTTCTGATTCCCACCAAATTGTAATGCCTACGTTTTTTTCAAATCAGATCTATGGGACTGAATAGGATTCAAAACACGTTAAACGAGAATTTCAAAAGTGCATAAATAGAAGCAATGTTTAGTCCATGTATTTGTTAAATGATTTCAACATATCCTGTGTAAGTTATTATTGTAATTAAACACAAGATGTGTTTTGAAAACATTCCCTTTCGTCCTCGTTGACAGTGCAAGGTTAGTCTGCACGTGTTTATTGATCGCAATATAATCGTCTTAAGTATTATGATCTAGTGATGCATTACTCTTTCGTTAATTCTTTTTTATAAGGTGACAGCTTGAAGATGTCTAACAACACATTAACTTAATAGTTTCAGCTGTTAGCATGATAATTTGTTAACCCTGAATCACAATATTTGGCGCTATTGAGTTTCTTTGTCTATCGTGGTTTTAGATTTGTGATATCATTTGCTTTAATTTGAGATTCACTAATAATGTCAATATTGTGTGTGTATATAATAAAACAATAACAAAGAATAAATAGGTAGAAAATAACTTTAATGCCTGCCAAATTACGTAACCCTAAATCGGTTTGTTGGTTGCTATTGTGTGAGTAGAAACATGTTTAGGTAACCTCAAAATAATATTATAATTAGATTGTTTACTATACACCAATTAATATAATTTCAACTACAGTAAAAGCAAATAAGTTATAATGTGTTCGGCAATAGACTATAACGTCCATTGTAACACCACTATACCTCATGTTTGCAGCCATCTTTTGTAAGAGTGAATATATAATACTTACCTGAAAAATCTCTATTAAAACTGACATTATAACTATCATTTCGGTCAGTGTTAATTGGTAATCGTGCTCATTATGTTATCGGTTCGTCTGGCTTTCATTAATTGGCCACTAAGGAACATTTTTACATAACACAACTGTCACAATGCCATTATATAGGTCATTAATCTTATGAAAAATAACAATTCGTTATATTGTTTGAGATATATAAAAAAATAATTTGAAAAAAAAAATCAAAGTTATATTTCGTGCACCAAGCAGTACATTGAACCACAAGCTGAAAACTAAATGGCAAGATACACAGTTATAGTTTATAATTCAATTAAATTGTATCAATATTTAAACCTAAAAATATTAATAATTTTCATCCAATGTGTGGTTTTGTAGATACGAAAACCTGACGGTTATTATGACCTTGAAAATAGAAAAGAGTATAAAATATAGACTCCTAACTCTGGAACAATCCGATATTGTAAGATCTAAAAAAACATTATATTAGAGATATTTAATAGGAAAGGTGGAAGAGAGGAATTTGACATCATGAAGATAGATTTGTATCCAACTTAGTACTTCCGGATTGCCACACTAATACTCACCTTGAGTCTGTGAGGATTTGATGACATTTGTAAAACACTTAATGGACAAATACTACACATTCACATTTGAACGTTATTTAATACCATTCCAAACATTATGCTAGAATTCGTTACTAAATATCATATTTTTAAGCTATCCAAATATAATCTTCAATTATATTAAAGGAGAATTTTTTAAAATAAAATGTCATAAAAGGCACAATAACAAATCTATAAAAGTCGCTTCAAATCATTATAACAAGATAAAGAGAATGTGTGTGGAAAAAATCAAATTACTCAGTCTTAGAATACATGTTGTGTCGGTATTTTTAAATGTGTGTTTTATGTTATCTTTTTTGTTTTGTTACGCGTGTGTTTAAAATTACTTTTATCTTTCTTTCTTCCATATTAATGAGTATTATGATAATTATATTACACTACATAGTAAACAAACTTGCAACTTATTTCAATTGTTCAAAAGTTTTAATAAAGGAATTTCAAAAGTTCAATATGTATTCCTTTATTTTCTTGACAGTTGGTAGAGAGTTCGTCATAAAGCCAAGGAATCATTTCACCTTCTGTGGTTGCAACCGCTTTAGTTATCTGAAATTGTAGTTTGATTAAACTTTCAGATGTTGGTATAACAAAAGTTTTGTCTTTAGCATAGACCCCTAATTGAAATCCAAGAGTGATTCCATGTCCAATCCAAGCAGTCATAGTTCGATTGAAGCAAAATTACCCTGTTGAAGAAAATTTGGAGGTTAAATTTTGTTAAAATAGAAACGACCAAATCAAATTTCGTTCAAATTTATTCTCTAAAGAACAAAAAGAAATCTATTAGTTGTCATATACTAAAAGGGTGTTTCGGAATTACTGATCCTAAATCAACTGTTGTAGTAAAATTACAAAGATCTAATTTAATTAAGATATTTTTGAATAAAAGATGGATATTGTGTTTTACCGATTGTTGTTGACATATTGATCCCAATTAATGTACCAAATCACAACTAAAATATTGAAAGTTGAGTTAAGCTCTTTTACATGTGTATGTAACTTAACTACAACGTTTCAAATTTGTACTGGGAGGGGGGGAGTGAATGTCAAACATTTCGTATTCTCAAGTATCCGAGTATTCATGACGGCATTCACTATATTATAATTTAAATTCTAATACCTAACAATGAAGTATAATTTACACCTTACATAGAAATAAGTCGCCCAAGTTTCTACTGTACAACTTCCTCTGTTATTGTTACATTCTACACCCTACAATCTTCCAAACTTATGTTACAATTAAACTTGAACTTTATAACCCTACCTAATAACCAGTTTACCCAAAAGACTTAATCAAATTTCCTCCTTATTTTATAAGCAAAGGTAATCATCTCCTAGGGGTATAAAGGAGGTTTTGAATATGAGGGAGTGAAACGTTATTCCACAATCCCTGTGCAACTAAACCTTGCACAAATATTGTAATAAAGTTACACAAACTTTCCTATACACTGAAAGACAAAAATAAATATCAATAAAGCCCAATACACAAACTGAAAAAAAATCCAAAGTTAAGGATATACATTTAAGATGAAATCCGAAATTTATATTAAAAGGCTGTAAAAATGTTTCAAGGGATTTTGTTAAACATGAAATCAATTTTAATGTATTCATTACAATCCAGAAGGTTACATCTACATTAAGTATTAGTTTTGACTAGTTTTAGGCTTGAGTACTTTTCTCAGGTTTTAACTTGGATTTAGTATTAATTTTCAACATAGCGCTAGTTTACTAAGCTAGGTTAATGTTGTTCTTTTATCCTCTAGTGTCAACAATATATGAAGAAAGTTTATTTATACTCTCGAAAGGTTGTTTATTCGTTTGATTATACACAAATTATGACAAGTGTCCTATTGAAGGATATCAATAACTTAACATTGTTAATAAAAACATTTGAAATAAATTCAAACAAATTACCGCAGAGGAGTTCATGGAGTGTTAATAGTAAGCACTAGTGAAGATGTAGATATATTTATTTTGTATGTTGAATTATTGTTCTTGTGAGAATATATATTGAAGTTAAATGAGGATTAGGATGAGTGAGGAGGATTTTTGAGGCGGCTGGACGGTGTGTTAACGGAGCGTGGTACCGTTCGTCTATTTGTATAGTGTTTGTATGTGTGTGGATATTTATCTTTCTTATATGTATTCTTATTCACTTTACTGATATACTACAGAGTGATTCACGAACATACGGACATGTTGTAATAAGTTGAAAGTTAAAACTTAAACTAGCTCCCAAGAACCAGGAGAGTCGAAGCACATAGAGCCTTTCGGTACAACACCAGGCCTCCATAACAACTGTCCGTTGGACCCGCACTGAATTACTCAGATATATACTAATAATGTAACTATTAGAATATAAACTCAAAATATTTATATTCATGTTGTTTAAAAGTAAAATTCCTTTCTTATACATACCATCGCTGTGTACAAAATGAAAGAAAACAATACAAAATAAACACCCTTTGTCCTTTAATACTATAATAGCATCAGAGCCGGAAGATAACAGAAGTTGGTAAAGGTAACCTGATAGGAAAAATTAAAAGAGAGCATTCTAACTCAATACTACCTGAAAAGGTGTAGATACAGCAAAAATATCTCTAGATTTCTATTAAAGAGGTATTATAAATAATTCTCATGAAATAAAAACAAAACACTTTAATTTAATAAATAAGCAAACACACTTTTTAATATTTTGTATTTACATTTTTTTATCAGCTCACTGCAATAAGAAGTTCTTAAGCACATTCTTCAGTACGTGTGATAAGAAGTTCATTTAACAGGTGAAATCAGTGATTCATGCAGGTGATAACTTTATCAATAAGAGAACTGTATGAGGATGATAAGATAGTTGATTAAGATAGCAATTAACTGAAACAAATAAAAAGATGCTTTTACTTAACGATTTTATTTGTGAAACTATTTATTAAATCATATCTACTAGTAAGAGTCTACTTACACTTACAAGAAGAGGAACATCAATCAATGTTTATTTGTACACAAATGTATTCTCAAGGACTTTCTTTTGTAAGATTCTTTATAATTAGAGAATAAATTCAATTTCGGCCCTGTGATTTGTGACGGTTATGAACAAACTTATTAAATTGAATATATTTGGTTGTTAAAAAGTAGCGAGGACCTGCACCAGCATGCTTATATGTATGTACACTTTAAATTTCAAAAAGATGATTGCAATATTGGAGTCACTTTTTTAACGTTCTTTTTTGCATTACTACGATTAGTTGATAAGTTATACAATAGAAAAATTATAATAAATTATATTATAAATTCATATTTTAGCATATTTCTGACTAATATAAACTTACCGATGTGATAGAGTGTGCACCGTAGTCAAAGCAGATGATTGCCACAGAGTGATGTTGTACTTCCAGATAAAGAAGAGATAGCTGCAATTTTAGAAAAGTAGTTGGTAGTTTTTTAAGTACTGTAAAGTGACTATTTCATATTTCATCTTCAAATAAATAAACTATATAAACAGTCATTTGAAAAGATTAAAACTAAACTTAAAATTATGTTTTTCATTTATATACTGCGTTTTGTTTCAGTTTTCGTAGTGAGCGTATCGGAAAGCCTTGAAAGTCTTTAAAACATGGCTGAAATTAACGTTGAAAAATAAAGCGAAGTACAGCACAAAAATATAATTTTAATGTTGGTGGTATTTTCTACGAAAGTCCAAAGTCTAGGACACAGGGTGAACTAAAATATTTGTAAAGTTTACAGTGTATTTCAAATAACTCTAAAGTAATATTTATGAAACCAATAAAGAGATGTTAATATTATTTCATATGGAGTAAAGTTTTGTAGTCGCACAGTTTTCAGGGAACTCATTTAGAACCCTACTGTCATTCTTAAAAGTCAAAATGTTTGTAATCTGAAAGAGTTTTTATTTATATATCGTATGTTAATAATTTAATAACACACTATATTGTAACGTGGTATGGATTATGATGTGAGAATGGTTGAGGTAACAGAGTGGACAAATATAGCATTACCTTGAAAAAATAAAAATTATTATTTTGTTTGGATAAACAAATATTTAAACAGCTGACAATGTCAGGGCTGATAAGTCATTTATAAACATGTCTAAGACGGTTAGGGTGAATTGATCATAATACTTCGAGTATTAACTGTAGGAATGCTCTTTACTGAGTATAAACTTTAACCTAAGGAACTAAAGAATCTCGCTCTCTTACAGTTTGTTTTTCAATTCTAAACTAACAACTTTAAACACGTACACTTTTTGTTATTACTAGGCAAATAAAAGAAAATAGATAAGTTAACACTAAAACTATTTATTTATGGAAAATAATAACTTCTAATTTGATAGTACATTAAAATAAACATTATATTATTTCCGGATAACTTCTATATGAACTCATGTTTTCTGTACACCAATTTTTAAGACTAATTTTTGTTAGGTTAAATTGTCAGAGAATTGTAAAATGGTGTATCTAAGTTATATAAAATCAGTTACAATTTGATATTAAGCCGTTTTAATATAAATAAGAATACTTTTACTTCCCTCTATATTTGTAAATAGTAGTTTCACTAATCACCTGTTTGTCAATGTAAGAAGATTTCTGAAACGTCCGGACTCTGTCTATTTCCAGTTTGAACTGCTCAATCTGAAAGTAAAGAACACAAATTATTGCAACTATAAACGAAATCAAAACAAAGTAACATGGGTGACTTCTGGTGAAAAGTTCTCAAGAACTTGAATTATATCCAGATTTTATAAATGGACATGAATATAATTTGAATGTGAGTTTTATTATAGACAAAAATAACTTGATGCGCGACATCATGTTACTTACCCAATCCTATAATCAATGTAATAAGTTAGTTTCTTGGTACTTGAAGGTAGTGATAAAATTGTATTGGTAGATCAAGAGGTCTTACCCATAACGGTAAGTTTTTTTAAAACAATTTGGCACAGATTTTTTTAACCTTTTTTTATAAAGAATTTTTTTATAAAATATAGCATATAATTCATAAAATAATAAGTCAAAGTGTTAATATTGTGTAAATCTAAATAAAAGTAAACATTTGAAATAAAGTACACACCAGCAGAAATGTACAAGATAAACAAATCTCATAAGAGTAACGATAGTATAGTGGAATAAAACTTAAGATCATCAAAACTATTGTAAATACAATTTTCATATTAAATGTGCTTAGAGAGATTTCGTTATAGTTTAACTTATTAAAACAAGTCAGATGATATTAAAATAAATTCAAAGACCAAAGCCAGCAAAATATATTTTAATATAATAAGTTAAAAATTCCTTAAAAAATTATACACTATAGTATACATTAATCTAGGATTAAAATTAAAGATGAAATCATCTTAAGAATTTTTTTTAAGAGAGAGTAGTTAAAACCAGTTTTAGTAAAAGGGATTTATAAAGAACGACCGTTATAAATCCCGAGTCACTCAACCTAATAATATATATTATGTTTTGAATATTAATTTTGAAGATTTTTTTAATTATTTAAGAACAAGGACAGATAACAAATTGAGAGTATGTGTGAGTGAAGGGTGTTGTACACTATTTTTCTCCTGAGGAAGTGAACTTTTGTGACGATTCAATCATCTTGCCTAGTATTTAGAGTATCTATCTGTCACTATTAGACGAAATACAAAAAAGTAGAATTAAAATAAAACCCCGTTAGCTTGGTGAATAAGAGTAAAATTATAATACAGAATGAAGTGGGAAATACACAACTCGGCACTTCAACTGAAGTCTATGAGCGGTTTCTTTTCTTCTCTACAGTTATTGACGATTTTTCCCCTTGTTATGAAATATTAAAAATAAACAAATAAAGTAATTTCCCTTACCTCATTGATAAGACTAGTTGATACAGATGACAACATCAAGATGTAGAATAGTCCAATTCCTGAGAATACCAAGCTTCCATCCATGTTGTTCCCTGAGAAACTTTCTTGCCAATTGTTATAATTTAAGGTCATTATCCCACACAAATACACTGCATAATCTATGCGGCACGTCAAAGCAAAATACCCATTAAAAATCTCTTGGCTGTCTCTTATAATCCGAAATACTTCGATAGAATCGAACAATAAGTCTTGATCATCGATGCCTTCAGACTGCATGTGTTCAGGATAATTTACAAGTTGTGATATCATTTCCTTCACTCTATTGTATCGCGTTTTGACCATGACCATTAACATTACAAATTGAAGAATTAGTACGTTGATAATTATATCGTAAAATAATTGTAAAACATTCCAGGCTGTTAGTTGATAAAATATCATTACCATTTCCGTGGTGAAAAATATTATTCTAATCAGTAACATTATGATTAAGATAATGATGTGAATTTTAGCTATTGGCGGATTACAGATCCTCAATATGTTGTCAATTTTCGTCTGATTTTCACCAAATCGTACTGTAGCATGCCTTTTCCAAATCTGGTAGTAGACGTAAATTACCGGCGTTACAAGAATTAAACATACGATAGAGAACATTTTCAAAACTTCAGATATAGAACCATTGCTAAATCCAAGAATTTGTGATATAATTTCTACAAGTCCTGCGTAAGTTGTGACTGCAATTATACACAAAAAAGCGATGTGTTTTGTAGAGATTACATTTCCTTTCAACCAAGGAGACTGTAACAAAAGTAGAGGCAATATATAGTTTTGTAACTTTATATAAATACTTTCATCCCACATTATAGATGTTTGTTATTAGAATGTCCTACTAACAATACAAGAAGACCTGTTTGCATCCATGGTATTGATCGTAACATATGCTTCATTAATAAATTTTTGACTGACTGTATTGATTCTTTCTATCAAGTGACATGTTGAAGATGTATGTAAACTCACTAATATAATTGTTTTAACACTTTCATTATAAGCATTTTGAAACGCGTAATCACAATATTTAAGAAGGTCTAAAAGTTATTATTATCTGCGTATATCAATTAATATGTATATATATATATATATATATATATATATATATATATATATATATATATATATATATATAATAGTTTATATTTATAAACTATTTAAATATGTATATATATTTTTATTTACGTTTATATATATACGTGTTCGGTTGCTCATGTTGCATTTAAAAAAAATCTTATAATTCTAAAACCCCTTTTATTTATTATAACAAATAAAATTCCTTTAAATATTACATACAGCTGTTATATTCCTTTAACTTGTATGGAGACCTTTCTACCGAGCTGGTTGAATAGGAACTGAGGATCACACGCTAAGCTAGATGTAATAAAATTATGCTTACGTTGCTAAACTATTCTAACATCACCATTATTTATACAAACTATACAATTATTGTTTTCATAACTTATCCATCCCTAAGAGAATTTCGGGCTTTGTTTGAGACGTCTGATAGTGTCTTGGTAACCTCAATGTTTTAGTTATATAACAAAATCTATAGAATATATAACGTATTATAATAAATACAATACTATATAATATTACGGTCCATATATTGAAATCATAACTTATTACATCTCTTGATATTTTTGAAATATTATTTATGTTAATTTTTCTTAAATCTAATCTTTGCAAATTTATTGAAAATTGTGATTGTTGATCTAGAGTTATTTTTATATCGGTGGTATCCAAATTCTTAGGATGTCCCGTGGTAATATTGATTAAATGCATCTGATCATTATATGTTACAATTTTATTAACATTTACTTTCAGTAGAATATATACGATGTAGAGGCATTTCACTAGTTCCTTTATCACTGACAATTTTCAAAATCTGTCTATTAGAAAATATGACTAAGTATTTTTCTAATTCTGTAATCCAGTTAATTATATTGTCCTTATTTTCTAAATTTACATATTTGTATTCACTGACTGTATCTGAGTTTAGTACTGAATTCTCACATTTAATATCCTCATGAGCAATGAGTGTGAGCAAATATGAGCATTGTGAATCGTGCTAGTTCACTTTTCCTTTAAACCTAATATTATTACATTAGACAAGGACTTAAATACTAGAACATATCTTACAGATGGAATCTTGGTGATGTAATTTTATTCATACAATGTTGACACAGAATCAATTTTATACAGTGTATATTCTACAGGGTTCACAATAGGTAAATTAATCAAATACATTATTTCATTAGAATCAATTTTACAATTATTTACTTCTAATAATTTTTCAAATTCGCAAATATTCTGTTGATTCATACAATGTTGACACAGAATCAATTTTGTACAGTGTATATTCTACAGGGTCCACAATAGGTAAATTAATCAAATACAATATTTCATTAGAATCAATTTTACAATTTACTTCTAATAATTTTTCTAATACGCAAACATTCTCTAACTTATGTTCTACAGTTAGTCCATCTTTATAGTACAATTTTATTTTAATAATTTCTTGAAATAATTCCTCTGTGGATATTACACTTGTGTGATACATTCCTAATTTACAAAAGGTTATTGAATTTTCAATGTCTTATACTAACTGTAACATAACAATCTATACAATATTTAATTGATTCAGAATGCTTACTACTTGTTCAATTTTAATTTGGTCATTAAGTTGTTTACTTAAATTAACAATTTATTTTGTATTTCATCAAAATTACTCTCTATAATTTTTACTGTTTTATTAAATTCCTCAACAATATCTCTAATTATAGAATACTGTGATTCAAATTGATTTATAATTTTATTTTGATTGTTTTTATTTGTTTTAATTTTTTTCTTTCATATTTTTCCCCATCATAGGAGTCTACTTTTCCTGTTATTAGTTTTACAATTGGTCCTAGACCATTGATTATACATCTCTTATTCCAAGTTTGCTTAAAATTAAGTATTTCCAATTTTTCTTTCAAAACTAACCTAGTATGGTTAATATACTTAAAGTAATTTATCACATCCCTTAGCTTGTTACCATTATCATTTAGCGATTCTATATATACAGTGGTATTGCATTTCTGACAATTTTTATTAAAATAATTCAATACATCATTGTATTACTTTTCAACATTATTTACTTGATTAAAGAAATTTTATAACTCTTAATCACTTGACTGGTATTATGCAGAGTGATTCACGAACAAACGGACATGTTCTAATAAATTGAAAGTTAAAACTTAAACAAGTCCTGAAAAACCAGGTGAAATTAACATAGAGACTTCGGTACAACACAAACCCCCATTCAAAAAATAGGTACGGGAAGTAATATCCACCACTAGCACACTACTACGCTACGCAACCTTGCTCAGCGCATGTTGTCAGAAGCAGAAACCTCTGGTAATATGACTAGTGTACTTATTTAAATTTAAAAAAGGTTTAAGTTTATAACTAAGCAAACTCATTCCATAATCTATAGCTTTGGTTATTCTTTATCAGCAAACTGTGAGAAGATGTACAGCATTGATATGAAATTCAGCAACTCATGCACGAGAGAACTTCATATTTATGAAAACTGTATGAGGATGATAAGGTAGTTGATTAAAGTAGCAATTAACTGAAACAAATAGAACAGAATATTTATTTTGTAAAACTAGTAAATTTATTAGTTTTATACATTTCTCTGGAATTACAAAAGGTTCACTACGATTTTCACATTGTTCTCTTTCATACTATTAAGGCCACACTTGAAATATCTGAAGTTGATATTTATTCAAGGTAACAAAAACTTCTAAAATATTTAATCTCAAAGGCTATAAAGTAAAGACTATTGAGCACTTTATGTATAACTACATGATGGCCCCAGTTTCACCTGTGTATAGTTGAGATAGTTTTACAAAGAAATATTTTTTCAGCACAACCCTAATTGCAAAGCTATGAAATTAAATTATGTCCAAATATAGCTACACACCAAATTTTATAAAAATGGACGAATAAATAACAAATATTGTTTTAATGGTAAAAACACCCTTGGAGTGGAATATTTTCAAAACTATTTCTTAGTACGCGTCTGTAGACCTACCCCAAACCATATTTAAAAAAATGCATATCACTAAGCTCCTTGGATCCAGAGATTTCGTGATCAGTTAGTGGATTTTAATGAATTATATTTTACGTTACGATGATAAATTAGTTGGTTACACAAGATATTGATTCATGTATAATACAATTACTAACATAAACTTACCGATGTTAGAGACTGTGCACTGTTGTCAAAACAGGTGATTGCTACAGAGTGGTGTTGTATCTCCAGATAAAGAAGAGAAAGCTGCAATTAAAAAAATTATTATCCGGTTATGATTACTTGCTTAATACTGTTTAAAAAAAATACTATAAAAGTTTTAAGTAGTGTACACATATTCATAAATGTAATTATACTAAGCACCTGTTTGTCAATGTAAGGAGATTTCTGAAACGTCCGGACTCTGTCTATGTCCAGTTTTAACTGCTCAATCTGAAAGTTGAAAACGTAAAGTTTTTTAACGGTTGTTTTTGACCTAAATATCTCATGTTAATAATTTCTTTACTTTTACATATTCATTTGTTTCATGTCAGTTGAGAGTTAGTGATGCGTGGGATTTTATAAATATCTGCACAAAATACATCAAACTTAAACGAAAGTAAATAAAATACTAAGCAATCAATATAACAAATAGTTTATTGATAAACAGAAAAGAATGGTAAAACCAGTTCAAAGAGCATTTACTGGATAACAACATATCCAAAATTATCTCTACCTATGCCTAACATCTGATAATATAGGACCATAAATACACTGACTCTAAGGTTTATTATAAATGTTACATACTCTAAATAAAGACAGTATGTTGGAAATATTAGAGGAGTACAAAATAAAAACCCCTAGCTCTGCAATGCGCTAATAACATCAGGGTCGAATAATAATAAAAATTGGTCAAGAGATACTCGATAGAAAAGAAGAAAGACGAATGACTAAAAAAAAGTGTATAAGTGCAGCTATGATCCATTGGATTGTTGCCATGGCCGTTACCCAAGAGAGTATTCCGAATGAAAATGTTATTTACACTAAGTCCTGGTAGCTTGTATGAGAGAGTGTGTCAAAACATGAAAGAAAAGAAAACGACAACAAAATAGCATTGAATATTAAAATGTTGGATATTTACGATTGAGAAATCAAATATTTTTCCTGTGATTATTCAAAGTGAATGAGGTGTTTTGTTAAATTCACAGGAGTTATTGAGGAGTTTTATTTACAAGTTTAAAAATAACTAATGAAAGAGATAGAATAATCTGTTTACCTCATTACTGACGCCACCAGATGTGATGACCAGATTGATATAGTAGAGAAATCCAAGTCCCACAAAAACCAGTGTTCCCATCGCGTTTCTTCCTAAAGAACTTTGTTGCCAACTATCGTAACTTAAGGCCAATACCCAAAACATCATGATTCCATAATTAGAACAATTAATAAAAGCAAAATACTTGTTTGCAATTGCATGGTTGTCTCTAATCTGTCGAAATACTTCGATAGAATCGAAAATTAAGTCCTGATAATTTATACCTTCATAGTGTATCGATTCATTGCTCTGCAACTGTTCAGGATTATCAGCAAGTTGTGAAATCATTTCCTTCACTTTCTTGTATCGCATTTGTACCATGAATTTTAACGTCATCCATTGGAGTATTAATGCGTACAAGATAACATCACTAATCAACACAATGAAGTTGTTTACAGTTATATTGCCAAAAAACAACAGTGTGTCCAATAAAGTTAAAACTATAGCCATTACCAGCATGATGATTAGAGATACTATTTGAATTTTAGATATTGGTAGATTACAGATCCTCAGCATGTTATCAATTGTCTTCTGATTTTCACCAAATTGTACTGCATCATGTATTTTGTAAATCTGATAGTAGAAACAAATACAAAATGTGTGTATGCTTTGAGGTACATTGTAACATAATTTCAAAAATTCAGAAATGGACGGTTTGTCAAGATTGAGTAAATGAGCTGTATTATCAATGAACGCTTTGTAATTTACGATAGCAAGCAGACACAAAAACAAGATGTTTTTTATAGAGATTTTATTTTTCTTCAACCATGGCGACTGAAGTAAATTTAGAGGCAGTAAATAGTTTTGTAATTTTATATAAATACTTTCGTCGCACATTTTAGTTGTTAGTCGTTGGTATGTGTTGCTAGGACTGCAAGGTGACCTACAAGTTATTGATCCAAATATGTTTCTCATTAATTTATTGTTTAGAGTATTATTTCCTTAAGTGACAGGTTCAATATTATATATGGAATGGCTTAATATAATTGTTATAATACAGGGTAAGCTAATAGTTAAATCAAACCCAAATTTTCAACAAAATGTAGAAACATGGACGTTATACGGGGAAAAGAACTGTACTTTTTTGTTTCAATGTAGATAACATACAGATGTTCAATAGTGATGTTTTATTGAATCAGAAGCTCACTTTAGTGATATGGTCTTTGAGATTCCGAGGTTAGCCAATCACATAAAATACACCTTTGTCTATGTATTATATAATTGGGTTATTCATCATTGGGTAAAATCATTAATCTACAACTTACCTACCAAGTCTCACATGTACAACTTTTGTTCTTTTCTAACTCTAAAGCTATAAGAGTATACAATGGCGAACACTTTATTTTATTCTTTTTAAGGCGATGATGTCCGGGTGGTTTTCACCTTTAACAACAACAATGGAAAAACGTGATGATGGAACTAAAGTATAGCTTATGTAATGCTCAAAATGTTAATAAAAAAAGAAAGAGTATTTGAATCGAAAAGTGTTAATAGATAGGGGTTATGGATGTTGTCTGGGCTTGGTATGAAAATTTTGCATCCAATCCTTCCCCACGTTGAGATGTTTACTATTCCAACGATCTATATCAGAGTACAAGTTATGGTTGTCTAAAGATACATTTGATGAAGGACATTAAAATTGTAACTTGTAATAACTGAGAACCTAACAGTCGGCCAGATGGTTGTTGATGACAGCTAGATTTTGCAAGCTTTTGCGTTTTTTCTGGATAACCTAAAGTGAATAATTGATCAGGAAACGGAAGTAAAGGTAATAAAAAGAAAACAAAAAATTTTATTTAGGGTCTACAAAACGAATTGAAAATCATAATTAATTATTTAAAAATTAAATGTCATCCCAACAATTTAAACAAGAAAACACTTTAAATCGTACAGAAACTGTCTTCATAATGATATTCGGAAGCAAAATGAATATTATCATTTGGACTTTACTGAACAAAATAAAAATTACTTGAAGCTCAATGGCGAGTAGTTGATAGCGTAATATATTCTGACAAAAAGGAGAAAAAACTAATTAATAAATTTTATATCTCTTTTAGATAAACCTCAAGACGTTTTATATGATTTTATTATTTTTTGTAAACACTATATCTGATAAAAACTTTCAAATCAATAAATATTTATATATTTATATATATATATATATATATATATATATATATATATATATATATATATAATATTCTAAAACAACGTCTAACATTAATTAAAAGGTCTCGTTTAAACAATTAACAGTTGTTATATGCTTCTCAACTTTTATAACTAACTTTTCTCAAATGTACAGAAACAAATAGGTAAGCTTCGAAAACCTAATAATTATTTAACTCCCATATATAAAATAAATATAAAGGAAATCTCATTTCTACGTGTACACCACTTTTCATGTGCCCTTTTATAACGATGAATCCAACAGTCTAAAGATCTCAGTTCCCAAATAAAACGCTTCTCTCCAAAAATGGCTTCCCTCGAGTTATTTACAAAAAAATTACCTGAAGCCTATTTATAAAAGGCGTAATTTCTTTAAACGGTTTATGAAATACACTCATTCTATATTCTCTTCTCATTCAGTAGACTTTAAACGAAAACTTATTTAAATAAACTGCACAACCCAAATAAAATAATTTAATTTTGCTGTATAATTTAACCACATTGTTGTCCGTGTGTGGCCGGAGCATCATAGCACATGGTCATCCATCATTTACTCAATACTTGTTACACAATGCAGGTATATTCATACACGATAACTTCATCTTCGTTGATGCTTAATTTTATATTGTGAATGTAATGACATAAAGGTTATTACAATAATTTTAATCGAAACAACACTAAAATATATAGTTTCATTTTAATTATATATCAAAGATCAATAGTTAAAAATAAATTTACACAGATTTTATTTAACTGCAGTTTATGACTTGCAAAGTAGTTCGGAATGTCCAAAATCCATATGCTAAGTATTTATGCAAACTTAGTTTAAACAAAACTGGTTGACAATTGTCAAATGATCAAAGTTATAAAATTACATATAAACTGAGATAAGTTAAGTTACAAAAGAGTTATTTTTTAGTCAGGTATAAGGTGTTTTTTATGATTTTTAACTTTTTTCTAAAAATTATAAAATTACCAAAGCAACATGATAAATAATTGTTATTTCTAATTACATTTTAGTAAGGTAGTTAACCCCAAATGGTAAATACTTTAGCTTTGTGTACACCTGTGAACATGGACACACATATTATACATTAAAAATACAAATCTAACTGTGTTAAAAGAGCAAATTATTTTGTATGTAAAGTGAAATTACTGTTAAATAACTAGTTCAAGTGAAAATATACGACCTACACTGGGAAATGAACACAGGAATTTTGGCTTTACGCGTATATTATTTAATTTATATTATTTTAATTGTTAATACCAGCTTGGTTAAAAAAATATATAAGCGTTAAAATTAATAAATTAATTTATGTTAACTGAATTTGAGATGAAATATTTCAAATTATTGGAACTTGAAACGGTTGTACTGATTTCAAATTCATAGGCGGTTATTTCCGTTTGAAAAATTGCTTGAACCGGAAAGAACTATTTTGCAGACGTGATATAAAACTATAAAACTCCTCGACTCTGAAAAGCAGTGTCTCTACAAAATGTGCTACACCGAAAAAAGCAGTTATGTTTTTCTGCATTTTATGTGTTTTCCTTTTCTGTGTTTGTGACAAAAAATGGTGGGCTAACTTTCGTTATAAAAGGTTTTTGTAGCTTCATTAAAAAGCGGACACACGAATTTTCAAATAAATAGACCAAGACATGAGTTCCTTTCACATAACGCGTTTGACAGAAATTTCCTCCTAAATCATTACGTATAATACTGAAATTAGTACTTTGTGTTAGTTTTTATCAAAGTTGTCTTGTGTTGTTAATTATGGTGATATTGAGACAATGGCTGACTGAGAGTTACCTTTTGGGGGAACGAGTGACCTCTGGTAGATTTAACATGTTAACAGTAGTATGAGCTTCAAAATTACTAAATTCCCTGATTATATTATTCCCCTTAAAATTAAGTACATAACCCCCCCCCCCCCCCCAACGATATAACACTCTTAAGTGCTTTTAGTTTTCTGTGCACAGTTTTTATGTAATTATAATATTTTGCTAACTCGTTAAACAATATTAACTCGTGATATTTAAATCCATTCCACAAGTTATTTAGTACTATATTGAACCTTCAGGAGTCACTGATAGTGAGAACTGTCACGAGGGTCACTAGCTAGATCTAAGAATTTGTTCAAGTATTCTAGGGTTAGATCCCTCTCTCTCATCATTCTTTCTAAGTCTCTCTTGAACAACACTTGTATTTGTACGGTAATGAGAGCTAACATTTTTTTTAGTTTGTGTTTCTCTTTCTTTTTTTTTTAAGGCGATGATGACCAAAATTTATTTTAACTTAAAATAACGAAAACGTCAAAAATATAAGTTACCATTAAAAGCACTTTCAGTGATATAAAAACTGATCTTTCCTGTAAATTTCTCAAGATAATTTTATATCAGTTGGTTATATCGCCGGACGAGTGAACTGCCTCAGGTTACACAGATTTGAGTACTTATGTTGGAGTTGTTTTTCTGTCTGTTACTCCTACTCCTCCGTCTATAACAGTATATCTGGGACAAAGTAGTAAGTGATGTAAAAACAAACAAAATATAACAAATAATATATGTTCCACATTTAAAGTACATTGTATCTTTAACGCTTCCACTGGCACTCTGTATATTAGTTTCATTGTAGAATACATTCACTAGATCAGGAAAACTGTGCTGAAAGCATTAACAGCTGTTTAAGAAAATGTTGAACTTAACTTGATAAATCATTTAAAATGTAGATCTATTATCGTTAACGTCAGCAATATTTGGTAAGTATTCTTATCTTGTTATCTTGAATGATTTTTTGTATAATCGGAATTGTTCGTCTCTATGTCTGTAAGATTACAACCCACTAAGGGTCAACCCCGTATATTGGTTGATAAATTTAACATTAAGGATATTTCTAAATAACATAAACTATATATATATATATATATATATATATATATATATTAGTTTTTACTTTATTCAACGGTAGACCACAAAATAAATTGATCGATTTCAAAATAACAACTCTTGTGCTCCGAATCATCTCTCTCCTGACAAACTCTTATTCTTTAAAGATTAAACTCTTATTAAAAAGATTTTTTTTTTAATTTTTAAGCAAAAAGAGAAGAACTAGTTTATATTTATAATGTTAAAATCATAATGCCAATAATAACGCCGTCTGAATTACCAAAATTACTGTCAAAGAAATTTAAGGTGACTTATCGGATATAGGCTAAACATATAGCGAAAATGTTCTAAAATATTTCTAAGTTGAAGTTCAGAGATGGAATTTACGAAGAAACGAACAAATTTCTGAACTTTTTACTGTTACAAATGACTAAAATAGTCTTACGGCATAGGGTTAAAACGCTTAGTTTCCGGTCTCTCCGACATTTTCATTTCAACAAAAAAAATATTATCTCTTTCGTAATAAACAAAATACTGTTCCTGGATTTGATTAACTCATTATATGGTTGCTGTGATATTATTTTTCTAAATATTAAAACATTTTTGGTTTTAGTTTGACATTTTGTCTTTAATTTTTAAGGTCTAAAACAAAAAGATTCGAAAAACAATTAACACATTAATAATGTGTTCTTGTTAGGCTAATCTTAATCATTTTAGGCAATTCACAAAATATTTAGGTTCAGTTATCTTTTAACCTAGATAAAAAAGGTAATTTTTTTTGTCGTTAAAAAAGGAAAAAAAATTGTTCCTTCTTTTTATTTATATAATTTTCGAAAATATAAAAAATTAAGTTTTTGAAATATGTGACATTCGATATTTCTTACAGTAGCCATTTTTAAATATACAAATCTTTTTGTTTTGGGTAAATTTTAAAAGTAACATAATAAAATGCATGTACCAAATATAAAATAATTTTGTTATTTATTTACAAAGTTATAATATTATTATACAAATCAAAATGGCGGAGAGTTGGTAAATCTTTTATATTGGTGGAGCTATGTTTATATAAACATTTTCCTTTATTTCTACCAATAGAACTCTTCCTGAAGTTCACTCTATAAGAACATAAATAAAATAAAAATCTGAAATTTCTTGATTTACCTGATCATGTACTGTTTTATTATATATGTCAAATTGGTGGGAAATTGAAAAAATATTTGAATCTTTGCAGGTAGTGTAAATACTTAAAAGAAAACAATACATTTTAAGTTAATAAATAACCAAAGAGATCCATAATATTTAGCTTTTACATTCTCATTTACAAGCTATGAGAAGACGTGCATCAGCATTAAGAGGAAATGCAGCAACTCATTCACGTGACAATTTTATCTTTAAGAGAACTCTATGAGGATGATAAGGTAGTTGATTAATGCAGCAATTACCTGAAACAAATGGAAAAATCGTTTTTACACAGAACATTTATTTTGTAAAACTATTTTTGAGTCATATCTTTGTACCTAGTGTAGGAATAAATTTTTGTTGTCGCAATTCCGAATATTAATTATACTCTAAGATCAATGGAACTTCTCGTCTTCAATAATATTAACTTTAATATTATTCCCTGTAAATAATATTACAAAGCATTATTTAAAACTATACTAACAAAAACAAAAACTTTAACAACCCCCTCTAACAGTTAGTAAGAAACCATCGTTCCGCAGTATGTATTGTGACAGTTGGCACAACTGTTCGGTTACCAATGACTGAAACACACTATAAAGTACTTTTAAATGTTAATTTATTATTTTTGTACTTGTGTATAAAGCGTTACTTTAATGTAAAAATGTTAAGTGTTGATTTACAAGGACTACATCCTTCTCAACTTGAGAATGGCTAAATAACCGAAACGTCCGTCTATGAACAGTGAAAGAAGATATCAAAGACGATAAGTCCTATTAATCACACATTTAGGGTAAGTTTATATTCGAAAAATGTAACTTATTTTTGTTACTGATCTTCACATTTCATGGCCTCAAAAAACCCGAAAATGTATTTTCTACATGACGTCCGTCCTTCGCCGCTGTCCTCGTTGTTGCTGTTGTCTTTAGGTAAGCACGATAGCGCCGACTAAAATTAGGTAAATTAGATTTTAGGTTATTCATATTGAACCCCTTTAGAAATCCATAAAAATCGAATGGAAACCAGTTTATTGTTCATATCTCATGTGTTATAAAATTAATAACACTCTAAAATAGATAAAATATATGAATATTACAATTGTACCTGTTTCATTACGATAACCAATAGTGAAGTTATTTTCCAAAAAGTATTTTCAAACCATGACCTTCAAGATAATATGATATTCGTCTAATTAAGACGGCGTTACTGACGCGAGAGTAGCAAGTAGAGGCACCGTCACAAATGTAAAGCCGTCACCACCAGGCGCGAGACAATGACACAAACGAAGCGAGTGAATAAATACACATCTACAAGTCCAATTAGGACCTACCCGACGTCTAGTAAGCATTATTACACAATATTACAATTCTGAAAACTTAACTGTTTGGTAGGACCTTTTGATCTATCAATACAATTTAAAGTTTCGTACAAAGCATGTACATCTACATTATATTTAGAGGATTATCTTGGTAAGGTCTGTAATGGTGATCATCAACTTATTTTTAGTAGGCGACATCCTAATCTAAAGAGAGAAGTTTATTACAAGTGACAACATTTCGCCTGAGTTATTCAACACATGTTTGTTGTTTGTTATCAGAAAAATCTCACCTCTTTTAATCCGTCAGCTGATCAGGACTATTTTAACGATTCACTGCAAACTGTCTGATTATTCGTCAACATAGATTATTAATTATTTTATTTCAAACTTAACTCACCAAAATTACAGTATTAAAAGAGAGTTAAAGTGGGTCAGATATAAATGAAGAAGATAAGATTTTTTTTGGCAGAACCAGAAGTTCCTGCCATGCTTGTGTAAGGGTGTGGCTATCCCGAGATGTTATAACTGGATCTACAACTTTCTTTATTAGTCTTTAGTTAGATCTCCATCTTTTCATCGTTCTTAACAGGTTACTTTTGACCAACACATGTTCTCTTTCGACCCTGACGGCATTAGAGTACTCCAGTGATAGTTGATCTTATTTTCTTATTTTATGTTGTTTTTTTTCTCTAAGGTTATATTCACCACAAGGTATTTTTAATTTTAAAAAACGCCTACAAACTACCTGTAATGGAACAAATTTTACACCAAGGCCAAGAATTGATCACGTAACCCTCACTGTATAATATCGATCACCATTTTACATGTGGAGCTGTCAATTGTGCAAAAGAAAAGAAAAGACGTTTTAAAAAGAGTGTTAGATGATGATAAGTTAGCAACACAAATCGTACAGCTGCAGAGGATACAAAAACAATTTGTTCACATGATGAGATTTCTTAGATTATTGAATTTTGTTTGTTTTATTATAACTGTATTTACTAATCCTTATTTTGTCTGTGTTATTTTACCAAAATGAAATTGTTGTTTATATGGCAACCAGTGAATGTATATAGATGTCCAAATGATCTTCGGCTACAGGTACAGATCATCAGAGATAAGGAGGTTAAGCTGAGAGACTTTTAGTTGAAAGCAATGATATTGGAACTACTGTAGAGGTCAACTCGAATAAGCAAAAATCATTGCAAAAACAGTTGATTTCTTCCATAATAAAGAGATAAAGCAAGTGAAGGAATATATTTTAAGATTACATTGAGGACCAATATGGGATGTGTAGAACAGAATTATTAGTGGAAAAGTTTGCTTAATTCCACCTCAAATGTCAATCACCTAATATCAAGAGAAAGATAAAATTGAGGATTTTTAATACCAAAAGTAATTTCAAAATAAAAAAGTCTGGAGCATCCAATAGATCAGAAAATCATGAGGGGGGAAATGACGTTGGATTGGTCAAATGATCGGCAGCCGAAGAAAAGTATTACCAGACAATCTTTGAGATGGAAACACCAATGAAATATTAAAACAGGAGAAGAATAATTTGGCCAAGGATTATTGAAAGGTGTTCGGACGCTTGGAAGCTTGGATTTTTGAAAGGTAGGATGTTGACTAGGACAAGGATCCACCCCAAAATAAACAAAGTTGAAAGACATTTGTGGAAGCCCTATACTCTACATAGATGCTATCAAATCAGTGCATGTTTGTCCTTCAGTTAATCTCTTAATAATCCATCCAATACATTATTACCTACCATAAAATTTACAATTTACAGCCATGTCTACCTTATCTTATTTTGTGTCTTTTATTAGCTTGATCTTTTCCGTCATGGACAATTCTTGATGTATATTTCTTTATAAAATTGATTTTTAATATTATTAAATTTGTATGGAATTACCAGAATTTCATTCACTATTTCTTTGTTTGAGGCTATCAAACGGAAATTTGAAATCTACGAAGTAAAAGTCTAGTCCATTCACGTTAAGACAAAAGTATAAAAAGTCAAGTATCTGAAGCTATAAGTTAACTATATTGAGACATCACACGTACATATGTTTATATATTAATGTATAAAATGTATTATATTTTACATTACAATGATATGTTACATATTATCATGAATAGTGCAATTTGTATATATGTTTGCATATTTCCAAATAACATAAACTTACCGATGTTAGAGACTGTGCACTGTAGTCAAAACAGTTGATCATTACAGGGTGGTGTTGTATCTCCAGATAAAGAAGAGAGATCTGCAATTCAAAACAGATATTGTCAGATTAGTCCAGTTTAATGCTGTATTACAGTTATATACAAAGTACACATATTTATAAATGTAATTTTACCACGCACCTGTTTATCAATATTAAGAGATTTCTGAAACGTCCGAACTCTGTCTATTTCCAGTTTGATCTGCTCAATCTGAAAGTAGAATAAACACATGTAAAATAATGACATTACTTTTACATGTTCACTCATTTCTACATAGATTGATTGTTAGTGATGAACACGATGCTCTAGCCATTATAGACAAATATACCCAAACTTAACAATATCAATAAGAAAACAGAAACACATGTATATGATGAGCATACAGTAAGTGATTCCAGATTGACATAAATCACATTCAAATAACACTAATGCACATCAATGGAGGAAAAGAGTTGATAAAAACGATGGGGAAAGAGGAACTTTACACATATCTTTATAATTGTTGAGATGTCTTAAGGTTAAAATTCGAAGTTTTACATTAAAATGAAGTTATAAGCAGATGTTCAGTTTAACACATGCAGAAACTAACAGTTGATAAATTAACAGCTGATAATTTTGATTCACAAGTTAGGTGATAATTAGTCTTTGGTGCTGATGGTGCAAGTACATAATTTTCCGTCGGTGGAAAAGCGGAAAAAGCGTAGAGGAAAATATCGAATGTATTTTATCCTTATTAATTAACCGTGAAACACTTATCGGTTATCATTACCTTTAGGAATTAAAAACAAAAATTGGTGAAGAGAGAACTGTTTAGAAAAATTAAAAACCTGAGACAAGACCACAATAAACAAAGGGTAAACACAACTAGAAGCCCTCGATGTTGCCACACACATACTCGCTAGAGTGAACCTCTGAGTGTATCTGGAATGAAAATCTCTTTTTGTTGAATGTATTTGAGTAAGTTTTAGTGGCATCTGTGAGAGAGTCTATTTGTAACATATGCCATGAAATAAGTACGAAAACACTATGGCGGTTATTTAATGGTTTTGCGAATGATCGATTTTGCTAAAGATAAATTAAAGCGGATGAGGTCTATTCTTAAATAGGCAATATTGAAGGGTTTTATTTACAAATTTAAAAATAACAAATGAAACTAATAGAATAATCTGTTTACCTCATTACTGACACTACCAGATGTGTAAACCAGATTGATATAGAAGAGAAGACCAAGCTCCACAAACACCAATGTTCCCCTCGTGTCGTGTCCTAATGAACTTTGTAGCCAAATATCGTAACTGAAGGTCAACGCCCAAAATGTCCAAATTACATAATTATTACGATTAATAGGAGCAAAATACTTGTTTGCAATTGCATGGTTGTCTCTAATAAGTCGAAATACTTCGATAGTATCGAAAACTAAGTCCTGATCATTTATACCTTCATAGTGTATCGACTCATTGCTCTGCAACTGTTCAGGATATTCAGCAAGTTGTGAAATCATTTCCTTCACTTTCTTGTATCGCATTTGTACCATGAAATTTAACATCATCCATTGGAGTATTAATGCGTTCAAGATAACATCACAAATCAACAGAAGGAAGTTGTTTTCAGTTATATTGCCAAAAAACAACAGTGTGTCCAATAAAGTAAAAAATATACCCATTACCAGCATGATGATTAGAGATACTATTTGAATTTTAGATATTGATAGATTGCAGATCCTCAGCATGTTATCAATTGTCTTCTGATTTTCACCAAATTGTACTGCATCATGTCTATTGTAAATCTGATAGTAGAAACAAATACAAAGTGTGTGTAGGTTTTGAGGTATAAAGTACCATAAATTCAAAACTTCAGATATAGACGGTTTGTCAAGATTGAGTAAATGAGCTGTAATTTCAATGAACGCTTTGTAATTTACGATAGCAAGCAGACACAAGAACAAGATGGTTTTTATAGAGATTTTATTTTCCTTCAACCACGGCGACTGAAATAAATGTAGAGGCAGTAAATAGTTTTGTAATTTTATATAAATACTTTCGTCGTACATTTTAGTTGTTAGTCGTTGGTATTTGTTGCTAGGAGTGCAAAGTGACCTACAAGTTATTGATCCAAATATTTTTGTCATTAATATATTGCTGAGAATATTACTTTCTTAAGTGACAGGTTCAGTATTATATATGGAATGACTTAATATAATTGTTTTAATACAGGGTAACCTAAAACTCAATTTTCAACCAAATGAACAAACATGGACTTTATATGGGGTAAAGTACTTTAATTTTATGTTTAATTTTTGGCAACTTGTTCAATAGTTTATGCCTTATGGAATCAGGAGCTCACTTTAGTGAGTCTTGGAGATTCCGAGGAAACCTAGCTGGATCTACACTTTGTTTAATGTATTATTGGGTTAAATTACTCACTAACATGTTCCCTATTAACTCTCACTTGTCCAACTCTTATTCTTTCCGACTCTGAAAATATTAGAATATTCAATTGCGAACTGTCGACGATGATGATAGAGAAGTTTTTCGTCTTTAAGCGACAAGACTGAATAAAACGTGATGTTGGAACTAAAGGATAGCATTATCTAGTCGTCAATATGTTCTTGGAGTATTTAAGTCGAAAACCTCTTAAAATAAAGGGGTTAAGGATGTTATCAGGGTATGAACATTATGCATTAAATTCTTTCTGACAGTGAGCTTTTTACTATTTTAATGTTCAATTTCAAAGTACACGTTCTATTTTTCAAAATTAAAATGTCAGCCCGATAAATTTAAAATAGAAGAACACTTTAAATTATACAGAAACAGTCTTCAGTATGATATTCAGAAGCAAAAATAATAATATTATTATTAAGACTATAATGGAAAAACTCAGCTACTTTTTGTATCTGTGCTAGGCTGTGCGCCTTTCCCTTATTACTCACCTCAAATCCTGAAATTTGTGATTACAGTCTTTGTTCCCACGAGTATTGAACGAATTGCGACAGTCTACTGGAGGTGTTGGTTTTCGTGTATCTTGCCTAGACCTCTCAACTTCTTCAATGGTTTAAGTTGGACTTAAGCTATTGGTGCCCCTGTACAAAGCTTCCAGTAACTGTATTTAATATTACCCCTTGGTTCAGTGAGATCACGAGTAAATTTTATTTCATTTTTATATTTATCTCGAGAGTTTTAAGAATGTTTCTCTTGCACATCTTACATTATTCGATGCTGTTTGTAACCATGTATGTGGATTGGTAATTTAATTTGAAATAATTCTCAATTTTTGTGATAACTTTAATTTTAATTATCTTTTAAACCATTTATATTTTTATTATTTACAATACATTATTAGTTGTAACAATCCCTACTTTATTTTAACTAGTCCAAATATAACATATGAGCATGTTATTCTTCCAAAATAACTAAACAAATTCTTTTTGTTTTTTCTTATTTCTTTTTGTCTAAACCTTTTATTTTCTTCAAGATCTTCCTTGACCTTTTAATAATCACTACTAGTGTTTGTTTTAGTTTTAGTTTTACTCTTTCCCTCTTCTATTGACCATAACAGTTGTTTTTTTGTTGCTTAACCATTTGTCTCCATAATTATAATTTATATTCGTCTTTTCTATTGTGGAATTATAACCATGGCTTATATTTATATTATTTAGCATATGAGGTGTATATCCGTTCTGTCCGGATATATCTCCTCCTCCCTCCAAAACTAGAAACTTGTTCACCGTTTTCGGGCACTTTCTCTCCTCTGGTTTGTCACGTTCATTTTTTTCACATCCTATTTTCATATATCCACTATTTCGAAGTTTTACCTTCCTTATCCAAGTATCTTGTGTTTCCTTTTTCCCAAAATATCTTTGCACACAAAATTCTCAATTTTATTATCGAGTTGAAATTTATCTCGATTTATTTCCCCTTTACTTTTATTCTTATTATATATTGATCTTTCATCAAAGTGCTTTCCTTTCACTTGTGTTTTTTTTTTTTTTTTTTTTGTAATTACCTCTTATTCCCAAAATATATTATTGTTACAATTCCCTCATTTTGTATTTCATATATTTCTCTTCCATATTTATTTTTGCATTTGGCATCTATAACAGCATTTTTCAAACTTATTAATATTATAATTTGTCAATTAATCTTATGCGATTTTCCCTTTACGACTGTCACAATTTCAACTCGTCTTATAGGAGTTCCAAAAACTTCCATCCCTTCATTTATTAAGGAAATTTCTGCCCTGTATGAATTTCAACCATAAATGATTTACTTCCTATAATTGCAACAATTTTCAGAGTTTCGTCTATTGTTTTTTCTGTTATAAAATATTTCTTATCTTTTTCTAATAAATCTTCTCGTAAATCTAGGTTTAATCCCCTACACACAGTTTGGATTTTACCTGTGGCTCTGGGATAGATTTCTCCCTCAATTTTTTGGCATAATATGATGTAGTGCCCCTTTCTCGCACTTTGCTGTCAAGTCTCCTTGTACTTTTGACTTGTTATTTACATAAGTCTGTACATCATATTTTTTTTACCTTCTATACTTTGGAGATTTACTGTTAACTTTTTATTTCTCATTACTTTATATTTATTATTATTATTATTTTCTAAATTTCTCTTACATTTTCCATTATTTATTATAATTTTGTCTTCAGCCTTAAAGTTTACAAATTCCCTTTCCTCTTTATCCAAGACATGTTTTACTCGTTTAACTTCCTTGGCGGGTTTGGAAATGTTTCTGATGGACCATGTTTTAAGAGTAGAGGGTGTCTGGATTTATTTTGGGTATCACCATAAGATTGTGGGTTTGGTGGATTACGATATGATGGTGGTTGCCTGTTATCCCTAGAAAAATTCGAAATCATGTATCGACATTTTTGTAAGTCATCTTCAATAGTCTCACTTGGTTTGCCTAAATCGAAATTCTAATGATTTCTGCAAAGTTTCGCATTAATAGTAAAAATTAAATTAAATTATCTTTCGGGTATTATCGGAGCCAGGTTACTAGCTCTATTTACCAACAAGCAAAAATATTCTGCTTTGTTCATTTATCATTGAACCTACCATATTCTATCTGATTCCTAGCCAGTAATTTGCACTTGTAAGTTCCAATAATGTTCAACCAACTTTCTCTAAAAATCGCTATATCCCATTTCCCCACATTTTACTACATTCCAACATATTTCTGAATTAAATTTTAAATGTCTCCCCTTATTCTTAATTTTAGCTATTTCCACATCTATTTCCTCCATTAATTTTTTTACTTTTCTTAAAAACTGCATTGGTCAAAACTCAATTTTTATATTTTAAGTGTAAAGTTTATTTATTAGGATACTCCTTCTAAATTTACATCTCCAACTTTCTTTTCTATTTTTGTAAATTTATTATCTAACCCAGTGGTTCCCAACAGGTGGTCCGCGGACCCACGGGGGTCCGCGGAGGATGACTCAGGGGTCCGCGAGCTGTCATTGAAAAATGTTTCGTCAGGAATTTGGCTTACAGTCACAGTTTGTAGTCAGGCATAAATCAGTGTTATCAGGACTTACCCATGGGAGAAGAAAATGGGCAGGTGAAGTGACGTGACTATAGTTTTTTCCAATTACCGCAAGAACGCGCACGCTTCCGTAGTTTTATCCTGTGACGAGTTCACGTAGTACAAATAGACGTATTATGCCTATCTTACTATCATTACAGCAGGTGAATCTTACTAGCATTCTATCCACATCTTGTCTTAGGATATAAACACAAAACTGTGCTCAGAATCGTGTAATCTGTCAGTGCTCCTGTTGTAGCATTTAAATTCAAAAAAGCACTTCCGCCATATAACTTAACTCATTTCGTAAATATACATTCTACCTTCCGTCGCTTGACAGATGCTGGCATCTAGCGGCCCGCTCCTAAACCAAGCATCACCTGATACTTGAAACCAAAGTACATTTCGCCGGTCAAGCTAGCTTCTCGATTACCAGTCCACAGTCTACATGCGATAACAACATGGTCTACATTCTTCATAACTCCGTTAGTTAAAAGTTTTCTTCTTCTCTCAAAATCACCGTCTTTCAAATACATCATGTTAAATTACAGCTTGTGCGCCTTAGTCTAATAATCTGTTTCAAAAATGTTAAAATTAACCATCATTTTCTCGGTGCTACCTCACGTGATCTGCGACAGGATTTACCAGGTACTACAACCTTACAGATTTTGTCATATTATAAATTTTGTTAATTTTTAAAATAATTTGTTAATTATCATGTTTTCTTTAAAATATGTATTTCATGTTTTATTCAATATTCTATTTTCTTTTGAAACTAAATGATTATAAAAAATTTCTTTTCTTAAAACATCATTTACAAAAATTTTGCAAAGGCACATTTTACGTTTTGAACAATTTTGTGAAATAAGTGCAAACTAGTGTTGAACATTAAATGATCAGAATATGAACTTGTCAAATATAAAACAATTGAGGAAATTTCTTCTAAATCAGAAAATTTCGTTTTACAGACTTTGGCAAAATCTTACAAGTCTTATACAAGCTTTCTTTTAAACAAAATTAAAATATATATAAATAGATTTATAATAATCTAAGAAGCTTTTAAGTACCATCTTAACGAATTTCTGTTATACAACCAATTTTCTTTAATTTTGGCAAATGATCAGATATTTCTTTAATGATGAACATTAATGCTAAAACATGTCTGATTTTGTACAGACACTAAAAGAACATGTTTTTTGCTCACAGCTAATATGCTGGTAGGACAAATAGGAGAAATTGGAGAAATAAAGAAATTCTTGTCTCACATTGCACAAACCAACGAAACATCCTAACAAGTTTCGTCCTGTTGGCAAAACACGTTTTTTTGTATAACGTAACTTCACATTTTCAAGTGCATAAAAGTGATGTCTTTTCTACAGCTGACTTTACAGAACTTTAACTAACTCTTTTTGTATATGTGCCTAAATTTACTTTCGCAAATATGTGTTCCTTAAGACTATTTTCTAAATGTAGACCTGTGTAGTTAATTATAAAATATATATAAAAAACAATTATTGGGTGGAGCCTGCATGCAATTTTCGGTCCTAACAACCTCCAAGAGGTTAATTTCCAAATTAAAATAATTGACGTCAATTAACAAAATTTCAAAATTCTAAATTCCTTTTTTTTGTTTGTTTAAAATATATAAATTTATTTGGCCAATATAGTTTTTAAGAAATTTTTCAAACCAGTTATATTATGTATCTTTAGTTTAGTGATAAACATGTTAACTATAGATATGATTTTTTGAACTTAAAATATCAAACTCTTTTATATTTTGTTAAATTCTGTAATTGTTTAAAAGCAAACTATCATCTTATAAACTAAAAAAGGGGGGGATAAGTTTTTTTTTTTCTTTTTTTGAATCTTTTGATTAATTTTTTTTTTATTATTATTATACTTTTACATTAAGGGCGTATAATCTTTTTTTTATTAATTATAATTCTGTGAATTATTAAGCTGTGCTCATTGTCTTTTTTTTTTATTGTTAAATTTTTGTAACTATAAATATCTATATTAAAAGGGGGGATAAATTTTTAGAATCTGTTGATTAATTTTTTTTTTAAATTATTATATGTTACAATTAAGGGCTTATAACTTTTACAATTTATGATACTGTTAATCATAAGTTTTTTTTTATTGATCATTTGTGTCAGAATGTCTTTTGTTGTAAATGACAAAGTCTGAATCGCCGAAATTTCTTTCTGCTTTCAATAAACTTGAGCCTTGTTAGTTATTAAACTTGTCTTTGTCTTTTTTTTATTTTTCATTTCTAAACATTGTTACCATTTTGGTTCCGCCTTTATTAAATTTAAGTCCCCTGGTAACATGTTTCTGGTAGCAGAGCGTGGTTAATTTTTTTAATTCTAGTTTTTTTTTTTTCTAAATTATAGAGTGGTTAATTTTAAATTCTGGAACCGTAGTTAATTTTCAAAATTTTGCATTGGAACTATCTAAATTTAAATTCAAAATTTTCTTTTGTTAAACAAGGCTCAATTTTATGTTTTGCAGCTTTTCAAATACTGCACAACTATTGCTGATGAAATTTTTTTTATTTTAAATATTTAAATCTATATAAATCTATAGTCTCTTTTTATTATTTATTTTACATATAAACACTTACACAAAAACTTCTAAACCAATTTTGATAAAATTTTTTTTTTATTACTATTTTGTCTGCTTAAATATTTTTTTTTATATATATATATTTACAAACACTGCACACTAGTCATTCACTGAATTTGATCCAGACAGCGGGCTCATTCGGGAATCCAAAAAAAAAATTTAAATAAATAATAAAATCCAAAAATAGTTAAAAACAAAAAAAAACAAAAAAAATTCAAAATCTCCTTCAAAAATTTTCTCGAGTTTTCTTTCGCTTGTCTGTATTAATTCATACTTACACACACACATATACACAACAACTACACTACATATAATTCTTGAGTCTTTCTCTGGCTCTTTCATTTTTTTTGCATCATCTTAAAAGAAATTTTTTTTTAAATTACTTGGTTTATTTTTTTAATAATTATCAGCAACAGTTAAGATGGCAGTGGATTTGCTGCGATTAGAAGACTCGTTAAAGAACACTGAGCTTGCTTTTGATTTTTTTTTGGTCATCTTGAAGGAAAATTATTTTTATTTATTTTTTTTTTAATTTTATCATCATGAGCAATAGGCAAGATGGCGGTGGACTGGTTGATGCAGATGGTGGCACTTTCGTAATAATTCATTGAAATGTTGAACACCTTTTAATAATATATCATTGTGTGCGAAATTTTTTTTTCTTTTCCAAATTACAGGGGCCCAGTTTTTGTAGGACAACATGGTTGGCCTGTTTGTCCTTTCTTTAAATTATTCGGTTGTTCTTTTTTTTTATTATTAGCAGGTCAACATGTTTGTTCCTTAATTAGTTTTTTTGTTTAGGGTTGAGAAAACCGGAGTTGGGTTTTCCTCACCATGGGTCACCTTTTATTTACATACTTATCTTGCTACACCTTTTTTTTTTTTTTACACATCTTTCTTTGTACATCTTTTTTTTGAACACTTATCTTATTTTGATGAAATTTTTTTTTACATAATTTTTTTTTGATTAAATTAAATTCCTTTTTGGGGCACATGATTAAAGATACACATACATAAGACCTTAAGTCAACGACAAGCCCTGCTTTGCGCAGCAGAAAATTTTTTGACTCCCCAACGTTTCATACTGCTTCTTTGTTTATTTTTCAAATGGATTATTTGTTTAGACCCTTCAAAATTCTTTTTCTCACGGAAATTGTTAAGAGCCGTGAATAGTTTAAATTTCTCTTCGTATGGGAGAAGAGGAATTTAAAAAATAACGACGCTGAGCATGATCTGACCTAATTGGCTTCAGGAGTTTTTCTTTATTTTTATTTATTTTTGTAATTCAATGTAAAGGTCGGCTCAGAGGATACCCCCCCCCGTCTGAGTCCGACCTTTCCTGTAAGCCATGTGCTATGCACATTCCCTCCCCAGTCCCCGGAGTGGTCACCTCCACTTGGCTTCCCGAGGTGCCACTCCACCCCTTTCCCCAGTACCTTAGTGTACGAAGTCAGATTATGCACAGCAATGTCGACCTTTGCGTCACCCTTCAGCTCTTTCTGTACGGGGCTTGTCCCAAAGATAGGTAGGAAGAGCTGAGACGCTATAGAAATTTCAAAATTTAATAAGTAAGTGCCGAAGGAGGCTACACCCTAGAGTGGTGATTATAAAAGCATTATGAAGCGTTGTTTCTATCAGGTGCCCCGTTTCAAAATTTTGCGGGAGGCCCTTCTGGCCCCTTCTTTAGAATCTTCTGGAGGCCCTTCTGGCCCTTTGCACCTTTTTCAAAATTTTGCGGGAGGCCCTTCTGGCCTCTTTTCTGACTACACCCTAACTCCGTCTTTCGGGGGGGGAGAGCTGTAGCATTTAAATTCAAAAAAGCACTTCCGCCATATAACTTAACTCATTTCGTAAATATACATTCTACCTTCCGTCGCTTGACAGATGCTGGCATCTAGCGGCCCGCTCCTAAACCAAGCATCACCTGATACTTGAAACCAAAGTACATTTCGCCGGTCAAGCTAGCTTCTCGATTACCAGTCCACAGTCTACATGCGATAACAACATGGTCTACATTCTTCATAACTCCGTTAGTTAAAAGTTTTCTTCTTCTCTCAAAATCACCGTCTTTCAAATACATCATGTTAAATTACAGCTTGTGCGCCTTAGTCTAATAATCTGTTTCAAAAATGTTAAAATTAACCATCATTTTCTCGGTGCTACCTCACGTGATCTGCGACAGGATTTACCAGGTACTACAACCTTACAGATTTTGTCATATTATAAATTTTGTTAATTTTTAAAATAATTTGTTAATTATCATGTTTTCTTTAAAATATGTATTTCATGTTTTATTCAATATTCTATTTTCTTTTGAAACTAAATGATTATAAAAAATTTCTTTTCTTAAAACATCATTTACAAAAATTTTGCAAAGGCACATTTTACGTTTTGAACAATTTTGTGAAATAAGTGCAAACTAGTGTTGAACATTAAATGATCAGAATATGAACTTGTCAAATATAAAACAATTGAGGAAATTTCTTCTAAATCAGAAAATTTCGTTTTACAGACTTTGGCAAAATCTTACAAGTCTTATACAAGCTTTCTTTTAAACAAAATTAAAATATATATAAATAGATTTATAATAATCTAAGAAGCTTTTAAGTACCATCTTAACGAATTTCTGTTATACAACCAATTTTCTTTAATTTTGGCAAATGATCAGATATTTCTTTAATGATGAACATTAATGCTAAAACATGTCTGATTTTGTACAGACACTAAAAGAACATGTTTTTTGCTCACAGCTAATATGCTGGTAGGACAAATAGGAGAAATTGGAGAAATAAAGAAATTCTTGTCTCACATTGCACAAACCAACGAAACATCCTAACAAGTTTCGTCCTGTTGGCAAAACACGTTTTTTTGTATAACGTAACTTCACATTTTCAAGTGCATAAAAGTGATGTCTTTTCTACAGCTGACTTTACAGAACTTTAACTAACTCTTTTTGTATATGTGCCTAAATTTACTTTCGCAAATATGTGTTCCTTAAGACTATTTTCTAAATGTAGACCTGTGTAGTTAATTATAAAATATATATAAAAAACAATTATTGGGTGGAGCCTGCATGCAATTTTCGGTCCTAACAACCTCCAAGAGGTTAATTTCCAAATTAAAATAATTGACGTCAATTAACAAAATTTCAAAATTCTAAATTCCTTTTTTTTGTTTGTTTAAAATATATAAATTTATTTGGCCAATATAGTTTTTAAGAAATTTTTCAAACCAGTTATATTATGTATCTTTAGTTTAGTGATAAACATGTTAACTATAGATATGATTTTTTGAACTTAAAATATCAAACTCTTTTATATTTTGTTAAATTCTGTAATTGTTTAAAAGCAAACTATCATCTTATAAACTAAAAAAGGGGGGGATAAGTTTTTTTTTTTCTTTTTTTGAATCTTTTGATTAATTTTTTTTTTATTATTATTATACTTTTACATTAAGGGCGTATAATCTTTTTTTTATTAATTATAATTCTGTGAATTATTAAGCTGTGCTCATTGTCTTTTTTTTTTATTGTTAAATTTTTGTAACTATAAATATCTATATTAAAAGGGGGGATAAATTTTTAGAATCTGTTGATTAATTTTTTTTTTAAATTATTATATGTTACAATTAAGGGCTTATAACTTTTACAATTTATGATACTGTTAATCATAAGTTTTTTTTTATTGATCATTTGTGTCAGAATGTCTTTTGTTGTAAATGACAAAGTCTGAATCGCCGAAATTTCTTTCTGCTTTCAATAAACTTGAGCCTTGTTAGTTATTAAACTTGTCTTTGTCTTTTTTTTATTTTTCATTTCTAAACATTGTTACCATTTTGGTTCCGCCTTTATTAAATTTAAGTCCCCTGGTAACACTGTTTTAAATAACTCGTGGTTTATACCATGATAGAGGCAAATGGTTGAAACTTTGCATGCGTGAAGTCAATTAGTTGTGAACGGTAATGGTATCAATCAAATTTCAAAAATATATGTTTTTCTATTTTTAAAAATTAAACAAAGTCGAAAGTTTTAATTCAATTTTAAAACATGACATGAAAAAAGTACTCGCTTGCTACTTTTTTATTTTTAGTCAGGTAAAATTTTTAAAAAAACGGTGGAAGTTGTAGCCAAAGAGTTAATTTATTTTAATCATATTTTTTGAAATGCGATCTGACTTCAGAGTAAACATTTCAAGCTTGCATCCCAACATTACGGAAATAATGGACACAAAGGAGCGTTTCAACTCATCACATTAAACTTAAAATCTGTGAATCCTAAACTGTGAGAAATAGAATGTTGTTCATGTAAAAAATTATATTAACGTAAAAATAAACCACAACTTGTTACAATGATTTGTTTTGTATTATTTCCATCCATGTGACCAACCAGGTCAGATTAGTTTGCTTTGGACCTGCATGACAAATTATTGATATGCATCATTATAGAAAGAAAATAGTTATAGCGAATTTTAAGTACATTTAATAATTTAAATGCATTTTAAAGTCGATTAACATTTGTTTAATTATATATGACAGCCGTTACAGGTAAACAGTTACACACATTTTCACCACACACACACACACACACACACACACACACACACACACACACACACACACACACACACACACACATATATATATATATATATATATATATATATATATATATATATATAAGCGGGGGTCCTTGACATTATAGCGATTTTTTCAGGGGTCCTTGAAAATTTGTTGTTGGGAAACCCTGATCTACCCCTTAAAATATAGTTCCGATTTCCTTTTTATCTCTGAACTAGATTCTTCTAACAGCTAATTTTGAGTTAATTTCTACAATTTCCTTTTCTACTTTTTCATTTGTATTGTACATTTAGCCCCAGTACCAACAACTTCTACTTCTAATCCCTGTATTTTCTTTCTACTTTATTCTAGAAGATTTTCCTTTCCTCTTTTTTCTCTCTCTCTCTCTCTCTGCTCCCGTTCCCTGTCTATTTTCCTCTCTTCATCCCTTTAACTACCATTCAGCTACTCTCTCCTTTTCTCTTATTTCTCACTCTTCCTTTTTCTCTTTCTCTCTTGCTTACTTTTCTTCTTTCTCCTTATTTTCTCTCAATTCATTTTCTTCTCTCTTTTCTTTTTCTCTTAACTCCTTTTCTGCTTTCTTCTCCTTTTCAAAATATGCCATAAAGGCTATAAGACATCTTGGCCTTTTTTTCGCGATTTTTTATTTATTTTCTCTAATTACATATTTTTATCGCATTCAACCTTCCCCGAACGATGGTTTTACCAGTTCAACCGCTCAAAAATATAATTCCAGCAGAAAACTTTCCCGTTTTAATTGTTTTGTAAACAAAACGCCAAATAATGAATATACAATGACAAAGTTATAATTTTCAAATAAACTAAACTTAGTTAAATTGTTTTCTATTGTAAATGCCTGGCTATTCAACCAAACATCCGCTGCTAATTTCGAGTTTTAAAATGCTTACTGCGCAAGCGCACTCATACGTTCTACGCCTACGTTCGATTCATACCCACATTCATACATAAAGGCAGTTCATTGTGATAAGTAATATCTACGTTTGCCATATTATGGCTTCCCTGTAATCAGCTGCTAATAATTTTTCTTTTATTGTAATAATATAATGTCCCATAGAATTAAAAAGTATTAAACAACGAAAAACGCAAGTGTACTAATTTTGAGTTTGTCTATAGTTATTACAAGAAATTAGTACAAGGTCAATGTTGGTTGAGAATCTTGAATCTGTTGTTATTTAAATCTGTAGGTCTATATTGAAATAAGGTCAAGCAAAAATCATAACGTTTCGTTTCCGGATTAATAATTCTTAATAATTTCTGATTGTAAAATAATTCCCAGTTTTGTGATTAATAAAATAAGAATCTGTTATTCCATTGTACTATAAAGTTGTACACAATAATTTCTGATTGCAAAATAATTCCCAGTTTTGTTTTAATAAAATAAGAAACTGTTATTCATTAAGTCGCATTGTACTATTACGTTGTAAACAATAATTTCTGATTGCAAATAAATTCCCAGTTTTGTTTTAATAAAATAAGAAACTGTTATTCATTAAGTCGCATTGTACTATTACGTTGTAAACAATAATTTCTTATTGCAAAATAATTCCCAGTTTTGTTTTAATTAATTAAGAAACTGTTATTCATTAATTCGCATTGTACTATTACGTTGTAAACAATAATTTCTGATTGCAAATAAATTCCCAGTTTTGTTTTAATAAAATAAGAAACTGTTATTCATTAAGTCCCATTGTACTATTACGTTGTAAACAATAATTTCTGATTGTAAAATAATTCCCTGTTTTGTGTTTAATAAAATAAGAATCTGTTATTCATTAAGTCGCATTGTACTATTAGGTTGTAAACAATAATTTCTTATTGCAAAATATTTCCCGGTTTTGTTTTAATTAATTAAGAAACTGTTATTCATTAAGTCGCATTGTACTATTACGTTGTAAACAATAATTTCTGATTGCAAATAAATTCCCAGTTTTGTTTTAATAAAATAAGAAACTGTTATTCATCAAGTCCCATTGTACTATTACGTTGTAAACAATAATTTCTGATTGCAAATAAATTCCCAGTTTTGTTTTAATAAAATAAGAAACTGTTATTCATTAAGTCCTATTGTACTATTAGGTTGTAAACAATAATTTCTGATTGCAAATAAATTCCCAGTTTTGTTTTAATAAAATAAGAATCTGTTATTCATTAAGTCGCATTGTACTATTACGTTGGAAACAATAATTTCTTATTGTAAAATAATTCCCAGTTTAGTTTTAATAAAATAAGAAACTTTTATTCATTAAGTCCCATTGTACTATAAAGTTGTACACAATAATTTCTGATTTCAAAATAATTCCCAGTTTTGCTAAAATAAAATAAGAAATTGTGACTCATTAAGTCACATTATACTATAAGGTTGTATACACTAATTTCCGATTGCAAAATAATTCCCAGTTTTGTTTTAATAAAATAATAAACTGTTTATTCATTAAGTCTCATAACACTATAAAGTTGTACACAATAATTTCTGATTACTACAAAATTACTAAAAAGAAAAAAGGGTAAGACTTAAAATTGAATTTTTGTCCCGATGTATTGATAAAGCTACAATAACCAGCTAGTTCTTCCACCTAGGCTTATTCTATTGATAACAACACATTGCTGTCTTTCCTTTATTACGTAACTAGTACTTTCGATCATTTTTCTTTATCACGTTTCTTTTTTTAAATTTATACAACATTTTTATAGGGGAATACAGTACGTGCAAGTAAAAATAATGGGAAAATGAAACTAGATTTATGTTTAGTGTAGAGTATATTATTCCTTTAAAACTGTTGGTCCGAATAAAAGCTCTGGAGGAATGACTATAATCCAGGCGGTATTTGTTTTAAAATACCATGTTTAAATATTTTCCATATGATCGAAATTTTTTGCCTTAACATCTTCAAAATTTTACTAGAAATAATAATTTCACACGTTCAAAATTGTGCTTTACTTTTTATTAAACAGAATGTTTAAAAATCGCTAAAAATTACACGTGTTTACTCTTAATTGGCTAATCAAGCTTTAATTGCATTGAAGATACACCCGCTGAAATAATAATGTGTGACAAACCCTCAATTGGCTAAGTAGGATTTGTACAACATTTTATAAAAATTGGACAAAATATATTTACACAAACACACCTGAATTTACGAGATTTTACTGTATACAAAATGAATTTCCACAACGATAGAAAATTGATGTACCTGTTGATATTATTTTTACAATTTGCATGTTTTTATTTCCATACAAAGCCTGTTACATTATCTCCAACGCCGACCATTGATGTAGATTTATAGATTTGCATTTAGAGTGAACTGTCTCCAATTTGTGGTTTTTGGTGAACTTCATAGAACACATGTGTAGTACTCATACTTGCCAACTCCATAAAATCTCATATAAACGAGGAATGATAGGCTATTTACTTACAAGGTATTCCAAAATTGTCTGAATATGTCTAACGGCGAAACAGCTGTCACAAATAAAGTTGTTTTTTTTAAGGGAAAATGTGTTTTTAAGTTGTTTTTTGGCTTTTTATTGATCTCTTACAACATATACTCACGGTAAAAGTATAAACAATTCCATATTAAATAATAAATTTAAAACATGGACATCGGGCAAAATGTAAAACAATAATCTCAAAATAATAATTCGAATTTACCCCTAACCAAAATCACTGTAATTAGTGGAAAATTGTTCTTTACTTATTCTAGTAATTCCACTAGTGGAAATAACAATTAATCAAATAATTGTGTTTTATTTTAGAGTTTCCATTGGTTGTGATTAGGGGTAAATTCGAATCATTATTGTGAATCTCACCACAGTGCTTAACAAGATTTTATAATAATCTCAAATTTAATTAAACTCTATTTGAGTGTCAACAATAATAAAGCTTAAAACAACAAAATATCATATGAATAACTTAACATTAAAAATTATATTTTAAATAGCCAAACACAACGTCTTAATTAAAAAATCTAAAAGAGTATGTCATTGATAGATATATACATAAAATGAAAAATTGAGTGTATCTATGAATGCGTAGACCTTGTCAGCTCTGAGAACAAGAAGGATACATCTTACAAATCTATTCTTAACGTTCCGTTTGTTCTATTTTTGTCTATTATTCTGTTTTTCAGTAGATTTTGTGTTAATTTTATACACATTTTTTGTACTAATATTTTTAATTTTCTCCACAAAATATCAGAATTTACCTGATACTAACAAACTCCTTCCATTCTAGTATCTATGCCTTTTAAGTTTTATACTCAGTTATTAGTTTTTAATATTCCAGGTAGATTATCAACACTTGTAGAACAGTAACTATCAGTATCTATCTAAACAGATGTGTTTTCTAATACTAAACTAAACAGTTCTTCTTCCATTTGCTTTCAATTACCGTTTTTCCCACTTACATTTTGTAAGCATTTAGTATAGATCAATAAAATACAGTGGAATCCACTTTAGCTGAGACAACTAATCCAATCAAAGTATGTACCGCGAACAATAAAAAATAACACCCTTACACATTATAATAAATCTCTGTTTTTAGTTCGTGGGGATGTAGATATAGGCAGTTTTACGTTTTTAGAAAAGATAAAATTAATCCTCCCCAAAAATTAAATGATAGGTTTACCTCACTCATACAGCTAAAGTGGCTGTTGTATAATATACATAGGTAATTGTATCCATTTTTTTAAAAATAATAGTCGTTTCTAATTAATTATCCTCATTGTTTTCCGAGTTATACTTTAAGGTAATTTATGCTGAGTAAAGACTATGTTGACTAAAGACTATGCTGACTAAATAATATGCTGGTTAAAGACTATACTGTCTACAGACTATGCTGGCTAAAGGCTATTCTGACTAAAGCATATGCTGACTAAATATTATGCTGTCTAATGACTATGCTGGCTAGAGGCTATTTTGACTAAAAACTATGTCGGACTATGATGGCTAAAGACTATACTGACTAACCATTATGTTAACTAAAGACTATTCTGGCTAAAGAGTATGCTGGCTAAAGAATATTTTGACTAAAGAGTATGCAGACTAAAGACTATGCTGACTAAATGTTATTCTGGCTAAAGACTATGCTGACTAAAAACGTTTCTAACTAAAGACTATGCTGGCTAAAGATTATGCTGGCTAAAGACTGTTCTAACCAAAGACTATGCTGATTAAAAACAATGCTGGTTAAAGACTATGCTGACTTCAGACTGCTGACTTATTTGAATATAATAGTAATATAATAAAGAAGAAAAAACTTAAGAAAATATAATTAAAATTAAAAATTTTAAAAAATTTGTGGCTTAATTTTGAATTACCTTTTACATAACATTAACTATAGTTTTTGTGATGTATCCTATGGGAATTGTATTTAAAGGAAGTAAAATTGCTATGTTTGGTATAGTTTTATGAATTACCTTGGTGCTGGTTAGTACAATTTTTTTTAAAGACATGAATCATGAAACCAAATTACCATATCAGTGTATTAGCTGGAAGCCGAGGACATGGAACTTATAACGGAACAAGTAATTACAATTTCTTTTCATGCATTAGCATATTTAAAGTTTCGTTACAAGTTATGTTGCACTTACTTCCAGAAAACACTTAGCACTTGTATATGATGCTCTTATCGCCACTTCCTAAAACACTTTGTTTTGTTGTTGTTATTTTTCATGTTCTTTATTTTCCTAACTGTTTACAAAGATGAATTGTTATGAAGCTAAAAATGTTTACTTTTAATTTTCTTGGATATATTTCTTGTCAGCAGCAAGAGTCTTGTTTGTAAATGTATCCGTTTCAGACAGCACCGAAATGCTGAAGGTGTAGAGTCAAAGAGGAAAGAAAGTCTGAATATAAAACTAAATAAATTATAAACTCCTATTTCATAATGATACCTCTAGGTAGTGAACGTAAGGAATTCTCTTACAACTTATATAAAGATACCAACAAAAAAGACGATGGATGGAATAATAGTCTAAGAAGAATTCTAAACAGTTACCAATGAAGAACCACGGAGAAGGTGTAAACAATTTATAAAAGTTGAGATGATTATGGGGAGTGAATGACAGGATATTTTTTATTTTAACTTACCCAGTATATGAAGTATAGGACTAGTGAAAGTTTGGTAATTGCAAAATTTCGACATTTGTTTTGTTTCATCTTCTTGACGTTTTATGGCCTCAAGACACCGGAAAAAGATTTTCGACGCCGTCCGTCCGCTGTCATTGTCGTCTGTACGTAAACACGATAAAGTCTACAATAATTAAAGTTATACTATAAATCTGTCCGTTAATAAAAAATAAACCAATACGTATAAAATGCGTAATTTGTCAAAATTGGTTTTTTATAAAATGCGTAATTTGTCAAATCGGTTTTTTATAAAATGCGTAATTTGTCAAATCGGTTTTTTATAAAATGCGTAATTTGTCAAATCGGTTTTTTATAAAATGCGTAATTTGTCAAAATCGGTTTCTTTATAAAATGCGTAATTTGTCAAAATCGGTTTTTTATAAAATGCGTAATTTGTCAAAATCGGTTTTGTATAAAATGCGTAATTTGTCAAATCGGTTTTTTATAAAATGCGTAATTTGTCAAATCGGTTTTTTATAAAATGCGTAATTTGTCAAAATCGGTTTTTTTATAAAATGCGTAATTTGTCAAAATCGGTTTTTTATAAAATGCGTAATTTGTCAAAATCGGTTTTGTATAAAATGCGTAATTTGTCAAAATCGGTTTTTTATCAAAATACGGAATTTTTCAAAATCGGTTTTTTACAAAATGCGTGATTTGTCAAATTCGTCTACACTGATTTCGTTCAAATTTTAGTGAAAGGGGATATTAATGACTCATTAGCCTACTCGTCTGCAATATCACAAGTAATTTTCTTACTGTTTTGGATTAATTTCTTTAAAAATATAAATTAATCGAGACCTACGCCATTTTAAAACGGAAATACAACTTCCAAGTTTCATTTTCCGTTTTTTATTGACAGATACCGTACAATAATTAAGGTAGACAAATAATTAAAGTTATACTATAAATCTGTCCGTTATTAAAAAATAAACCAATACTAAATTGGTTTCTATAAAAACAAAATAAACCTGACGGCATTTTTAAACGGTAGGAGACTTATTTTTTTTTGTTTTTTTCCCCACACGTCAGTCTATTTACTTTTACTTGTGGTTTGGAATATTGATTCATGTCATAAATCTTCATATATCGACATCATATTACCTGAAATCTTTTTGTTTGTTTCAACTGTTTCTACTCCTCTACCAATGCTATCTCTAACAGCAATAGTAGCCTATATTTCATCACTAGGACCAAAAGTGAAGATTTTCAATACAAATTCAAGTTTAACGGCCGAGGCCGGAAAATGAGCGAGGATCGAAAAGCTTCTTTTGGTCCAAGAGATGAACTATAGTTTTCGTTATACCGTACTGTAAATAATATAAGAAAACAATTTCACAAAAACCTAAATGTTATAACCCATTTTTATCAAAATCGATGGTGACAGGTATTTTAACGGTTATTTACAATCAAGAGTATCGATTGTTTTTATAGATGCTTTACAATCGTCAATTAATTATTCGTATAAACGAAGTAACAGCTGATGACCTAAGGTGACGATTTTAGGTCCTATAACTAAAAAGAAAAACTTTAGCATCTCAATGCATGTATTAAAAACAGCTGTTTTTGAAGCAGTATGACGAAAAAACTTTTTTGAATCGTGACTCAAAAATCAAGCATTCAGTTTTAATTTAAAGATAGTTATTTGAAGAGATTTGTTAGGTTTGTTTTTTTAGCTTTAGTTTGTGAATGATTGTATGAGAGAGATGGTGCAATGTCGAAGTAACAGCTGATGACCTCGACCTCAGGTGATGTTTTTAGGTCTTAGAACTAAAAAGAAAACTTTATCATCTCAATGCATGTATTAAAAACAGCTGTTTTTGAAGCAGTATGACGAAAAAGAGTTTATTATCATTAAAAATACTTATGAAAATACAGTAATAACAATTTAAATAAAATAATCGTTAATTTATATAATTATGTTACAGATAGTTATGTACGGATGTCAGAATTATTATCTACATCCGTTTAATTTTAATATTATTAACTTAATATTTGTACACCAGGTGACAGCACTTCCCAAGCTTTGAAAGCATCAGTTAAATATTGCTCAAGGTTTGTAAAAAGAGTTCCAGATGGCAGCACCTTATTGTACATGAGTTGTTTTCTTAGTGAAGCGAAACATAATGTTTTAATCATTTAACAATATTTTGCATTAATCAGTGAGTGTTGCCAACTTTAACTTTTTTTTAATTTGAGAAATTTTCAATACAGTGTATTGTGTTTTCAAAGGTTGAGAGGCATAAACAAACTTTTATTTTCCTTGTTTTCAAAGTAAAAACTTTACAGTTATCACCTACGTTATACACAAAAAAAGAAAAGACTATAAAATAAGACCTTAAACCCTAGCTTAAGGCCCGTTAAGTCTTCTAAGAGATGAGTAGTTGGTCAGAGCAACCTGATAAGGACGATGAAAGAGAGGGATCTAACCCAATATTACATGAACAATCCCTACGGACGGGTCGCTTCTTTAGCTCTTAAACACATTTTTCACGTAGTCTTGGATAATATCATTTCCTTTCAGGTCTACCTTGACCAACCCTTGTTCTCTTTCAACCCTGACACTTAAATCGAAGACTATGAGTCTTTATTGTCTGACCTTTTCATTAATTTCTTTTATAATGCAATACGACCGAGAAGTTTTCATCTTTAAACAACGAGAAAAAACTCAATCTACTTAAATTTATTCTTTATATGAGTTTTCAGTTTATATATGAATGTTTAAATAATAAATATTATTTCAAACAAAATTATTCTTCACAAATTTGTAATGCGCTTACGGATTTGCTTTATTATATATATATTATAAGAATCCACATATTTTGAATTTTACATAATTTTTATTCACAAATGAGGGCCTAAAGGAATATTCAATTTTATTCTACAACATGAAAGCACCTTAAATTTCAAATCAGTATTACAAACCTCCTTAAATTTAATCTCGTAACACTTAGTTTTAAGTTTTCAGGCCAGGCCACAGCACCTACCAAACTTTGAAAGTACTGAGTTTTCTAAATTTCTCAGGATTTAAAAAAAAAAGTGTTGCAGTTTCAGCACCTTACGGTAAATGAAAATGTAATTATAGATTAAAGCTAAACATTTATTTCTGCATATAATTAACTACATTTTTTCGACTGTAATGAGTCAAAAAATAACTGAAAATGTGTGCTGTCTTGTTAAAGAAAGGAATAGTGTAGGTAATATCATTGCAGATTTAATTTTCATCTTTTCTAACCTTCATGTCATTTACCGTATGATGGTGCCACCTAAACTATTTCTGTAGTAATTGTCGATATTTCCACCTCTCCTACGAAATTTAAAAAATAACCTCATACCAAGACAATGTGGGTTCAACACTGGGTAACATCCATTATTGTTGTCCACATAATATATATAAGGTGATATTTGTGGCAATTAATAATTAAATTCCAATTTGTATTTTTTTTGTAATTTTACTATGAAAACAAATGTGACAATCCGGGGGTACCTAGTTGGATCAACATCATTCTGGTTTTGGGGTTAGATCCCTCTCTTCTATCAGGTCTCTCTTGACCAACACTTGTTCGTTTCCGATTCTGAATCTTTTAGAGTATTCGAGAGGTAGAGGTCTTTATTTTGGATATAAAGACCAGTCTTCACGAAAATTGGACAAAATATACATCCTTACACTAGCAATCGGTGGTCAAATATGCAAAAACAAATTTTAATTTTTACGGTCACGGTTGGCCATTTTCGACAAATATTTAAACCATCGTAATTTAATGAGAAGTGGTCGTAAAGTAAACTTTTATTTAAAATTGTCAGTTTATTTACCTACTTTCTAGTAGAAATATGCAAGAATTTGTTTACAAAGGTAAATTGTCTTTTTTTAAATAAAAATAATTGGTTTTTCGTATTTGCCTATTTTTCTAACAAGATTTCCTTATAAATTGTATTTAAATGTCATTCTCAATCAATAAACAAATTTTCATAAAACAATTTTCAACTAAATGTTGAAAATCTTAAATGAGCGTCGTCGTTGTCTAGATCCAAAAAAAAACCTAGTTATTTACTGGAAAGAATAACAAAAGATTAAAATGACAAATTTAGTTTTATTAAAAAATGGGCACCTTTACCTTGATAAACAAATTCTTTAATATGTTCACTAGAAAGTAGGTAAAAATCTGATAATTTAAAAAAAAAAAAAAAAAGAAAAAAAAGTTGTCTCTACGACCATTTCTCATTAAATTACAATGCTGTCAATTTTTTTTCGAAAATGGCCAACTGTGACCATAAAAATAATTTGTCTTTTGCAATTTTATCCACCGATTTCTAGTGTAGAGATACATATTTCGTCCATTTTTTGTGAATATCCCATTTTTGTGATTTTTACCCCATTTTTTAACATTATTAGTGAAAAATTCTTAAATCATGAAATTGGATTTTTTTTAGAAAGTAACTTACTCTTAAAGTTACAATACCCTACCATTTCGATAGTCCCTTCATTCCCGAGTATTTTCAGATTTCTACGACCCATAGAACCGGATATATTAAAAAAATAGTGTAGCTTCACACAAAATGCAACTTTATATTATAGTTTTCTAACGGATCTCTAGTCTTATTTTGCTATTTCCGGTTTCTCACTCAGTTGCAAGTACAAAAGAAAACTTCCAAGTTACATCACATCTCATCAATTTTTTGGACTAATTTCCTCTACTATATTCCTAAACGAACACAAGAACACAATTGCAACACCTTGTAGACAACAATCATTCTTATGTAAATATACAGGAAAACCTTAGTGTCATTCATAAATATAAGAAAGGACTCCTCAACACCTTGTAGGAATATCAAATCTATAAAGCCACCATAAACCATCCAAACCATATTCTTAATGACAAATTGAAATTCACTTCCAATGAAATATTCAACTCAATCATATCAGTCCAATCTAATAAATAAATATTTCAATAGGTTATATCTAATCTAGGAGTGGAGACTAATCAATTTGTTACTTTCATCAACATCCATGTTGGAAAAGAAATTGATTGGTTTGTTTAACAAGTGTCGTGTTTTGTACAAAGTAACGTAGCTTACTAGCTGATGGAAGAAATCTGATGATGACAATTTGATTGTTGAAACATGTAATTTTAAGTTCAAAGTAGGAAGAGACCTGCTACATTTTTCATTTAGCCTTGGTTTGGATCTCTTCCTTTCATCTTTATTCTTCTCTCTTGACCAACTCTTTTTGTTTTCTGACTCTGATGACGCTATTAGAGTATTCGGAGGGCAGGAGTCTTCGTTTGATGTGTTTTTCTTCATTTTTTAAGACGATGGCTATCGAAAAGCCCGTCTTTAAACAACAAGGGGAATAAATGTTTAGTAACCTCACTGCTGAGTAAGGTAGCAATAAAATATCCAGTAATAATAAAACATATTTGGTGTTTTAATGATGTCTTAAGAAATTATGTAATAAGTCAATAGTAAGACGTCGATGTTTTGCTGATATATCCATTTTGAGGTTATGTAAGTTCAAAAAGTAGGAATTCTGTTTGTCTCTCTATCTATATGTCCACCGTCTGTCTTCCGTGGTGACTACATCCCAAAAGCGTGAATCGATTTTAAACATATATATTGGGTGTGTTCATGTTTTGACTGTATCTAAGGACATTTTTACAAAACAAAATTTCACAAAGAACTACCCAAATAATACCACCCTTTTTAATTTCTTGTAGTTTACTTTCAACAAGTAAATAAAACCTAATTTCGTATTACTCGCAATTAGTGTCTTCGATATGTGGGGTTTAGTGTCGTCTTTTTGAAGCTAATGTGTCTGTCATCTCATTTCCAAGGAGGAGCACATGTGATGTCACACAATGGACACCAGCTTTTAGTCAAGTAAGGAATCTAAGAACCCGCTTTGCTTCCAGTTCATTATTGGATGTTGGTTTGTCGGTTGTAGTCACTACTTGATACCACGACTTTGATGTTGGTAGGACACCAACACAGTACTTTCCCAGCTCGATCACACGACCAGCTCATCTAAATTTAATGCCAAAAATTTGGTATCCTGAGCCTTCTAGGTAATATTAAATTATACTGGTAGGTCTTCTCCAGGAGGGTGTTTTTTGTCGAAAACAATTGTTGCAAAGGTGTTCTGAAGCTCTTAATAATTGTGTTTAATTATGGATCTCGTGCCAGTGCTTCTGCCCTACAGATCTCCTAATTGCACAAATATTACATTTTCTTAGGCCATCAGAATTTGAAATTACATTTTTGACAATAATTTCGCTATTTGTCGTCGTAGGGTTGGTATCATTGCAAAATTGAAATCTGAGAACTTGTATCTAACTTAGTATGTTACAAGTTGAATAACACTCGAGATCTTGTCAAAAAAAACGTGAAGAAGTCAGCTGTTTTGAAACTATCTATTTACCTTTTCTAAATTTCAATATGCCCACACAATAGTACACTTTACAGAATTTCATGTTCCTACATTAATGTTGTGGCCACTATGGTACTGACATAGTACGACTACACGACTACACATGACAACAGACAAGGGGGGGGAGGGTAGGTAATCATTATTTCGGTTTCTTAAGACCACGAAAAATGAATATGAGATTTCCTAACGTATTCTATATTTCGTATATTGGATAAGTAAATGGAATTTCGTCTCCAGAGAACGCAATAGTATATTTCATCACTAGGACCAAAAGTGAAGCTTTTCGATACAAGCTCAAGTTTAACGGCCGAAACCGGGAAATGAGCGAGGATCGAAAATCTTCTTTTCGTTATGCTGCAAATAATATAAGAAAACAATTTCACAAAAACTAAAATCTTATGACCTATTTACATTCAAATCGATGGTAACAGTTGTTTTATCGGTTATTTGTATCGGTTGTTTTTATAAATGCTTTACAATCGTTAATTAATTGGTATAAACGAAGTAACAGCTGATGACCTCGACCTCAGCTGTTGTTTTTAGATCCTAGGACTAAAAAGAACATTTTAAGCATCTCAATACATGTATTGAAAACAGCTGTTTTTGAAGCAGTATGAAGAAAAATCTTTTTTGAATAGTGACGCAAACTCAAGGATTCAGTTTTAATTTAAGTAGTTATTTGAAGAGATTTGTTAGGTTTGTTTTAGCTTTAGTTTGTGACTGAATGTATTAGAGAGATAGTGCAATGTTGTGTACAATATTAAATGACCAAGACGGAAAAAGTGGCTACAAATACGTTTAAATGAAATATTTAAAAAATATAAAACACTATTTTATGTTTACAAAACAATAGTAACAAATTTCTGTTTGTAAATAAACCAACATCGCATATCTTGTTAAAAACTAAAAACAATCGAGTTCCCTCCCAACTCTATTTGAATTAATCTAGACTATTTACACACCTGCGGCTCTAGATTTATTTGTCTGTCAGGAACTTTAGCACATTCAAACCGCAAAAACTCTAGAGTTAGATGTAAAAAAACAAGAGTGCAAAAACACTACACAAAGCTGCTCACACAACTTTACACAAAAACCGTATTGATTCATATCTGTCCGGAAACCCCAACCGGAAAATAAACAGTGATTAACAGCTGTAAAACATTGAACTAACTTTCTCACATACGCGGCCATCATGGTACTTACCCAGTCCCATCATAAAATGTAATACAAGCAGATTCTTTAAATGTAATGTTCAAAAGTTGTTTTCTTGTGCCTTAGAGGAATTGTTAAATTGTATTGATAGATCCAGTGTATTGTAGCGTTGTTACAAAGGTTTTTTTCAATTGTATATATCACTACTTCTTACACGTTGGGTTAACTTTGGCTAGGCCCTAACGAGGTTCGTACATTAAAATGTCTTGCTCAATGAGTCCCTACATATTAAACCGGTCATTTAAAACGGCTCTACCGGATCTCGTAATTACGCGAATATCAAATTTTCTCCAGAAGTTAAAGTTCGAAATTGCATTTTTGACGATAACTTCGCTATTTGTCATCGTACAGAAGCGTACAGAATTGAAATTTGCTAAATGTTATCTATTTTGTGTGTTAATAATTTGAACAACACTAGAGATATAAAGAAAAACTGTTAAAAATGGCCGCCATTTTAATATTTTCAATTCGATGATTGTGAATGAATTTCATTAGGGTTCAACATGAGCACATTTAGTCCCCTATACTAAATTTTATGCTTCTGTTTTTATTTTTGCGACCGATATCGTCTTTAAGTACAGACAACAATTTCATGTCGAAAACCGCTTTCCCAATTTCCTGAAGACATGAAATGTAAAGAAGTTTTTTGCCATTACCAGACTTACCATATACCATCAAATGTCTCTAATAACATTAATAAGTTAGGAGGGGGGATAAAAGTTATTATTACCAATGACTACATAAATACTATAAGACACGACATAGGATAGGGAAATAGTCTACGCTTTACGGGTGCTGTTCGTCACAAGTTTGACACACAGCTATCAGAAAGCGCTAGCAGCAGGTGCTTGACTGTACGCATCCCACTTGGTTGAGACTGTTTAACTGTTGACCTCTCTCTCACAAACCTTCTCACTTACTTCCGTCAGCATAGTCAGTGTTGTCAGTTCGTGCGCTGAGATAAGCGATTCTCGACCTTCCCTCGCATCTCTGGTCCCATATGTGGCATCAGTGCGTTTTCTCTTACCCGCCTAAAACATTGTTTGACCGTAGAGCCACCTAGCGCCAGTCACATCAACTTCAGATTGGTCACATCAACGCCACCTAGCGGGTATTGGTCAACTCAAGAATAAGCGTAGAATATTTAACATGGCCATGTCGTGTCTTATAGTATTTATGTAGTCATTGTTATTACTAATTACCTCTTCCCCCGTGTATTTGTTATGAGAAATCAGTTGATATAGAAAAATACCCTCTTTATAAACATTAGAATAATTTGTTTTACAAGAATTGTTAATATGTATTTAAGTAGAAACTAAAATTACTCTGTTTGCACAATAAACACGTGTTCAACGGAAATCGTATTTGACTGAATTTTGTTTTATACACGCTTATCAAATTCCCCCCAATGTTCGAATAAAATCGATAGTGAAGATCATATTTACCGGCTAAATGAATGATTTTTGTTGTTGCTTTTTATCAATAACTCTGGTGTTTTTGATAAATGAGAACCAATAACGAGAAGCGAGTATGTTTAGGTTCGTGCGTGCATGGAACGAATGTATATTATTCAAACTCTACATTCTGATTATTCAAAGAGAATTAGGATACATTTTTGTTTAATATAGTTTATATTTAGTGCAAATATTTTGAGTTAAGTTCCCACAGTAAAATTGTTTTTGGTTGCTTGACTATATTCACTTTAAACACAAACTTTTGACCAAAAAAAAATATAATAAAAATACTCAAAATGTAATATCAATTTATACACATTTCAAAGCCTATAACTTTACTAACAAATTCATAATAAATATATTTAAATATATAAATAGTTAAGGAAGTTATGGTCAGTTTTATAAAACTCTTGAAAATATTCAAATTAACAGCGATCCTTAAAAGGGTTATTAATTATTTTAATTTAAAATATCGTTTTAATTATGTACTAACTTCCATATTAGTCACTTAACTTTGCATCCTACAGTTTGTTTCATACTCTGGTCATCATGGATAATAAAACCTAATCACGATCCAACCAGCTTGATAGAAACTAGCTCAGTATGTAGTTAACTAACAAATATAGGGTGTGCAGACGTGTTCTGCACTACCAATATTATGTAATATTTTCAATTATTTATTTTTGGGTGTTGCGTATTAGGTTTAGTGTTTGTTAAGTCATCTGATAATAGTACTAGTACCGAAACAGCTGTAATAACAAAATTAAATAAACATCTAAAACAAAAACTGCAAGACGTAAGTAGAAATATTATAATTTGTTATTAAGCAAGTCGTAAAGCAATAAGTAATAATTCAATTCTTTCGAAATAAATCATTCAAATTGTAAAGTTGGCATCGCTAATTTATCAAACATGCGGAAATGTTTTATTTATTATAATTTTCAAAGACTAACAGACTATAAATAAATTTAAAAAAACTATCAAAAATTGTCATTAACTTACTATTTTAGATTTGGTTAAGTTTCAATTCTTTAATTTTAAATAAATCATTATTGGTTTTCTAATTTTATTTAATAAACTAGCTACCCCTCTTTGCGGCTTCGCCTGCAATACTTTTAATTAATAATTATAATATAAAACTTTTAGTGGGAATGATTTGACTGACTACCCAACGCTTAGCTTTAATGTTTTTGATAGAATTTTTCAATTTCATTAATGTCCTGAAACTACTAATTGGATAACGAAGATAGGATAACTTATTGTTCTTTCTTTATACTAATAACTATGTTATACTTATTTATTTTATATTGAACCTGCCTTTATTACGTGTGATAATATTTAAACATCTTTTATATTAAAAAACAAAGTCCAGAGCACTGTGGTGACAATATATACAGATACACTTTCAAAAGTCCCTTACCACACTTGGGACTTTTTTAATTTTAATTTTTTTTATTCTTGTAAAAGTAAATATTTGTATCTCATTTTAATATGTTAATAGAATTTGTAACATAGCGTGTATTATTCGTATTTTTGTTTAACATGTTATGATAATAGATTAGCATAGTTTATATTCATGTATTATAAAAAATAAATAAAATAATAAAAATTGTATCTACTATTATTATTTAGTTAATATGTTTAGATAATTAGTTTAGGGATGATTATTTTGTATATTGTAAAACATCTTTGTTTGTTAGAGGATTGGGCCTTCCCCATTCCAGGTAACAGTACAGGTGTTTGAACTGTCAACCCTATTGTTGATAGGTCAATGCACCAGAGGAGTGGGGTAGAGAAACTGGTCACTTTAGTTGTAAATAGTTTTAATTTAGTCTTTGTTAAGATTCCCTCTGAAGATGACAACTTTGTTGTTGTAATAGCTATAAGGGTCTAATAGGAATAAACATTTTACTTTTGACAAAAATTTTTGTTTTTTGTTATATTGTTTATTCCCAAGTGTGGTAAGGGACTTTTGAAAGTGTATCTGTATCTTTTATATTAATTTACAATTAATTACCGATTACTTGGGATATTTTTTTTTCGTATGCTGGTAAAAATTGTCAAGCTTGTTCAAAAGTTCATTCATCTGTCCAATGATTCAGAATCTAATTATTGAGCAAGGAATTGGTTCTTAAACTTTTTACTTTTTTTTTTAGGATTTCTTTAATATTATTCACATGATACTTAAAATTGATTACATTTTTTGTTTACATATGTGTAAATTACAGTAAATGAAATGAATACTATACAATTTGTGATGATAATGATTTGGTGACATCATTACACTACAGTATTTTGTAATATTTACAGTTTTTAAACTTACCAATTACAGTGTGAACATGACCAGCTATTGCATGATTGAAGTTCATTATAAATTTTGCGGCATCATAATTAGTTAACTTCATTCTTATTGTGTAATTTTAGCAATAAAACTTGATTTTTATGTATTGATACAACGCTATTTGTTACAAACACTAAATGACAAGATTTTGGTAATTATAACTTATACAACTCGTTAAAGGCAAATAAGCTATATAAAAATGTTGTCATTGGGTGTCGTTGAAACGTCAAAGCTAAACATAAATATGAATTGCTAGCAAAAAATTTTTTAATTTGCAAACTGATCCACGATTTCAAGATTATTTTTATTTAAAATTCAAATTCAAAACTTAAATAATTTCGTCAGTAAAGATTTTTTGATAAGAACTCAGTGTTTTACAAACTGAGTTGTGTGACATAAGTTGTGTGTAATATGAGAAATAATGTTTTTATTTTTAGCTTTGTAAACTCTTTGAATTATGTTTTATTGGATTGAATATATATATATATATATATATATATATATATATATATATATATATATATATATATATATATATTATATAATATCTTATATATTAATAATAATAATAATATAATAATAATAATAATAATAATAATAATAATAGTTGATTTGGGTTTTTTATTAGTTTCTTAATATATATATATATATATATATATATATATATATATATATATATATATATATATATATATATACACACGATTCAACTTAAATGTTACAGCACCGACGCTAGGTTGCAGCAACGAACCAGAGCTGGTCGGAGCAAAAAGGTACATACAGTAGACAAAATGCTTCCATATACCTTATCTTGTAAATCTACTTCCTAATACGCAAAAAGAACCTTAACCTTTTCAGATAAAGTGAGTAGAAAAAGAAATGAAGTAGACAAGTGTGTCTCGTGGCAAGTTTCATATTTTTTGCCTCTAGTGTCCTGTTAATTTTGTGGAAGAAGTTCAGTAAAGATGAAGAATTGATAGAACAATTGACAATTAAGGATTGACTTATGGATACCTTACGACAGGTTTTTATTTCATTAGATTCTAGCACACATAACAAAATATAAATTGGAATCTATATGTAGGCATATATATTAAATTTGTAATTTATTGTAATTTTCGAAGACAGTTTAAGCATTGCTAATGCTGTTATTGTTTGCCTATAATTTCTTTCATTTAAGAAGGAAGAAAAGAAAGGGAAAATAATTATTTACACTGGTGGAGTTGTTTTTCTATGAGTCTAAAATTAATTTGTGAAATGAAATTTGTATTAGTGTCATGATATTAAAGTAACTAACTTTTATAAATATGAAACACTGACTTTAATATTGCACATTCATTTGTGTTTCACATTAAAAAAAAAAAAAAAAAAAAAACAACAACAACAACAAATTTGAAAAAATATAAGTGTTGGATCACCGAGAAATAACCTAAGAACACACAAAACGTTAATGAAAGCTTTGGAAACAAACGAATTTTATCCTTCAGTTGTAAAGGCAAATATATAATAAAATTTAAATTTATTTGTTAAATATTGATGTTATGTTTAAATCTAAGCGTTTTATTTGTAGCTCAATTTACAATATTTATGTAATAATCAGACATTAGAGTAACATAACAGACAGTGTTTACTTTGTACAAAATTCAACATTGCTTTGAGCTTAATTTCATAATTTTTTTTTGATAAATGTTTTACAATAAAATAATCACTTACCTGGTTTATGTAATTATGCACAAAATTTTTTAAGTATAAAGTAGATTTGAGAATGTTTATCAGTTTGTATAGTTAGTTTTTAGATATATATGTTTATATATATATATATATATATATCAATAGTAAGTATTATATAATATATATATAAACACATTGGAAGAGATAGCATGCAAATTTTCGGCCAAAAAATTATAAATTAAATTATTTTTTTAACCAATAAGGTGTAATGTTTTCGTTGGCCAACGCATTTTCTTTACTAAATCATATGTCTTTTCATAATATAACAAACAAACCAAAACAAATTGTTGATATTTAATTGCTCATTGTAATTGTTAATTTGTTAATTGTTAATAATTTTCTGATGTATGTATAATCTTTGTTACTGGAGTAAAATCCTTTGCTTGCTTTTTTACTAGTATTGGTGTATTTTGTAGGTGTGTTTTCTTTCATTTTTTCCTTCTTTTTTTGACTGAAATTAACCAACTGTCAATTAATTGTTTAGTGGCAATCTCACGTGGTTGCACTCCGTCCTCCTTTCCATTAATAGCGACAACCTTACGCTTCCAATCATGCCACTGGATGGACGTGGGGTAACAGCGGTAAGGCGATGACATCACGCCGGGCTAAGCCAAAATCTGGCAGGTCTCTGCGTGATGAAACAGTTTATAGTGTTTCCAATGTTATTACAAAAGTAAAATATGAAACTAAATAATGATACATTAGAAGCAGACGATTAATAATATCAAAAAATAATCGTAATTGAACTTAAATCAAAAAAATTATTAAGGAAGGAAGATGGGCTAAAAAACCTAATATTTGAAAAAAGGGGAAAATGAAAAATCAAATTCAATAGAGTCATAAACCGTAAAGGACGTAATAATAATCAACAATAAAAATGAAATAATAAAATAATAATGATAAGGGGGGAAAGGACTTGAAAAGTCATTCTTGGAGAGATTTTTTGAGATTTTAAAGGTGAAAGGGGAATAAACTAAATAAACCTAATAATATAAAATGAAAAGAAAATAGTAGGGAAAAATAATATGTGGTCAGAAAAAGAATTAAAGTTAAAATGGGGGAGAAATAATAATAACAAAAACTAAAAAGTTAAAGCCCAAAAGCGGTTAAATTAAAGTTTAAAGGGGATAAAAAAGTAATAGGTTATATATAAGAAATGTATATGTATGTAAAATAACAGAGCAGATTTGAAAAATAATAATGGGGGGATTTTATATACGAAAGATACGACGATCAAAAAGTCATGACTTTAAGCATCAATAACTCACGAACCAAAAAGTTATTTCCGTTATAGGACCAGGAAAATAACTTTAGTGCAAAAGAATTTTGAAAAAAGACTTAAGTAAAAAGTTAGTTTGTGAAAAAATGGACAATCAAAAAAAGTGCGGTAACTCGAGAAATGCGCGGCCGAAAACGTCGAATCAAGTTTGTCAAGACCCTCAAAAATATAAAGAAGAGGAATCAGGAGAGAAACTGAATATCGGACCAACCGTTCAAAAGTTACAATAAAAAGAACGAAAAAGCGTTCTTATTCAAAGTTTTCCAGATTTGACAGGAAATCTGAGCTCAGGTAGTGTGACGTCACGGATTAGCAGCTCCATGACCAACCCGTCAACGGAGAAAACTGAAATAGTAAAAAGATTCAAATATCAATTAAAAGGGTTTTTAATGAAAAATAATTTATAAAACAAATACAATAATAGAAAACTAAGCCTAGGACAGCTTTTAGCAGAAAAGTTACGGAGTAATTCAACCGAAAACTTAAAATTCAACAGAAGAGACATTTCTTCGCTAAAGGGAGAAAAGTGGTTACCTTTTGCGGGAAACTTTCAAACAAGAAGGGAGAGCCAAAATTATCGGTCGAAAGATCGATATTCTAGTAAAAGTCGCCGACCAGGAAAGACGTTATTATTGTCACTCTACATTTTTTTCTAATTAACTTAGAAACTCTAATAAAAGTCGCCGACCAGGAAAGACGTTATTACTGTCACTCTACATTTTTTTCTAATTAACTTAGAAACTCTAATAAAAGTCGCCGACCAGGAAAGACGTTATTACTGTCACTCTACAATTTTTTCTAATTAACTTAGAAACTCTAATAAAAGTCGCCGACCAGGAAAGACGTTATTACTGTCACTCTACAATTTTTTTTCTAATTAACTTAGAAACTCTAATAAAAGTCGCCGACCAGGAAAGACGTTATTACTGTCACTCTACAATTTTTTCTAATTTACTTCAATATACTTTTTAAAACCTAGTATTTTATGTAGTAAAGTACTAAAAATTAACTATTTTGAAAATCAAGAAATAAGAAGATAAATCTACATGGAAGGCTAATCATTTAGGAATCGTAATTACTACCAGCAGTCCACAACTGTAACATAACCAGGAGTTGGAAAGGAGATAATTTGAAGACACCGTTAACCATCTACAGCAAGGAACTTCACAACTTCAAGACCTTTATGTTAAATGTGAAGGTACACTAAATCTATAGAATAATTCGTAAAAAGTAAACTCATTTAAATTGAATAAATTCATTGGGGAAATTTTAAATATATTAACTTCAGTAGATTCAAGTAAAACTCTGCTTTGGTCTAGTATAAGTGTTCAAACGTAAATACGACTATTTCAGTCAAGGAAAAACTATTTGTAGTCCTAGCTGGAATAGTCTACCATTTTTAAATTTTGTATAAATAAATATGAATTTTGTGTCCTATTGATATTGTGTAAAAATATTTTGTTTGTTGTTTGTTAAAAGATTAATTGTTTTAAATCGTTTGATGGTTTTAGAGTACATAAAAAGTTGTATGCTCAAGTGGTAATTCTTTTTATTAACCTTACTGTTTTAAAACATTTCCTTCTCAAATATTTAGATAATTAAAAAGTTATTATTAAGGTGCTCTGGTATTTTATATAATAAAAATTATTATCGTAATTTAGGAGCCGATTTCTTCCAAAAGGCACTTTCCCCGAGAGAGAGTGTGTTAAAGTTATACAAGTAAATTCATTGAGCAAAGAAATAAAATTCAGAGTAAGTAAATTAAATTCAGTTTGTAAGTTAATGAGAACAGACTTAGACTTACAAAAGCCAAGTCTTGCAATAACTTTGATTTAAGGTCAAATTGTAAAACTGAGCAGCTTGGTCTTGTCCGCGATCGAACCGACCCGAACTCCCAAACAAAAAAGCGCCGACCAAAAATAAAGAAAGGTCGAGCCGGGTGCGTGGTAAGTGACGTAACAAAAAAAAGGGGTGAGGGACGTGGTACGTGGGAACACACATACACACACACACACACACACACACACACACACACACACATAACCATACCATATCCATATACCATCCATATACAATTATAGCAATACCATTACCATAAAGAATTTATTAGGCTATATTAAAGGTTTCACTATATTTTAAAATAATTTGTCACTGAAAATTATACTTAAAATATGTCAAATATATGTGTTTTCTTATTACCCATGTAGAAAACTATCATTATAACCTGAAACCTACTGAACAAATTTTAATTAATCAAACATTAAAGTTTTACCACAAAAGTATCTACTCAAGATATCGCCTTAAAATCTGATATGCAGAGTCCTTGACTTAAAGCCGACAGACAGACTGACACTAAGTTATAGATTTTTACTTAATTTACGTCTTAAAATTATTTAGATATTTCTAATAATTAATGTATTGTTTTATTTTATCCATTGACACTTATATTGAGTTAGGGTGTTGTATTCCCGAAAGATCCTATTTGGATCTATATATTTCTCTTATGTAGTGTTGGGTTAGATCCCTATCTTTCCTCTTCTCTATCTGGTCTCTTTTGACCAACTCTTGTTCTTCTCCAAACTTGAGATTACCAGATTAATCAAGAGCTATGAGTCTTTATGTTCTTTTCTACATGAGGCGATGATGACCTTGATGTTTTTCGCCTCCAAGCAAGAAGAATCAAAACATAATCAATCGACATATGTGAAGTTTTAACCTTTAAATAGAAAGGATAACTTTCGAGACATATTGCAAAGGATCTTATTCAAGTCACGTGATATTAATTTCCTCCATTACAAAGTTTTCCCATTATATAGAGGTCGATAAGTTGGTGTCAACTTTAGTCCAATACGTATTGGTGTTATTGCGGCTTCCTTAACTATATAACATTTTTCCCTGTAAAAACAAACTAACCCTTCTTCTGGTGAATGAATCAATTATTGAATATAATATTTTTAAGTAGAGGTCGCTGCGTTCGCAAATCAGTCATCACATGTTCAGTTCAATGTAAATGGATGTGGAAACTTTAAATAATAAAACTTACGGAAATTATCCAATTCAATATTTTTACAATTTTACTTACCAAGTGTAATAATTTTAGGGAAAGTTTAGTAGTTGCAAAAAAATCTACCCAGTTTTTTGACTGATTTCCATGGTCTCATGAAACTTTAAAAATGATTTTTCACTTGGCGTCCGTCCTTCATTGTTGTATGTAGCCTACGTAATCAGGATAAACGCAACAACAATTAAGATAGGAACATAAGAGCTTATAGTATGTATGAAGTAACCTGTCTCCTGACCCTTCGACTACCTGGGACAGGCCCAGGTCATTCACTTGCACTCTGCGACATTCACAGCTGTTTTCCTAAATAGTCACCTTTTAGTTTCTCCACTAGCTTAAGTAACTTTTTTAGCCGAATCTTAATTTACGAAATTTTATCAAAAATTTGAGAAGTACATAAAAAAATAAGATCAACGATACTAAACAAGGGCAAATTTGATAAAAAACAAACAATAGATTATAGAGGGAATAAGAAATATAGAAGTAGTCTGTTTAAAGCTTTTAATAATAAAGTTGGTTTTATGTAACAATATGACGATCAAATTTGCCCTTGTTTAATATCGTTGATCTTATTTTTTTATGTACTTTTCAAATATTTGATAACATTTTGGAAATTATGATTTAGGTAAAAAAGTTACTTAAGCTAGTGGGGAAGCTTATAGGCGACTAATTAGGTAAACAACTGCGGGCGACGCCGAGTGCCGGTGAATGGCCCGGGCCTGTCCCAGGTAGCTGGAGGGTCAGGAGACAGGTTACTTCATACAGACTGTACATCCTCTCATGAAATAAGTAATAGCGATATAGTGGCAGGTATATAATACTTCGATAAAGGAGGCGGGATTTAGAACATTGTACTGAATATTTTATTTTACAGGTATAGGCAACTTATGTTACGGATGGGTTTTAGAAGAGGTGACGAATTTAATACAATTTGGTCATTTAAGTTGAGAATAGGCCTAAGTGAAATAGATCTAATTATTTCTAAACATTCTAAATTATTTAATCTATTGCTTTTATTTTCTATATGTAAGAGTTTAACATTCAATTTCGGATCAAAGCTATGACCCGAGTCCAAAAGGTGGTTAGCAAAGTTAGAGTTTCTATAGCCATGTTTCCAGCTATTTACATGTTCTTTAATTCTAACTTTTATAGATCTACCTGATTGACCTATGTACTCAGAGTCACAATCTTGACAAGATATTTTATAAACTCCACTATTTTCTAACATTTCTTTTTTATCTTTATTATTGACCAACATTTTCCCTAGATTTTTAGTACAATAAAAGGCAACTTTACGATTACATTTAGTTGAAATAAGGTTACTGATTTTATAACTAGTTCTGTTGATATAAGATAATTTACAATATCTAACTATTTCAATGCTCTCGTTATGGGAAGAGTAGACTAAATTTTCAGCTCTACGCTTTAACTTTTTTCTTAAAATATTATCTATTAAACTAACATCATACTTATTATTAACAGCAATTTGTTTAACGACATTCAGTTCATCATAAAAGTCATTAGGTGAAAGAGGTATACTAATAAGTCTATGTACCATGCTGTGAAAAGCAGCATGTTTATGGCTGATCGCATGGTTAGAATCAGCAGGTATTACTGTATCTGTATAAGTAGGTTTTTTGAAAATTTTAAATTTATGATAACTATCACTGATATTAATGTTAAGGTCCAAGAAATTAATGCTGTTATTATCTGTTATTATTAATGCTGTTTCCTGTTACTTATGTTTAAATAGTTGTCTATACCTGTAAATTATCAGTTGCCCGATGATGGCGCTAGGCGAAACAATTGTAGCTCTTTTATATATTAAAAATTATTTGAAACTTTAAGTTTTTGCTTTATTTTATCCTTGAATATGGAGTTTCAACAAGAAATATCTGCTATTACGTTAAAGTTGAATATTTTATAGTCTGTTTTACTTAGTCAATATACAAAGTATATAGGACGAGTTGGGTGATGGCAAAACGTTTGTTTTTAACGCATATCCGCGTTTCATGGATTGAAGAAACCGAAAAAGTGATTTAATACCATCCGTTCGTCTCCGTTTTGAATGGAAAATTACATAACGGCGGCGTTTTGAATGGAAAAAATTTAAACAAGTTTTTGTTCATAACTCGTGTGTTTTCAACGTATAATACACTAAATAAGATTAAAAATTTGGGTGTTTCAATTCCACATAAATGGAATCACACACATCTTTTTACGATTCTACTCACTACCAATGAGCTTCTGAGGGGCCTTAGAAAATATTATAATAACTAAAGAAGTTGTAGCTAATTAAAAAGAATCCATCAACTAATTCTAAATAACTATTTACAATGACACCTCAACAATCTCTTGTTAAGGTTGAGTTATCAGGGTAAAGGGGCGTTTACTAAAAATGATTTTTTTGGAATTTATCGTAGGCTCGTAAATTGTCTGATGGGTCCAAATAAAGTTTTTCAAAAATCCAATTATATATTGTTTATGTTTTTGTTTTGCTAAATTTGGGGGGGGAGAGTTATTTTCTTAAAACTGACAGTTTTATGTTTTTTACGCTTGATTCCGCCTAAAATACAAACCTGTTGATCTAAAATAAGTAGTACCAATTTAGAGAATATATGAAAATTTCTATTCTGTGTGTGAAAATAAACGTTGTTTTTATCTTAAGCACAATTCAATATCTATTTTTTTTTTTAATTCAGGAGTCATTATTATTCAAAAGGGTAAATTTTCTAATAATTTTAACGAAAAGTCTTGTGGTTGTTTAATCAAAAGTAACTACAATGCAAACTTGAAAATTATATTTGTTTTAAGATATTTTCTGTTCGTGAGAAGATAAATAACACTCTTTCTCCTCAGTGGTTGTGTCCCATTTGCGGTCAGTCCTATTAGCGGTCGAGGGTAAAATCGTCCAGTTTGCGGTCACCCCGAAAATATCTTGGGCTACCCTAATTATATGTTTCCAATTTGCGGTCATATATATAACCTAACCTAACCTATCTAACTAGACATGATTTGTGATTAGAGTCAAATCATTCTGTTATGTATTTAGTGGCTAGGTATGCAAAGGACGGGAAGATATTAACTACATCTCAAGACGTGACCGCAGACTGGAAATCCTTCCACCTCCAGGACCTTGATAAAACTACACTTGACCGCAAATAGGAAGACACCCTCCTCAGTAGCTCACTTATCGTGAGTACAAGCGTAGCAATCCCAAGGTATCTTAGCTAGATCTTCACTTTTTTCAGGTAGTATTGGGTTCGATCCCTTTTCATCGTTCTTATCAGGTTTCTCTTGAAGAACTCTTGTTTTTTTCCTTACACTGAATCCATTAGAGTATTCGAGATATGTTCTAATCTTTTTTTTTTCCTTCATCGTTTTATGAGGCGATAATGACCCAGAGGTTTTTCGCCTTTAAACAACAAGGGAAAAAAATAAATGACATCCGTAGTCGATGATTTTGACCTTGAAAAAATCCACCGACTGATTTGGTTTTGTGGATTATAAGGGTTGAAAAGCATTCAAAATCACTTATTTACTTATCATTGTTACCTATTTACACACCATCAGTTGTATTAGACTCGTTATGAATGTTTATTTGGTATTTTATTTGTTTGCTGACTGGCACCCGTCTCCTCTTAAGTGACTTATGACTGTCTCGCCAGACTCAAGTGTTCCCAAAGTATTTATTCAACAAAGTTAATGGCCGATAATTTGAAAAGTTAATATAGATATTAAAACAATGGTTCCAGCATTTGTTCTGCATACAAATATCAGTGAAAATCAATTTGTAATATGATCTCCTTACTATCTAAAAATTTCAAAATGGTAGGATATATTATATCTAATAAAGAAAAAATGCGAAAATATATTTATATATTCCATAAAATTGGATATATTACTTAGTTTAGATTAAACCAGATCTGTGCATTGTACTTACATATATTAGAGGGAGGTACAATTTTATAGGGTGTCTTATTGAAACGTTCAATAACGACGCAGGAGCGGTTTTAAGGAATATCCAGTAGTAACCTACAAATAACTTGTACAATGATAGAAATATATTAACATACAGACAACTCTATGGGATAAATAAACATCATTTTTCTAAATTATAACATCCAAACTTGACTAGACAAGCTCAGATTGAAACAGTGCGAGTTTTAAAATTACATAAATATTTTCAAGTACAAACTCTTGTTTATATCTTACATATTTTACTTAATTACATGTCAAACCAGTTGAAAGATAATTTATCATATTCTGTGTTTTTATAGAAATAAGTGTCAAGAAATGGTTGTACCAAGTTGGGAGAGAGGAGATTTAGCAGGTCATTAAATCTATGTATAGGTAGATATTTCGCTCTTTTTTTTCGACGTTTTTAAAATTTCTGATCCTTGAGCATCTGTGTTGTGTCAAGTTTGGTATTCATACTCGTTTGATTGAGCTTTTTGTAATTTTTTTTTTTTTTTTTTAAGTATTATACAGGGTGTAACAAAAATGTGGACTGGCTATTCATTTTCGGACTATGTACAACAAAACCAATAAAAAATGGCAAATAACATATAGTCGAATTCCTCTTCATTTTCCTTTTATCCGCCTTTTTTTTTTTTTTTTTTTTTTCAAAAACATACTGTACCTGCTAAAAAGTAAATATATTGAGTTCAAATTTAGTATAAGTATTTTGTATGTTACGTTTTACAAGTGTACTAAACAACAAGACTTTATATTTATAATTTTCAAAATAGCGGCCATTTAAAATGTTTAATGAAAGATATCTCAAAAATCGTTAACTTTACAAAAAACTTAGGCCTACAAGAAACAAAAATGTTTTAACTTTTCTGTAGGTCAAAGGATAACCAAATAATCGACAAAAACTAAAACTACAATTTATTAGATATTGTCTACAACAATCAAAACTAGTCTAACACCAACACATTTATAAATTATGTTTATTTGTATTCATGGAAACCAAGAAAATATATCATTATTATTTAATAAACAAATCAATTGAGAATTTCACTTTTTATTTTAGCAATAATAATACTGGAAATATGACAAATAACGCACACTGTGACACAAATCACAATTGAGTCTGAGGCACAGCTACTTAAACTGCACACAAGAATTATAAAATTAAAAAATGTAATACTACTTCAGCAAACCATTATTATTACAACATTTAATTTATATTTTCTTGGTTTCCATGGATGCAAATAAACATAATAAAAAAATGTGTTGGTGTTACACTAGTTTTGATTGTTGTAGGCAGGCAATCGCCAAGAAATTGTATTTTTAGTTTTTTGTCAATAACTTGGTTATACTTTGACCTACAGAAAAGTTAAATAGTTATTTGTGCAATTAGTAAGCAAAGTGGCAATTTTATCGAGTTTAAAAAAGACACTTTGCTCACGAATTGCACATTATACTTTGTCTACAGTTGTTATTTCGTGACAAATAAAAAACATACTTCAGCAGTAACACAATTTAATAAAACATTAATTTAATACAATAGTGTTCAACCCCACGTCAAAACTGAGGTTATTTATGAATATTACAAATAACTTAGGTGTATTGTTGAGGAAACGGGATTGCCAACTTCAAAACTCGGCAAACGAAAAATACTCTCCGTGTACATAAAATGTCAATCATCTTTATGAATAATTACTTTCCTTTTTCAACTTTAAAACTTTGTTTTGTTGTTAATTTATGTTATTTTACATGTAAGAATTAATCAAACATACATACGGGACATTTCCTGTATATTATAAATCAATTCAAATAAACTTAACCTAAATTTCGTTTTGTTCGATTGCCATTCGGAGTGAGCAAAGTAGTGTGCAAAGTAGTGGGAAAAGTGAAACTGTTGAGAAATCAGCTGTTTTGCCAACTAATTTAAATGAACAAAATGCTACTTTGTCAAACACTGTAGATATAAAAAAATTTTTTGACGTCCGAAAGAAAAATATTTTGTCTCTTGTAAGTTTTTCAAAAAACATAATATTTTCCTTTATATTTATAGTTATGAAACTTTAATTTTCTCTAAGACCAATCAGAATATATTTGAAATCAATCAGCACCACCACGAATACCCTATCCATTAAAAACTTCTTCAATATCCTGTCCAAAGAGTTAGATTTTTTGAACGCGGAATTTACTATTCTGCGTTGAAGTTGTTCAAAACACTTCCAGAAAATATGAAAAACATAAGTTCTATCCAGAGTTTCAAGAGTTCACTCAGGTGCTACCTAGAAGAAACATTTTACAGTAGTATCTAAACCCAGTCTATAGGTGTCAGGCAGAACTTATTGTTTGTAGATATTTTAATTTGCTTTATTGTTTTGTCAAAATTGTAGATATATCTGTGATATTTTATGTATATGTACATTTTATTTAAGTAATTACTATTACATAGGATATTTATGTAATCCATAACATGTCACATGTTTCATGTGTTACAAACAAAAATGATGTAATAAATAAATAACAATTTGCTAATTTCAACTATGCAAATAATGGTACCAACCCTACCTCTCTAGACGACAAATTGCAATCAAAAATGTAATTTGGAACGCTGAACTGACAATAAAATGTTATATTAAAGTCTCAGACACGAGTACAGCGAGTGGAAACTCCATCACGTGTACAACGAGGCCCGGCAGGAAGCTGTCACTCAACCGAGTTTAAACTTTTACTACACCCACATCTACAAGGGATGTTATAGCCTAACGACATCTATATAGTAGTGATACGATGTTCAGAAAACATGTGTAACAACTGTTATAAACAAATTACCCTACTGTAGAAGATTCTTTGATCTACCAGTACAACTTAACATTTCCTACAAAGTCAAGAAACTAACACTTATGGATTACATTTAGAATATCTGTTTTTATTGTATTGTATGTTGGGTCAGGTAGGTACCATGATGAAGCCTGTCAACTTGTTTTATAATTACAATTACTTTCAAACAGTTGAATAAGAAAAGTACTATGAATTCGTCATCGCTTTTTTACAAGGTTCTCTAAGTTTGGACAAACTTTTTGCACCATTACATTCAGGGCCACGACTGTCTGCTTGTAAGATAAGTTCTATAAATTTAGATTGATTTAAACACATTAAAAATAACCCCACATTGAATATTGGCAGATATGGTTTTTTAGTACATCTACTCTAAGGGTCAGTCTAGTCCTCGAACTTTTTTTTACTCACAGAGGTGCGTGAACTGAACATTGGAATCGAACAATAACAAGAGTGCTTTTTATATTTTATAAAAAGACCTTTAGTATGTTTCTTTACACGTCTAATAAATACAATTTTCAAAATAAGCTATTGCACTACCTGTAAATTTCTCAAATCAAAAATGAATATTTGTGTACAGAGTGGCCGCTGTTTTATTCGATAAGTACAAAAGTTTCAAAAAACTTCAAATATAATACTAGGACTTTTTTGAGGTAAGAATACAAATGTTAGCAAACTTTTCATATCAACCGTCATATGGCGGTCAGCTCTAAATTTTCTTATAGGAACGCCTATTTTTATGGCGATTTTGAAAGACTTTTTTCTTTTGTAGGCTATTGTATTTTTTGAAATCTCCAACCATTTAGGAGCTACAAACACTTAAATGTTTCAAAAATTATACAATTTTAATTATTTTTCAAAGTAAAATTCAGGTGAAATTTAACTAGAGTTAGGATAAAAGGTGTAATAACACTACTGTTATTTTTATTTTTTCTATAGGCTGAGGAATAACAGACTTGTCGGTAGAAAACAAAAATCATAATTTTCTGGTAATTGTTTAGAACATCCACTGGTGTACACCAGCTATTATTACTAAATGTATTACACCTTATGAATTAAAGACAAATTGTAAATACAAAGGAATTGTTAAAACATTTGTTTCGGCTATAAAACCTTAATCTCAAGGTCTAATACATCCAGTAATAATTACAAACTGGTATAAACCAGTATGTGTTAGACAACCAGAAAAGTTACATAAAATAGAAGTTGGTAATATCGTCTCTTCGAGAAATGTCAACATAATTTTTTGGAACTGCTTTGCATTGTAAAATTTGCATAACAGCTGTTTTAGGGAATAAGTAGTGTCAATCAACTGCCAGATTCTTATAAAGTTTATTACCAACATTATTTTTATCTAGAAAAATAATTGACAGTTGTTTTTTTAAACTTTTAATATTTTTGTATAAATCCCAATGTTTCCATTTTAAATTAGCTTCAACTGTTTTAAGTACGGAAAAAGAACCTCTGAAAACGCCATAAACCTTGTATTTTCATAATTTGAAGGTCCTAAACAGTTAGAGATATAAAAAAGTACCCAAGAATAAAAGAGTCATAAAATAATGAGCTGTATACAAAATTGTCGTAAAAATAGGGATTCCAATAAGACAACTATTAGTTGAACGCTATATTAGAAACAAAATGGCTGGTGACATGAACAATTTGGTAATACTTCTAGTTTTATCTCAACACAACCTGGAGAGAGACTTTTTAGAGTTTGTTTGTAATTGTTTTACTTATCGAATAAAACAGCAATCATACCTGTTTCAATCACTGTCTATAAGAGATCTAGTTTGCAGAAAATTTTTGTAACTTTAATTGTTTTATATTTCGTTCTAAAAATCAAATAGTTGGTATGAGATACCAACTGATCGTTTTAAAAAAGGCGAGCGCGTTGCCCCCGTTTTTAAAAATAGTTACGTTACTGAAAAATGTATGAAAGATAATTTATACAGTTGAAATTAGGTTTTCTTAATGTATGATAAGAACACTAGCGAGTTATGACTGAAATACAAAGGTCCAAGGTTTTAACACAAATCCTATAAACAAGTAGAGTGTGAAAACATTTTATTTTTGTCGTTAAAACATTAATATCAAACTGTGTCTTCGTATGTTTTCGTCGCGAAGTGGTAAATACAAATAGCGTGAAATAACTCTGTCTAGGAAATAACTCTGTCTAAGTTCTGGCAAAATGACAAAAATAAAAACCCAAAATAAAAACTGGAAGTAGGTAAATTGAATAGAATTATTGAAGTTGTGCGTTCTACTTTAATGGATGTGTGTAAACATCAAGCAGTAACACATGGCACGACAGTTCAAAGTGTAAATGAGATGTCGATAAAAACAATAACTAGTTTGTGTGATTAACATTGTAGTACTTAGCCCCTATTAATGCCCAAAGGTTGTTCTCTTGGGCCTTATAGTAAATGTTAAATTGAGTCTTAACCAGTAGGGTAAGTTTATTTAAAACAGTTGTTAGACAAATTTTCTTAACCTCTCAATTCTGTATATCAGTACTTTATGACGTCAACTAATGGGTCTTTTAGATGTGAATATATTATATATAAAATGTCTTCTCGCTTTACTCATGTCAGTGTAATCCTGACGAGCCTCGAATCTGTACATATAAGAAAGAGCCTCTACTCTCCGCTCATGTCGGTGACAACCTTGTAGGATCTTGTAACTATAAGATTATCACATATTTTTTTTGGGAGGTTAGGTTAGGTTAGGTTAGATTATAATGTATGACATTACACTTTTAACAATAACTTCGATGTTTAACATCGTAGAGAGGTGGGGTCGCTACAATTGCATGCAGAATTTAAATTTGCAAATTCGTTTGTAATTCAGTTTGTTAAAAATTAAGTAACAATCCAGATATGAACAAAAATTGTTTAAAATAATCTTTGAATATCAATAGGGTTCTATATGAGCACACTACAGTCCTCTAATGAAAATTTCATGTTCGTAGCTATTTTTAATGGCCACTATCGTGCTTACTTACAGGCGACAACGACCTTGGAAGAATGACACACAGAAAATCACTTTTTTAAATTTACTGATTGTATAAAACGTGAAGAACATTCAAAAACTGAGGTCAACATATTTTCGATAACTACATTTTATATATACATATAATCCAATTAACCCAGTTTGCATAAAAACAAGTGGAACATTATAATTTCTAATACTTGTATATTACAGCAAAAAATCTGACACTTTATACCTTTATTACTTGTTTTCAAAAAAGCCAAAGAAACCAAGTTATACACAATTCATGCTAATAACATTAAATACATATTAATATTTAGATTAAGAAAGTGACAATCCCTAGTGACCTTCTCATTGGATGTACACAGTTTTCAGATAATTTTGAGTTGATTCCTCTCCTTCAAATTTTTTCTCACGTCTTAACTAACTCTTCTTCATTTCAATTCTCTATTAGAGTATTGGAAGGCTAGTGGTTTTTCTTTTATGCTATTTATACAGAATGTTGGAAAATTGTGTTTCAAACTTCAGGAGATGGTTCCCAACGTCAAAACTAAAAAAAAAATGTTCCTGTAAATAAACGTCCGGCTGCTTAATTTTAAAAATCTAATAACTCAAAATTGGGATATTTTTATGAAAAATGTCAATATAGGTTTTTTGTAGCTTTTAATTTCCTATTGAATTTTGTAATTCTCAAAACAATCTGGTAAAGTATTATGGTATAACTGTGCTTAAAGGACACGAAAAATCTAAGCATTATTTTACATTATGTATTTCGTGTTTAAGCAGCCGCCATTTTGAAACGGATTCTTGGATTAGATTGATTATTTCTTCTAAAATAGTTCTTTACGGTATTAGTTCTGGAGATAAAAAATATTTTGTGAAAAAACAATTGACGGATATCTTGGAAAATAGGTAATTCCAGACATATTGTATATAGAAACTTTTTCTTAATTTTGATGTGGGGAAACAACCTCCTAATGTGTGGAAACACAATTTTTCAATGCAGGGGGTTTAACGAAAATGGTGGCAATTTCGGACTATATACATCAAAACCGATAAAACATTTCAAATAACATAAATAGGCCTATAGTCGACTTTCTTTCATTCTCCGTCCATCCGCCAATTTTGTTTTTACAAAAAAATAATAAAAATAAAAATTTAACTGCGGAGCTAGTAAAGATGTTGAGTTAAAATTTAGTATAAGTATTTTGTATGTTACGTTTTTACAAGTGTACTAAACATCAAGACTTTATTTTAATAATTTTCAAAATAGCGGCCATTTAAAATCTTTAATAAATGATATCTCAAAAATAGTTAACTTTACAAAATACTTACAAGAGACAAACTTTTTTTTTCCTAACATACACATTTTTTTTTTTTTTTTACTTTTTCTGTAGGTCAGAGGATAACCAAATTATCGACAAAAAAAATTAAAATACAATTTCTTGGCGATTGTCTACAACAATCAAAACTAGTTTAACACCAACATATTTTTAATTATGTTTATTTGCATCCATGGAAACCAAGAAAATATAAATTAAATGTTGTAATAACGTAATAATGGTTGTTTGCTGAATTATTAGTACATGTCTTTATTTTATGTTATGTGCAGTTTACGTAGCTTCAGACCCAAATTTGATTTGTGTCACAGTGTGCGTTATTTGTCATATTTCCATTATTATTAATGCTAAAATAAAAAGTAAACTTGTCAATTGATTTGTTTATTAAATAATAATTGTATATTTTCTTGGTTTCTATGGATACAAATGAACATAATTCATAAATGTGTTGGTGTTAGACTAGTTTTGATTGTTGTAGACTTGTAGACAATCGCGAAGAAATTGTATTTTTTAGTTTTTGTTGATGACTTGGTTATCTTTTACCTACCGAAAAAGTTAATGAATTTTTTTGTCGTTGAGAAAGTAAAATATTTTGTTTCTTGTAAGGTTAACGGTTTGTGAGATATCTTTCGTTGAAGATTTTAAAATGCCGCCATTTTAAAAATGATTAAAACAAAGTCTTGGTGTTTGGTACACTTGTAAAACGTAACATACAAAATACTTTTACTAAATTTGAAACTAATATCTTTACTATTTCTGCAGTTATAATGTTTTTTTGAGAAAAATAATAATAAAAATAGGCGGAAAATGAAGAGGAATTCGACTATACGTTATTTGACATTTTTTATTGGTTTTGATGTATATAATCCAAAAATTAATAACCAGACCATCTTTTTTGTTACACCCTGTATATATAAAGCATAATAACCGAGGGGTTTTTCATCTTCAAATAACAAAATAACTATTTATCTACTGATTTTTATTCATTATTCATGGAATCTATTTAAAATCTCAATCTTATCTGTCAGTTTTTATTTTCAGCTAATTACCAGGACTTGCAGTAAGGATGGAACATTAAACTAAACTTCCCAACAATAGAAACTTTGCATGTTCATAAACTAATTACTGTGACCATACAATGAATCAAAGTTTTAACTAAATACTCTTAAAAACATTTCAGTGAGGTTATACAAATACTGTATTAATTTACTGAAAATACATAAAGTCGTGTCGGCACTGCTCATGCGCCAATAAACAATCCTTGGTGGACTCGTCAGTAGTCTTCGAAGCGTCTCATCGGAAACAACTTCATGTAGATGTTGGAGGAGTAACGTTTTGTTTATTAAGGACACGTTAAGGTAAATTATTTGATAATGTAATTTATTAATGGTAAAAGTCTTATAAAACAAACGAACACTAATATTATTGAATAGAATCAAAATTGTTCAACGAAAAGTAACTAAAAAAAATGTTTGATTTTTATTACCGTACATTTATTTTTTTCTTTGATGATTAAAGTCGAAAAACTTCTTGGTCATTATTTTAACTTATAAAAAAGGGGAAAACTACATAAAATACCCAGCTCTTGAATATTCTAATAGCGAGTTGTTAAAGAACAAAATTTGGTCCAGAGAGAACTCATATGTAAGAGAGAGATGTAATCCAAAACTATAAGAAAAATATAGATCCAGGTATGGTCTTTCGGGATTGACAAGCCTTTAGAGAACCTCTGAGGCACATTTGGTTTTACATAACTTTAATCTATGTAATTTATAGTTTTATTTAATTACCGTTGTACCTTACAATTGTTACTAGGTACGTTAGTTTGATTTATCAATTGTCACCAAAATTGTACATGTTTTTTAAAAATTAAAGGTGAGTAAACACCTCACACAAACATCCACAAAACGAAATGTAAAAAACAAAGTAATAATACTTGTAGCTGTATAACCCCAAAAAGTCTCTAAAAATACTTATTACGGCTACAAAGAAAGAAATGATTTGGTTTTCTTTACATAATTTTTCTAAACGTATTTTTTATGGAAAAAATATGGTATACAGGAGGGTACTAAGTCATTAAATATTTGTGATTTTAAAAATTAATATTTAAATATTTAAATAAGGCCTAAGCTTGTTTCACTTGTGCCATTAACTCGTCCGAAAAGTAAATCGTATTCTGTTGACAGTAAAGTTCATTTTTGATCTATTTTTTTCTAATTATTCCTAACAATCATATTATTTTATTTTCAATTTGGCACACACATTTGAGTCATTATTCTTCACATTTCATCAAAATTTGAAAGTTATCTTCTTTGTTGCTGAGTTTATTTCTATAAAAATTGTACAGGTTATAAATCGAAAATAAACCTCCTAAGTTGAGTTATAAAGTGGTTCCTATTTTATTGGATACAATTTTTGATAACAGCGTTAAAGTACATTTTCACTTCAATTTTTTTTAATGAGTAAACCCGATTGTTAGTAATTAGAACTTTTATAACAGTTTAACTGTTTTCAGGTTTTTGCCGCTAACTTCCGAATTGATTTAACTCTATATCTATCCGTAGATATAGCGACTATAAATTTAAATGTTTAAATATCTTTCAAATTTAAAAAAATGTGTGAGTCTTCACGTGTTTTACTATACTATACACTAACATGCGTGGATGTTAAAGAGGGAGAGAGGAACCTAACTCAGGAATAAAAGTTACAAAGTATACTTTCAAAGAAGGTGTAGTTATATATACGATATTCGTGACACTTCTCGCGTGACGTGACGATTGTCGTGTGACTTGACGATCCAATTAATTCCCAGTACTTACGAAACCCCATACAGACTCTAAAGAAGTATTCACTGCAAAGGTGTAGTTATATACCCGATATTCGTGACACTTCTCGCGTGACGTGACGATTGTCGTGTGACTTGACGATCCAATTAATTCCCAGTACTTACGAAACCCCATACAGACTCTAAAGAAGTATTCACTGCAAAGGTGTAGTTATATACCCGATATTCGTGACGTGACGATTGTCGTGTGACTTGACGATCCAATTAATTCCCGGTATGACGAAATCTCATACAGACTCTAAAGAAGTATTCACTGCAAAGGTGTAGTTATATATACGATATTCGTGACACTTCTCGCGTGACGTGACGATTGTCGTGTGACTTGACGATCCAATTAATTCCCGGTATGACGAAATCTCATACAGACTCTAAAGAAGTATTCACTGCAAAGGTGTAGTTATATATACGATATTCGTGACACTTCTCGCGTGACGTGACGATTGTCGTGTGACTTGACGATCCAATTAATTCCCAGTACTTACGAAATCCCATACAGACTCTAAAGAAGTATTCACTGCAAAGGTGTAGTTATATATATACGATATTCGTGACATTTCTCGCGTGACGTGACGATTGTCGTGTGACTTGACGATCCAATTAATTCCCGTTACTTACGAAATCTCATACAGACTGTAAAGAAGTATTCACTGCAAAGGTGTAGTTATATATACGATATTCGTGACACTTCTAGCGTGACGTGACGATTGTCGTGTGACTTGACGATCCAATTAATTCCCGGTACTAACGAAATCTCATACAGACTGTAAAGAAGTATTCACTGCAAAGGTGTAGTTATATATACAATTATCGTGACTCTTCTCGCGTGACGTGACGATTGTCGTGTGACTTGACGATCCAATTAATTCCCGTTACTTACGAAATCCCATACAGCCTCTAAAGAAGTATTCACTGCAAAGGTGTAGTTATATATACGATATTCGTGACACTTCTCGCGTGACGTGACGATTGTCGTGTGACTTGACGATCCAATTAATTCCCGGTATGACGAAATCCCATACAGACTCTAAAGAAGTATTCACTGCAAAGGTGTAGTTATATATACGATATTCGTGACACTTCTCGCGTGACGTGACGATTGTCGTGTGACTTGACGATCCAATTAATTCCCAGTACTTACGAAATCCCATACAGACTCTAAAGAAGTATTCACTGCAAAGGTGTAGTTATATACCCGATATTCGTGACACTTCTCGCGTGACGTGACGATTGTCGTGTGACTTGACGATCCAATTAATTCCCAGTACTTACGAAACCCCATACAGACTCTAAAGAAGTATTCACTGCAAAGGTGTAGTTATATACCCGATATTCGTGACACTTCTCGCGTGACGTGACGATTGTCGTGTGACTTGACGATCCAATTAATTCCCGGTATGACGAAATCTCATACAGACTCTAAAGAAGTATTCACTGCAAAGGTGTAGTTAATATACGATATTCGTGACACTTCTCGCGTGACGTGACGATTGTCGTGTGACTTGACGATCCAATTAATTCCCGGTATGACGAAATCTCATACAGACTCTAAAGAAGTATTCACTGCAAAGGTGTAGTTATATATACGATATTCGTGACACTTCTCGCGTGACGTGACGATTGTCGTGTGACTTGACGATCCAATTAATTCCCAGTACTTACGAAATCCCATACAGTCTCTAAAGAAGTATTCACTGCAAAGGTGTAGTTATATATATACGATATTCGTGACATTTCTCGCGTGACGTGACGATTGTCGTGTGACTTGACGATCCAATTAATTCCCGTTACTTACGAAATCTCATACAGACTGTAAAGAAGTATTCACTGCAAAGGTGTAGTTATATATACGATAATCGTGACACTTCTCGCGTGACGTGACGATTGTCGTGTGACTTGACGATCCAATTAATTCCCGTTACTTACGAAATCTCATACAGACTGTAAAGAAGTATTCACTGCAAAGGTGTAGTTATATATACGATATTCGTGACACTTCTCGCGTGACGTGACGATTGTCGTGTGACTTGACGATCCAATTAATTCCCAGTACTTACGAAATCCCATACAGACTCTAAATAAGTATTCACTGCAAAGGTGTAGTTATATATACGATATTCGTGACACTTCTCGCGTGACGTGACGATTGTCGTGTGACTTGACGATCCAATTAATTCCCGTTACTTACGAAATCTCATACAGACTGTAAAGAAGTATTCACTGCAAAGGTGTAGTTATATATACGATATTCGTGACACTTCTCGCGTGACGTGACGATTGTCGTGTGACTTGACTATCCAATTAATTCCCGTTACTTACGAAATCTCATACAGACTCTAAAGAAGTATTCACTGCAAAGGTGTAGTTATATATACGATATTCGTGACACTTCTCGCGTGACGTGACGATTGTCGTGTGACTTGACGATCCAATTAATTCCCAGTACTTACGAAACCCCTACAGACTCTAAAGAAGTATTCACTGCAAAGGTGTAGTTATATACCCGATATTCGTGACACTTCTTGCGTGACGTGACGATTGTCGTGTGACTTGACGATCCAATTAATTCCCGGTATGACGAAATCCCATACAGACTCTAAAGAAGTATTCACTGCAAAGGTGTAGTTATATATACGATATTCGTGACACTTCTCGCGTGACGTGACGATTGTCGTGTGACTTGACGATCCAATTAATTCCCGTTACTTACGAAATCTCATACAGACTGTAAAGAAGTATTCACTGCAAAGGTGTAGTTATATATACGATATTCGTGACACTTCTCGCGTGACGTGACGATTGTCGTGTGACTTAACGATCCAATTAATTCCCGGTACTAACGAAACCCCATACAGACTCTAAAGAAGTATTCACTGCAAAGGTGTAGTTATATATACGATATTCGTGACACTTCTCGCGTGACGTGACGATTGTCGTGTGACTTGACGATCCAATTAATTCCCAGTACTTACGAAATCCCATACAGACTGTAAAGAAGTATTCACTGCAAAGGTGTAGTTATATATATACGATATTCGTGACATTTCTCGCGTGACGTGACGATTGTCGTGTGACTTGACGATCCAATTAATTCCCGTTACTTACGAAATCTCATACAGACTGTAAAGAGGTATTCACTGCAAAGGTGTAGTTATATATACGATATTCGTGACACTTCTAGCGTGACGTGACGATTGTCGTGTGACTTGACGATCCAATTAATTCCCGGTACTAACGAAATCTCATACAGACTGTAAAGAAGTATTCACTGCAAAGGTGTAGTTATATATACAATTATCGTGACTCTTCTCGCGTGACGTGACGATTGTCGTGTGACTTGACGATCCAATTAATTCCCGGTATGACGAAATCCCATACAGCCTCTAAAGAAGTATTCACTGCAAAGGTGTAGTTATATATACGATATTCGTGACACTTCTCGCGTGACGTGACGATTGTCGTGTGACTTGACGATCCAATTAATTCCCAGTACTTACGAAATCCCATACAGACTCTAAAGAAGTATTCACTGAAAAGGTGTAGTTATTTATATACACGATATTCGTGACACTTCTCGCGTGACGTGACGATTGTCGTGTGACTTGACGATCCAATTAATTCCCAGTACTTACGAAATCCCATACAGACTCTAAAGGAGTATGCACTGCAAAGGTGTAGTTATATATACGATATTCGTGATACTTCTCACGTGACGTGACGATTGTCGTGTGACTTGACAATCCAATTAATTCCCAGTACTTACGAAATCCCATACAGACTCTAAAGAAGTCTTCACTGCAAAGGTGTAGTTATATATACGATATTCGTGACACTTCTCGCGTGACGTGACGATTGTCGTGTGACTTGACGATCCAATTAATTCCCGTTACTTACGAAATCTCATACAGACTGTAACGAAGTATTCACTGCAAAGGTGTAGTTATATATACGATATTAGTGACACTTCTCGCGTGACGTGACGATTGTCGTGTGACTTGACGATCCAATTAATTCCCAGTACTTACGAAATCCCATACAGACTCTAAATAAGTATTTACTGCAAAGGTGTAGTTATATATACGATATTCGTGACACTTCTCGCGTGACGTGACGATTGTCGTGTGACTTGACGATCCAATTAATTCCCGTTACTTACGAAATCTCTTACAGACTATAAAGAAGTATTCACTGCAAAGGTGTAGTTATATATACAATTATCGTGACTATTCTCGCGTGACGTGACGATTGTCGTGTGACTTGACGATCCAATTAATTCCCGGTATGACGAAATCCCATACAGACTCTAAAGAAGTATTCACTGAAAAGGTGTAGTTATATATATACACGATATTCGTGACACTTCTCGCGTGACGTGACGATTGTCGTGTGACTTGACTATCCAATTAATTCCCGGTACTAACGAAATCTCATACAGACTGTAAAGAAGTATTCACTGCAAAGGTGTAGTTATATATACAATTATCGTGACTCTTCTCGCGTGACGTGACGATTGTCGTGTGACTTGACGATCCAATTAATTCCCGGTATGACGAAATCCCATACAGACTCTAAAGAAGTTTTTACTGCAAAGGTGTAGTTATATATACGATATTCGTGACACTTCTCGCGTGACGTGACGATTGTCGTGTGACTTGACGATCCAATTAATTCCCAGTACTTACGAAATCCCATACAGACTCTAAAGAAGTATTCACTGCAAAGGTGTAGTTATATATATACACGATATTCGTGACACTTCTCGCGTGACGTGACGATTGTCGTGTGACTTGACGATCCAATTAATTCCCGTTACTTACGAAATCTCATACAGACTGTAAAGAAGTATTCACTGCAAAGGTGTAGGTTATATATACGATATTCGTGACACTTCTCGCGTGACGTGACGATTGTCGTGTGACTTGACGATCCAATTAATTCCCGGTACTAACGAAACCCCATACAGACTCTAAAGAAGTATTCACTGCAAAGGTGTAGTTATATATACGATATTCGTGACACTTCTCGCGTGACGTGACGATTGTCGTGTGACTTGACGATCCAATTAATTCCCAGTACTTACGAAATCCCATACAGACTCTAAAGAAGTATTCACTGAAAAGGTGTAGTTATATATATACACGATATTCGTGACACTTCTCGCGTGACGTGACGATTGTCGTGTGACTTGACGATCCAATTAATTCCCGTTACTTACGAAATCTCATACAGACTGTAAAGAAGTATTCACTGCAAAGGTGTAGTTATATATACGATATTCGTGACACTTCTCGCGTGACGTGACGATTGTCGTGTGACTTGACGATCCAATTAATTCCCGTTACTTACGAAATCTCATACAGACTGTAAAGAAGTATTCACTGCAAAGGTGTAGTTATATATACGATATTCGTGACACTTCTCGCGTGACGTGACGATTGTCGTGTGACTTGACGATCCAATTAATTCCCGGTATGACGAAATCCCATACAGACTCTAAAGAAGTATTCACTGCAAAGGTGTAGTTATATATATACGATATTCGTGACACTTCTCGCGTGACGTGACGATTGTCGTGTGACTTGACTATCCAATTAATTCCCGGTACTTACGAAATCTCATACAGACTCCAAAGAAGTATTCACTGCAAAGGTGTAGATATATATACGATATTCGTGACACTTCTCGCGTGACGTGACGATTGTCGTGTGACTTGACGATCCAATTAATTCCCAGTACTTACGAAACCCCTACAGACTCTAAAGAAGTATTCACTGCAAAGGTGTAGTTATATACCCGATATTCGTGACACTTCTCGCGTGACGTGACGATTGTCGTGTGACTTGACGATCCAATTAATTCCCGGTATGACGAAATCCCATACAGACTCTAAAGAAGTCTTCACTGCAAAGGTGTAGTTATATATACGATATTCGTGACACTTCTCGCGTGACGTGACGATTGTCGTGTGACTTGACGATCCAATTAATTCCCGTTACTTACGAAATCTCATACAGACTGTAACGAAGTATTCACTGCAAAGGTGTAGTTATATATACGATATTAGTGACACTTCTCGCGTGACGTGACGATTGTCGTGTGACTTGACGATCCAATTAATTCCCAGTACTTACGAAATCCCATACAGACTCTAAATAAGTATTTACTGCAAAGGTGTAGTTATATATACGATATTCGTGACACTTCTCGCGTGACGTGACGATTGTCGTGTGACTTGACGATCCAATTAATTCCCGTTACTTACGAAATCTCTTACAGACTATAAAGAAGTATTCACTGCAAAGGTGTAGTTATATATACAATTATCGTGACTATTCTCGCGTGACGTGACGATTGTCGTGTGACTTGACGATCCAATTAATTCCCGGTATGACGAAATCCCATACAGACTCTAAAGAAGTATTCACTGCAAAGGTGTAGTTATATATACGATATTCGTGACACTTCTCGCGTGACGTGACGATTGTCGTGTGACTTGACTATCCAATTAATTCCCGTTACTTACGAAATCTCATACAGACTCTAAAGAAGTATTCACTGCAAAGGTGTAGTTATATATACGATATTCGTGACACTTCTCGCGTGACGTGACGATTGTCGTGTGACTTAACGATCCAATTAATTCCCGGTACTAACGAAACCCCATACAGACTCTAAAGAAGTATTCACTGCAAAGGTGTAGTTATATATACGATATTCGTGACACTTCTCGCGTGACGTGACGATTGTCGTGTGACTTGACGATCCAATTAATTCCCAGTACTTACGAAATCCCATACAGACTCTAAAGAAGTATTCACTGCAAAGGTGTAGTTATATATATACGATATTCGTGACATTTCTCGCGTGACGTGACGATTGTCGTGTGACTTGACGATCCAATTAATTCCCGTTACTTACGAAATCTCATACAGACTGTAAAGAGGTATTCACTGCAAAGGTGTAGTTATATATACGATATTCGTGACACTTCTAGCGTGACGTGACGATTGTCGTGTGACTTGACGATCCAAAAATTCCCGGTACTAACGAAATCTCATACAGACTGTAAAGAAGTATTCACTGCAAAGGTGTAGTTATATATACAATTATCGTGACTCTTCTCGCGTGACGTGACGATTGTCGTGTGACTTGACGATCCAATTAATTCCCGGTATGACGAAATCCCATACAGCCTCTAAAGAAGTATTCACTGCAAAGGTGTAGTTATATATACGATATTCGTGACACTTCTCGCGTGACGTGACGATTGTCGTGTGACTTGACGATCCAATTAATTCCCAGTACTTACGAAATCCCATACAGACTCTAAAGAAGTATTTTACTGAAAAGGTGTAGTTATTTATATACACGATATTCGTGACACTTCTCGCGTGACGTGACGATTGTCGTGTGACTTGACGATCCAATTAATTCCCAGTACTTACGAAATCCCATACAGACTCTAAAGAAGTATGCACTGCAAAGGTGTAGTTATATATACGATATTCGTGATACTTCTCACGTGACGTGACGATTGTCGTGTGACTTGACGATCCAATTAATTCCCAGTACTTACGAAATCCCATACAGACTCTAAAGAAGTATTCACTGCAAAGGTGTAGTTATATATACGATATTCGTGACACTTCTCGCGTGACGTGACGATTGTCGTGTGACTTGACGATCCAATTAATTCCCGTTACTTACGAAATCTCATACAGACTGTAAAGAAGTATTCACTGCAAAGGTGTAGTTATATATACGATATTAGTGACACTTCTCGCGTGACGTGACGATTGTCGTGTGACTTGACGATCCAATTAATTCCCAGTACTTACGAAATCCCATACAGACTCTAAATAAGTATTTACTGCAAAGGTGTAGTTATATATACGATATTCGTGACTCTTCTCGCGTGACGTGACGATTGTCGTGTGACTTGACGATCCAATTAATTCCCGTTACTTACGAAATCTCTTACAGACTATAAAGAAGTATTCACTGCAAAGGTGTAGTTATATATACAATTATCGTGACTATTCTCGCGTGACGTGACGATTGTCGTGTGACTTGACGATCCAATTAATTCCCGGTATGACGAAATCCCATACAGACTCTAAAGAAGTATTCACTGAAAAGGTGTAGTTATATATATACACGATATTCGTGACACTTCTCGCGTGACGTGACGATTGTCGTGTGACTTGACTATCCAATTAATTCCCGGTACTAACGAAATCTCATACGGACTGTAAAGAAGTATTCACTGCAAAGGTGTAGTTATATATACAATTATCGTGACTCTTCTCGCGTGACGTGACGATTGTCGTGTGACTTGACGATCCAATTAATTCCCGGTATGACGAAATCCCATACAGACTCTAAAGAAGTATTCACTGCAAAGGTGTAGTTATATATACGATATTCGTGACACTTCTCGCGTGACGTGACGATTGTCGTGTGACTTGACGATCCAATTAATTCCCAGTACTTACGAAATCCCATACAGACTCTAAAGAAGTATTCACTGCAAAGGTGTAGTTATATATACGATATTCGTGACACTTCTAGCGTGACGTGACGATTGTCGTGTGACTTGACTATCCAATTAATTCCCGGTACTAACGAAATCTCATACAGACTGTAAAGAAGTATTCACTGCAAAGGTGTAGTTATATATACGATATTCGTGACACTTCTCGCGTGACGTGAAGATTGTCGTGAGACTTGACGATCCAATTAATTCCCGGTATGACGAAATCCCATACAGACTCTAAAGAAGTATTCACTGCAAAGGTGTAGTTATATATACGATATTCGTGACACTTCTCGCGTGACGTGACGATTGTCGTGTGACTTGACGATCCAATTAATTCCCAGTACTTACGAAATCCCATACAGACTCTAAAGAAGTATTCACTGAAAAGGTGTAGTTATATATATACACGATATTCGTGACACTTCTCGCGTGACGTGACGATTGTCGTGTGACTTGACGATCCAATTAATTCCCGTTACTTACGAAATCTCATACAGACTGTAAAGAAGTATTCACTGCAAAGGTGTAGTTATATATACGATATTCGTGACACTTCTCGCGTGACGTGACGATTGTCGTGTGACTTGACGATCCAATTAATTCCCGTTACTTACGAAATCTCATACAGACTGTAAAGAAGTATTCACTGCAAAGGTGTAGTTATATATACGATATTCGTGACACTTCTCGCGTGACGTGACGATTGTCGTGTGACTTGACGATCCAATTAATTCCCGGTACTAACGAAATCTCATACAGACTGTAAAGAAGTATTCACTGCAAAGGTGTAGTTATATATACAATTATCGTGACTCTTCTCGCGTGACGTGACGATTGTCGTGTGACTTGACGATCCAATTAATTCCCGGTATGACGAAATCCCATACAGACTCTAAAGAAGTATTTACTGCAAAGGTGTAGTTATATATACGATATTCGTGACACTTCTCGCGTGACGTGACGATTGTCGTGTGACTTGACGATCCAATTAATTCACAGTACTTACGAAATCCCATACAGACTCTAAAGAAGTATTCACTGCAAAGGTGTAGTTATATATATACACGATATTCGTGACACTTCTCGCGTGACGTGACGATTGTCGTGTGACTTGACGATCCAATTAATTCCCGGTATGACGAAATCCCATACAGACTCTAAAGAAGTATTCACTGCAAAGGTGTAGTTATATATACGATATTCGTGACACTTCTCGCGTGACGTGACGATTGTCGTGTGACTTGACGATCCAATTAATTCCCGGTACTTACGAAATCTCATACAGACTGTAAAGAAGTATTCACTGCAAAGGTGTAGTTATATATACGATATTCGTGACACTTCTCGCGTGACGTGACGATTGTCGTGTGACTTGACGATCCAATTAATTCCCGGTATGACGAAATCCCATACAGACTCTAAAGAAGTATTCACTGCAAAGGTGTAGTTATATATACGATATTCGTGACACTTCTCGCGTGACGTGACGATTGTCGTGTGACTTGACTATCCAATTAATTCCCGGTACTAACGAAATCTCATACAGACTGTAAAGAAGTATTCACTGCAAAGGTGTAGTTATATATACGATATTCGTGACACTTCTCGCGTGACGTGACGATTGTCGTGTGACTTGACGATCCAATTAATTCCCAGTACTTACGAAATCCCATACAGACTCTAAAGAAGTATTCACTGCAAAGGTGTAGTTATATATATACGATATTCGTGACATTTCTCGCGTGACGTGACGATTGTCGTGTGACTTGACGATCCAATTAATTCCCGTTACTTACGAAATCTCATACAGACTGTAAAGAGGTATTCACTGCAAAGGTGTAGTTATATATACGATATTCGTGACACTTCTAGCGTGACGTGACGATTGTCGTGTGACTTGACGATCCAAAAATTCCCGGTACTAACGAAATCTCATACAGACTGTAAAGAAGTATTCACTGCAAAGGTGTAGTTATATATACAATTATCGTGACTCTTCTCGCGTGACGTGACGATTGTCGTGTGACTTGACGATCCAATTAATTCCCGGTATGACGAAATCCCATACAGCCTCTAAAGAAGTATTCACTGCAAAGGTGTAGTTATATATACGATATTCGTGACACTTCTCGCGTGACGTGACGATTGTCGTGTGACTTGACGATCCAATTAATTCCCAGTACTTACGAAATCCCATACAGACTCTAAAGAAGTATTCACTGAAAAGGTGTAGTTATTTATATACACGATATTCGTGACACTTCTCGCGTGACGTGACGATTGTCGTGTGACTTGACGATCCAATTAATTCCCAGTACTTACGAAATCCCATACAGACTCTAAAGAAGTATGCACTGCAAAGGTGTAGTTATATATACGATATTCGTGATACTTCTCACGTGACGTGACGATTGTCGTGTGACTTGACGATCCAATTAATTCCCAGTACTTACGAAATCCCATACAGACTCTAAAGAAGTATTCACTGCAAAGGTGTAGTTATATATACGATATTCGTGACACTTCTCGCGTGACGTGACGATTGTCGTGTGACTTGACGATCCAATTAATTCCCGTTACTTACGAAATCTCATACAGACTGTAAAGAAGTATTCACTGCAAAGGTGTAGTTATATATACGATATTAGTGACACTTCTCGCGTGACGTGACGATTGTCGTGTGACTTGACGATCCAAATAATTCCCAGTACTTACGAAATCCCATACAGACTCTAAATAAGTATTTACTGCAAAGGTGTAGTTATATATACGATATTCGTGACACTTCTCGCGTGACGTGACGATTGTCGTGTGACTTGACGATCCAATTAATTCCCGTTACTTACGAAATCTCTTACAGACTATAAAGAAGTATTCACTGCAAAGGTGTAGTTATATATACAATTATCGTGACTATTCTCGCGTGACGTGACGATTGTCGTGTGACTTGACGATCCAATTAATTCCCGGTATGACGAAATCCCATACAGACTCTAAAGAAGTATTCACTGAAAAGGTGTAGTTATATATATACACGATATTCGTGACACTTCTCGCGTGACGTGACGATTGTCGTGTGACTTGACTATCCAATTAATTCCCGGTACTAACGAAATCTCATACAGACTGTAAAGAAGTATTCACTGCAAAGGTGTAGTTATATATACAATTATCGTGACTCTTCTCGCGTGACGTGACGATTGTCGTGTGACTTGACGATCCAATTAATTCCCGGTATGACGAAATCCCATACAGACTCTAAAGAAGTATTCACTGCAAAGGTGTAGTTATATATACGATATTCGTGACACTTCTCGCGTGACGTGACGATTGTCGTGTGACTTGACGATCCAATTAATTCCCAGTACTTACGAAATCCCATACAGACTCTAAAGAAGTATTCACTGCAAAGGTGTAGTTATATATACGATATTCGTGACACTTCTCGCGTGACGTGACGATTGTCGTGTGACTTGACTATCCAATTAATTCCCGGTACTAACGAAATCTCATACAGACTGTAAAGAAGTATTCACTGCAAAGGTGTAGTTATATATACGATATTCGTGACACTTCTCGCGTGACGTGAAGATTGTCGTGAGACTTGACGATCCAATTAATTCCCGGTATGACGAAATCCCATACAGACTCTAAAGAAGTATTCACTGCAAAGGTGTAGTTATATATACGATATTCGTGACACTTCTCGCGTGACGTGACGATTGTCGTGTGACTTGACGATCCAATTAATTCCCAGTACTTACGAAATCCCATACAGACTCTAAAGAAGTATTCACTGAAAAGGTGTAGTTATATATATACACGATATTCGTGACACTTCTCGCGTGACGTGACGATTGTCGTGTGACTTGACGATCCAATTAATTCCCGTTACTTACGAAATCTCATACAGACTGTAAAGAAGTATTCACTGCAAAGGTGTAGTTATATATACGATATTCGTGACACTTCTCGCGTGACGTGACGATTGTCGTGTGACTTGACGATCCAATTAATTCCCGTTACTTACGAAATCTCATACAGACTGTAAAGAAGTATTCACTGCAAAGGTGTAGTTATATATACGATATTCGTGACACTTCTCGCGTGACGTGACGATTGTCGTGTGACTTGACGATCCAATTAATTCCCGGTACTAACGAAATCTCTTACAGACTATAAAGAAGTATTCACTGCAAAGGTGTAGTTATATATACAATTATCGTGACTATTCTCGCGTGACGTGACGATTGTCGTGTGACTTGACGATCCAATTAATTCCCGGTATGACGAAATCCCATACAGACTCTAAAGAAGTATTCACTGAAAAGGTGTAGTTATATATATACACGATATTCGTGACACTTCTCGCGTGACGTGACGATTGTCGTGTGACTTGACTATCCAATTAATTCCCGGTACTAACGAAATCTCATACGGACTGTAAAGAAGTATTCACTGCAAAGGTGTAGTTATATATACAATTATCGTGACTCTTCTCGCGTGACGTGACGATTGTCGTGTGACTTGACGATCCAATTAATTCCCGGTATGACGAAATCCCATACAGACTCTAAAGAAGTATTCACTGCAAAGGTGTAGTTATATATACGATATTCGTGACACTTCTCGCGTGACGTGACGATTGTCGTGTGACTTGACGATCCAATTAATTCCCAGTACTTACGAAATCCCATACAGACTCTAAAGAAGTATTCACTGCAAAGGTGTAGTTATATATACGATATTCGTGACACTTCTCGCGTGACGTGACGATTGTCGTGTGACTTGACTATCCAATTAATTCCCGGTACTAACGAAATCTCATACAGACTGTAAAGAAGTATTCACTGCAAAGGTGTAGTTATATATACGATATTCGTGACACTTCTCGCGTGACGTGAAGATTGTCGTGAGACTTGACGATCCAATTAATTCCCGGTATGACGAAATCCCATACAGACTCTAAAGAAGTATTCACTGCAAAGGTGTAGTTATATATACGATATTCGTGACACTTCTCGCGTGACGTGACGATTGTCGTGTGACTTGACGATCCAATTAATTCCCAGTACTTACGAAATCCCATACAGACTCTAAAGAAGTATTCACTGAAAAGGTGTAGTTATATATATACACGATATTCGTGACACTTCTCGCGTGACGTGACGATTGTCGTGTGACTTGACGATCCAATTAATTCCCGTTACTTACGAAATCTCATACAGACTGTAAAGAAGTATTCACTGCAAAGGTGTAGTTATATATACGATATTCGTGACACTTCTCGCGTGACGTGACGATTGTCGTGTGACTTGACGATCCAATTAATTCCCGTTACTTACGAAATCTCATACAGACTGTAAAGAAGTATTCACTGCAAAGGTGTAGTTATATATACGATATTCGTGACACTTCTCGCGTGACGTGACGATTGTCGTGTGACTTGACGATCCAATTAATTCCCGGTACTAACGAAATCTCATACAGACTGTAAAGAAGTATTCACTGCAAAGGTGTAGTTATATATACAATTATCGTGACTCTTCTCGCGTGACGTGACGATTGTCGTGTGACTTGACGATCCAATTAATTCCCGGTATGACGAAATCCCATACAGACTCTAAAGAAGTATTTACTGCAAAGGTGTAGTTATATATACGATATTCGTGACACTTCTCGCGTGACGTGACGATTGTCGTGTGACTTGACGATCCAATTAATTCACAGTACTTACGAAATCCCATACAGACTCTAAAGAAGTATTCACTGCAAAGGTGTAGTTATATATATACACGATATTCGTGACACTTCTCGCGTGACGTGACGATTGTCGTGTGACTTGACGATCCAATTAATTCCCGGTATGACGAAATCCCATACAGACTCTAAAGAAGTATTCACTGCAAAGGTGTAGTTATATATACGATATTCGTGACACTTCTCGCGTGACGTGACGATTGTCGTGTGACTTGACGATCCAATTAATTCCCGGTACTTACGAAATCTCATACAGACTGTAAAGAAGTATTCACTGCAAAGGTGTAGTTATATATACGATATTCGTGACACTTCTCGCGTGACGTGACGATTGTCGTGTGACTTGACGATCCAATTAATTCCCGGTATGACGAAATCCCATACAGACTCTAAAGAAGTATTCACTGCAAAGGTGTAGTTATATATACGATATTCGTGACACTTCTCGCGTGACGTGACGATTGTCGTGTGACTTGACTATCCAATTAATTCCCGGTACTAACGAAATCTCATACAGACTGTAAAGAAGTATTCACTGCAAAGGTGTAGTTATATATACAATTATCGTGACTCGTCTCGCGTGACGTGACGATTGTCGTGTGACTTGACGATCCAATTAATTCCCGGTATGACGAAATCCCATACAGACTCTAAAGAAGTATTCACTGCAAAGGTGTAGTTATATATACGATATTCGTGACACTTCTCGCGTGACGTGACGATTGTCGTGTGACTTGACGATCCAATTAATTCCCAGTACTTACGAAATCCCATACAGACTCTAAAGAAGTATTCACTGCAAAGGTGTAGTTATATATATACGATATTCGTGACATTTCTCGCGTGACGTGACGATTGTCGTGTGACTTGACGATCCAATTAATTCCCGTTACTTACGAAATCTCATACAGACTGTAAAGAGGTATTCACTGCAAAGGTGTAGTTATATATACGATATTCGTGACACTTCTAGCGTGACGTGACGATTGTCGTGTGACTTGACGATCCAAAAATTCCCGGTACTAACGAAATCTCATACAGACTGTAAAGAAGTATTCACTGCAAAGGTGTAGTTATATATACAATTATCGTGACACTTCTCGCGTGACGTGACGATTGTCGTGTGACTTGACGATCCAATTAATTCCCAGTACTTACGAAATCCCATACAGACTCTAAAGAAGTATTCACTGAAAAGGTGTAGTTATTTATATACACGATATTCGTGACACTTCTCGCGTGACGTGACGATTGTCGTGTGACTTGACGATCCAATTAATTCCCAGTACTTACGAAATCCCATACAGACTCTAAAGAAGTATGCACTGCAAAGGTGTAGTTATATATACGATATTCGTGATACTTCTCACGTGACGTGACGATTGTCGTGTGACTTGACGATCCAATTAATTCCCAGTACTTACGAAATCCCATACAGACTCTAAAGAAGTATTCACTGCAAAGGTGTAGTTATATATACGATATTCGTGACACTTCTCGCGTGACGTGACGATTGTCGTGTGACTTGACGATCCAATTAATTCCCGTTACTTACGAAATCTCATACAGACTGTAAAGAAGTATTCACTGCAAAGGTGTAGTTATATATACGATATTAGTGACACTTCTCGCGTGACGTGACGATTGTCGTGTGACTTGACGATCCAATTAATTCCCAGTACTTACGAAATCCCATACAGACTCTAAATAAGTATTTACTGCAAAGGTGTAGTTATATATACGATATTCGTGACACTTCTCGCGTGACGTGACGATTGTCGTGTGACTTGACGATCCAATTAATTCCCGTTACTTACGAAATCTCTTACAGACTATAAAGAAGTATTCACTGCAAAGGTGTAGTTATATATACAATTATCGTGACTATTCTCGCGTGACGTGACGATTGTCGTGTGACTTGACGATCCAATTAATTCCCGGTATGACGAAATCCCATACAGACTCTAAAGAAGTATTCACTGAAAAGGTGTAGTTATATATATACACGATATTCGTGACACTTCTCGCGTGACGTGACGATTGTCGTGTGACTTGACTATCCAATTAATTCCCGGTACTAACGAAATCTCATACAGACTGTAAAGAAGTATTCACTGCAAAGGTGTAGTTATATATACAATTATCGTGACTCTTCTCGCGTGACGTGACGATTGTCGTGTGACTTGACGATCCAATTAATTCCCGGTATGACGAAATCCCATACAGACTCTAAAGAAGTATTCACTGCAAAGGTGTAGTTATATATACGATATTCGTGACACTTCTCGCGTGACGTGACGATTGTCGTGTGACTTGACGATCCAATTATTTCCCAGTACTTACGAAATCCCATACAGACTCTAAAGAAGTATTCACTGCAAAGGTGTAGTTATATATACGATATTCGTGACACTTCTCGCGTGACGTGACGATTGTCGTGTGACTTGACTATCCAATTAATTCCCGGTACTAACGAAATCTCATACAGACTGTAAAGAAGTATTCACTGCAAAGGTGTAGTTATATATACGATATTCGTGACACTTCTCGCGTGACGTGAAGATTGTCGTGAGACTTGACGATCCAATTAATTCCCGGTATGACGAAATCCCATACAGACTCTAAAGAAGTATTCACTGCAAAGGTGTAGTTATATATACGATATTCGTGACACTTCTCGCGTGACGTGACGATTGTCGTGTGACTTGACGATCCAATTAATTCCCAGTACTTACGAAATCCCATACAGACTCTAAAGAAGTATTCACTGAAAAGGTGTAGTTATATATATACACGATATTCGTGACACTTCTCGCGTGACGTGACGATTGTCGTGTGACTTGACGATCCAATTAATTCCCGTTACTTACGAAATCTCATACAGACTGTAAAGAAGTATTCACTGCAAAGGTGTAGTTATATATACGATATTCGTGACACTTCTCGCGTGACGTGACGATTGTCGTGTGACTTGACGATCCAATTAATTCCCGTTACTTACGAAATCTCATACAGACTGTAAAGAAGTATTCACTGCAAAGGTGTAGTTATATATACGATATTCGTGACACTTCTCGCGTGACGTGACGATTGTCGTGTGACTTGACGATCCAATTAATTCCCGGTACTAACGAAATCTCATACAGACTGTAAAGAAGTATTCACTGCAAAGGTGTAGTTATATATACAATTATCGTGACTCTTCTCGCGTGACGTGACGATTGTCGTGTGACTTGACGATCCAATTAATTCCCGGTATGACGAAATCCCATACAGACTCTAAAGAAGTATTTACTGCAAAGGTGTAGTTATATATACGATATTCGTGACACTTCTCGCGTGACGTGACGATTGTCGTGTGACTTGACGATCCAATTAATTCCCAGTACTTACGAAATCCCATACAGACTCTAAAGAAGTATTCACTGCAAAGGTGTAGTTATATATATACACGATATTCGTGACACTTCTCGCGTGACGTGACGATTGTCGTGTGACTTGACGATCCAATTAATTCCCGGTATGACGAAATCCCATACAGACTCTAAAGAAGTATTCACTGCAAAGGTGTAGTTATATATACGATATTCGTGACACTTCTCGCGTGACGTGACGATTGTCGTGTGACTTGACGATCCAATTAATTCCCGGTACTTACGAAATCTCATACAGACTGTAAAGAAGTATTCACTGCAAAGGTGTAGTTATATATACGATATTCGTGACACTTCTCGCGTGACGTGACGATTGTCGTGTGACTTGACGATCCAATTAATTCCCGGTATGACGAAATCCCATACAGACTCTAAAGAAGTATTCACTGCAAAGGTGTAGTTATATATACGATATTCGTGACACTTCTCGCGTGACGTGACGATTGTCGTGTGACTTGACTATCCAATTAATTCCCGTTACTAACGAAATCTCATACAGACTGTAAAGAAGTATTCACTGCAAAGGTGTAGTTATATATACAATTATCGTGACTCTTCTCGCGTGACGTGACGATTGTCGTGTGACTTGACGATCCAATTAATTCCCGGTATGACGAAATCCCATACAGACTCTAAAGAAGTATTCACTGCAAAGGTGTAGTTATATATACGATATTCGTGACACTTCTCGCGTGACGTGACGATTGTCGTGTGACTTGACGATCCAATTAATTCCCAGTACTTACGAAATCCCATACAGACTCTAAAGAAGTATTCACTGCAAAGGTGTAGTTATATATACGATATTCGTGACACTTCTCGCGTGACGGGACGATTGTCGTGTGACTTGACTATCCAATTAATTCCCGGTACTAACGAAATCTCATACAGACTGTAAAGAAGTATTCACTGCAAAGGTGTAGTTATATATACGATATTCGTGACACTTCTCGCGTGACGTGAAGATTGTCGTGAGACTTGACGATCCAATTAATTCCCGGTATGACGAAATCCCATACAGACTCTAAAGAAGTATTCACTGCAAAGGTGTAGTTATATATACGATATTCGTGACACTTCTCGCGTGACGTGACGATTGTCGTGTGACTTGACTATCCAATTAATTCCCGGTACTAACGAAATCTCATACAGACTGTAAAGAAGTATTCACTGCAAAGGTGTAGTTATATATACAATTATCGTGACTCTTCTCGCGTGACGTGACGATTGTCGTGTGACTTGACGATCCAATTAATTCCCGGTATGACGAAATCTCATACAGACTGTAAAGAAGTATTCACTGCAAAGGTGTAGGTTATATATACGATATTCGTGACACTTCTCGCGTGACGTGACGATTGTCGTGTGACTTGACGATCCAATTAATTCCCGGTACTAACGAAACCCCATACAGACTCTAAAGAAGTATTCACTGCAAAGGTGTAGTTATATATACGATATTCGTGACACTTCTCGCGTGACGTGACGATTGTCGTGTGACTTGACGATCCAATTAATTCCCAGTACTTACGAAATCCCATACAGACTCTAAAGAAGTATTCACTGAAAAGGTGTAGTTATATATATACACGATATTCGTGACACTTCTCGCGTGACGTGACGATTGTCGTGTGACTTGACGATCCAATTAATTCCCGTTACTTACGAAATCTCATACAGACTGTAAAGAAGTATTCACTGCAAAGGTGTAGTTATATATACGATATTCGTGACACTTCTCGCGTGACGTGACGATTGTCGTGTGACTTGACGATCCAATTAATTCCCGTTACTTACGAAATCTCATACAGACTGTAAAGAAGTATTCACTGCAAAGGTGTAGTTATATATACGATATTCGTGACACTTCTCGCGTGACGTGACGATTGTCGTGTGACTTGACGATCCAATTAATTCCCGGTACTAACGAAATCTCATACAGACTGTAAAGAAGTATTCACTGCAAAGGTGTAGTTATATATACAATTATCGTGACTCTTCTCGCGTGACGTGACGATTGTCGTGTGACTTGACGATCCAATTAATTCCCGGTATGACGAAATCCCATACAGACTCTAAAGAAGTATTTACTGCAAAGGTGTAGTTATATATACGATATTCGTGACACTTCTCGCGTGACGTGACGATTGTCGTGTGACTTGACGATCCAATTAATTCCCAGTACTTACGAAATCCCATACAGACTCTAAAGAAGTATTCACTGCAAAGGTGTAGTTATATATATACACGATATTCGTGACACTTCTCGCGTGACGTGACGATTGTCGTGTGACTTGACGATCCAATTAATTCCCGGTATGACGAAATCCCATACAGACTCTAAAGAAGTATTCACTGCAAAGGTGTAGTTATATATACGATATTCGTGACACTTCTCGCGTGACGTGACGATTGTCGTGTGACTTGACGATCCAATTAATTCCCGGTACTTACGAAATCTCATACAGACGGTAAAGAAGTATTCACTGCAAAGGTGTAGTTATATATACGATATTCGTGACACTTCTCGCGTGACGTGACGATTGTCGTGTGACTTGACGATCCAATTAATTCCCGGTATGACGAAATCCCATACAGACTCTAAAGAAGTATTCACTGCAAAGGTGTAGTTATATATACGATATTCGTGACACTTCTCGCGTGACGTGACGATTGTCGTGTGACTTGACTATCCAATTAATTCCCGGTACTAACGAAATCTCATACAGACTGTAAAGAAGTATTCACTGCAAAGGTGTAGTTATATATACAATTATCGTGACTCTTCTCGCGTGACGTGACGATTGTCGTGTGACTTGACGATCCAATTAATTCCCGGTATGACGAAATCCCATACAGACTCTAAAGAAGTATTCACTGCAAAGGTGTAGTTATATATACGATATTCGTGACACTTCTCGCGTGACGTGACGATTGTCGTGTGACTTGACGATCCAATTAATTCCCAGTACTTACGAAATCCCATACAGACTCTAAAGAAGTATTCACTGCAAAGGTGTAGTTATATATACGATATTCGTGACACTTCTCGCGTGACGTGACGATTGTCGTGTGACTTGACTATCCAATTAATTCCCGGTACTAACGAAATCTCATACAGACTGTAAAGAAGTATTCACTGCAAAGGTGTAGTTATATATACGATATTCGTGACACTTCTCGCGTGACGTGAAGATTGTCGTGAGACTTGACGATCCAATTAATTCCCGGTATGACGAAATCCCATACAGACTCTAAAGAAGTATTCACTGCAAAGGTGTAGTTATATATACGATATTCGTGACACTTCTCGCGTGACGTGACGATTGTCGTGTGACTTGACTATCCAATTAATTCCCGGTACTAACGAAATCTCATACAGACTGTAAAGAAGTATTCACTGCAAAGGTGTAGTTATATATACAATTATCGTGACTCTTCTCGCGTGACGTGACGATTGTCGTGTGACTTGACGATCCAATTAATTCCCGGTATGACGAAATCCCATACAGACTCTAAAGAAGTATTTACTGCAAAGGTGTAGTTATATATACGATATTCGTGACACTTCTCGCGTGACGTGACGATTGTCGTGTGACTTGACGATCCAATTAATTCCCAGTACTTACGAAATCCCATACAGACTCTAAAGAAGTATTCACTGCAAAGGTGTAGTTATATATATACACGATATTCGTGACACTTCTCGCGTGACGTGACGATTGTCGTGTGACTTGACGATCCAATTAATTCCCGGTACTAACGAAATCTCATACAGACTGTAAAGAAGTATTCACTGCAAAGGTGTAGTTATATATACGATATTCGTGACACTTCTCGCGTGACGTGACGATTGTCGTGTGACTTGACGATCCAATTAATTCCCGGTATGACGAAATCCCATACAGACTCTAAAGAAGTATTCACTGCAAAGGTGTAGTTATATATACGATATTCGTGACACTTCTCGCGTGACGTGACGATTGTCGTGTGACTTGACTATCCAATTAATTCCCGGTACTAACGAAATCTCATACAGACTGTAAAGAAGTATTCACTGCAAAGGTGTAGTTATATATACAATTATCGTGACTCTTCTCGCGTGACGTGACGATTGTCGTGTGACTTGACGATCCAATTAATTCCCGGTATGACGAAATCCCATACAGACTCTAAAGAAGTATTTACTGCAAAGGTGTAGTTATATATACGATATTCGTGACACTTCTCGCGTGACGTGACGATTGTCGTGTGACTTGACGATCCAATTAATTCCCAGTACTTACGAAATCCCATACAGACTCTAAAGAAGTATTCACTGCAAAGGTGTAGTTATATATATACACGATATTCGTGACACTTCTCGCGTGACGTGACGATTGTCGTGTGACTTGACGATCCAATTAATTCCCGGTATGACGAAATCCCATACAGACTCTAAAGAAGTATTCACTGCAAAGGTGTAGTTATATATACGATATTCGTGACACTTCTCGCGTGACGTGACGATTGTCGTGTGACTTGACGATCCAATTAATTCCCGGTACTTACGAAATCTCATACAGACTGTAAAGAAGTATTCACTGCAAAGGTGTAGTTATATATACGATATTTGTGACACTTCTCGCGTGACGTGACGATTGTCGTGTGACTTGACGATCCAATTAATTCCCGGTATGACGAAATCCCATACGGACTCTAAAGAAGTATTCACTGCAAAGGTGTAGTTATATATACGATATTCGTGACACTTCTCGCGTGACGTGACGATTGTCGTGTGACTTGACGATCCAATTAATTCCCGTTACTTACGAAATCTCATACAGACTGTAAAGAGGTATTCACTGCAAAGGTGTAGTTATATATACGATATTCGTGACACTTCTAGCGTGACGTGACGATTGTCGTGTGACTTGACGATCCAAAAATTCCCGGTACTAACGAAATCTCATACAGACTGTAAAGAAGTATTCACTGCAAAGGTGTAGTTATATATACAATTATCGTGACTCTTCTCGCGTGACGTGACGATTGTCGTGTGACTTGACGATCCAATTAATTCCCGGTATGACGAAATCCCATACAGCCTCTAAAGAAGTATTCACTGCAAAGGTGTAGTTATATATACGATATTCGTGACACTTCTCGCGTGACGTGACGATTGTCGTGTGACTTGACGATCCAATTAATTCCCAGTACTTACGAAATCCCATACAGACTCTAAAGAAGTATTCACTGAAAAGGTGTAGTTATTTATATACACGATATTCGTGACATTTCTCGCGTGACGTGACGATTGTCGTGTGACTTGACGATCCAATTAATTCCCAGTACTTACGAAATCCCATACAGACTCTAAAGAAGTATGCACTGCAAAGGTGTAGTTATATATACGATATTCGTGATACTTCTCACGTGACGTGACGATTGTCGTGTGACTTGACGATCCAATTAATTCCCAGTACTTACGAAATCCCATACAGACTGTAAAGAAGTATTCACTGCAAAGGTGTAGTTATATATACGATATTCGTGACACTTCTCGCGTGACGTGACGATTGTAGTGTGACTTGACGATCCAATTAATTCCCGTTACTTACGAAATCTCATACAGACTGTAAAGAAGTATTCACTGCAAAGGTGTAGTTATATATACGATATTAGTGACACTTCTCGCGTGACGTGACGATTGTCGTGTGACTTGACGATCCAATTAATTCCCAGTACTTACGAAATCCCATACAGACTCTAAATAAGTATTTACTGCAAAGGTGTAGTTATATATACGATATTCGTGACACTTCTCGCGTGACGTGACGATTGTCGTGTGACTTGACGATCCAATTAATTTCCGTTACTTACGAAATCTCTTACAGACTATAAAGAAGTATTCACTGCAAAGGTGTAGTTATATATACAATTATCGTGACTATTCTCGCGTGACGTGACGATTGTCGTGTGACTTGACGATCCAATTAATTCCCGGTATGACGAAATCCCATACAGACTCTAAAGAAGTATTCACTGAAAAGGTGTAGTTATATATATACACGATATTCGTGACACTTCTCGCGTGACGTGACGATTGTCGTGTGACTTGACTATCCAATTAATTCCCGGTACTAACGAAATCTCATACAGACTGTAAAGAAGTATTCACTGCAAAGGTGTAGTTATATATACAATTATCGTGACTCTTCTCGCGTGACGTGACGATTGTCGTGTGACTTGACGATCCAATTAATTCCCGGTATGACGAAATCCCATACAGACTCTAAAGAAGTATTCACTGCAAAGGTGTAGTTATATATACGATATTCGTGACACTTCTCGCGTGACGTGACGATTGTCGTGTGACTTGACGATCCAATTAATTCCCAGTACTTACGACATCCCATACAGACTCTAAAGAAGTATTCACTGCAAAGGTGTAGTTATATATACGATATTCGTGACACTTCTCGCGTGACGTGACGATTGTCGTGTGACTTGACTATCCAATTAATTCCCGGTACTAACGAAATCTCATACAGACTGTAAAGAAGTATTCACTGCAAAGGTGTAGTTATATATACGATATTCGTGACACTTCTCGCGTGACGTGAAGATTGTCGTGAGACTTGACGATCCAATTAATTCCCGGTATGACGAAATCCCATACAGACTCTAAAGAAGTATTCACTGCAAAGGTGTAGTTATATATACGATATTCGTGACACTTCTCGCGTGACGTGACGATTGTCGTGTGACTTGACGATCCAATTAATTCCCAGTACTTACGAAATCCCATACAGACTCTAAAGAAGTATTCACTGAAAAGGTGTAGTTATATATATACACGATATTCGTGACACTTCTCGCGTGACGTGACGATTGTCGTGTGACTTGACGATCCAATTAATTCCCGTTACTTACGAAATCTCATACAGACTGTAAAGAAGTATTCACTGCAAAGGTGTAGTTATATATACGATATTCGTGACACTTCTCGCGTGACGTGACGATTGTCGTGTGACTTGACGATCCAATTAATTCCCGTTACTTACGAAATCTCATACAGACTGTAAAGAAGTATTCACTGCAAAGGTGTAGTTATATATACGATATTCGTGACACTTCTCGCGTGACGTGACGATTGTCGTGTGACTTGACGATCCAATTAATTCCCGGTACTAACGAAATCTCATACAGACTGTAAAGAAGTATTCACTGCAAAGGTGTAGTTATATATACAATTATCGTGACTCTTCTCGCGTGACGTGACGATTGTCGTGTGACTTGACGATCCAATTAATTCCCGGTATGACGAAATCCCATACAGACTCTAAAGAAGTATTTACTGCAAAGGTGTAGTTATATATACGATATTCGTGACACTTCTCGCGTGACGTGACGATTGTCGTGTGACTTGACGATCCAATTAATTCCCAGTACTTACGAAATCCCATACAGACTCTAAAGAAGTATTCACTGCAAAGGTGTAGTTATATATATACACGATATTCGTGACACTTCTCGCGTGACGTGACGATTGTCGTGTGACTTGACGATCCAATTAATTCCCGGTATGACGAAATCCCATACAGACTCTAAAGAAGTATTCACTGCAAAGGTGTAGTTATATATACGATAGTCGTGACACTTCTCGCGTGACGTGACGATTGTCGTGTGACTTGACGATCCAATTAATTCCCGGTACTTACGAAATCTCATACAGACTGTAAAGAAGTATTCACTGCAAAGGTGTAGTTATATATACGATATTCGTGACACTTCTCGCGTGACGTGACGATTGTCGTGTGACTTGACGATCCAATTAATTCCCGGTATGACGAAATCCCATACAGACTCTAAAGAAGTATTCACTGCAAAGGTGTAGTTATATATACGATATTCGTGACACTTCTCGCGTGACGTGACGATTGTCGTGTGACTTGACTATCCAATTAATTCCCGGTACTAACGAAATCTCATACAGACTGTAAAGAAGTATTCACTGCAAAGGTGTAGTTATATATACAATTATCGTGACTCTTCTCGCGTGACGTGACGATTGTCGTGTGACTTGACGATCCAATTAATTCCCGGTATGACGAAATCCCATACAGACTCTAAAGAAGTATTCACTGCAAAGGTGTAGTTATATATACGATATTCGTGACACTTCTCGCGTGACGTGACGATTGTCGTGTGACTTGACGATCCAATTAATTCCCAGTACTTACGAAATCCCATACAGACTCTAAAGAAGTATTCACTGCAAAGGTGTAGTTATATATACGATATTCGTGACACTTCTCGCGTGACGGGACGATTGTCGTGTGACTTGACTATCCAATTAATTCCCGGTACTAACGAAATCTCATACAGACTGTAAAGAAGTATTCACTGCAAAGGTGTAGTTATATATACGATATTCGTGACACTTCTCGCGAGACGTGAAGATTGTCGTGAGACTTGACGATCCAATTAATTCCCGGTATGACGAAATCCCATACAGACTCTAAAGAAGTATTCACTGCAAAGGTGTAGTTATATATACGATATTCGTGACACTTCTCGCGTGACGTGACGATTGTCGTGTGACTTGACTATCCAATTAATTCCCGGTACTAACGAAATCTCATACAGACTGTAAAGAAGTATTCACTGCAAAGGTGTAGTTATATATACAATTATCGTGACTCTTCTCGCGTGACGTGACGATTGTCGTGTGACTTGACGATCCAATTAACTCCCGGTATGACGAAATCTCATACAGACTGTAAAGAAGTATTCACTGCAAAGGTGTAGGTTATATATACGATATTCGTGACACTTCTCGCGTGACGTGACGATTGTCGTGTGACTTGACGATCCAATTAATTCCCGGTACTAACGAAACCCCATACAGACTCTAAAGAAGTATTCACTGCAAAGGTGTAGTTATATATACGATATTCGTGACACTTCTCGCGTGACGTGACGATTGTCGTGTGACTTGACGATCCAATTAATTCCCAGTACTTACGAAATCCCATACAGACTCTAAAGAAGTATTCACTGAAAAGGTGTAGTTATATATATACACGATATTCGTGACACTTCTCGCGTGACGTGACGATTGTCGTGTGACTTGACGATCCAATTAATTCCCGTTACTTACGAAATCTCATACAGACTGTAAAGAAGTATTCACTGCAAAGGTGTAGTTATATATACGATATTCGTGACACTTCTCGCGTGACGTGACGATTGTCGTGTGACTTGACGATCCAATTAATTCCCGTTACTTACGAAATCTCATACAGACTGTAAAGAAGTATTCACTGCAAAGGTGTAGTTATATATACGATATTCGTGACACTTCTCGCGTGACGTGACGATTGTCGTGTGACTTGACGATCCAATTAATTCCCGGTACTAACGAAATCTCATACAGACTGTAAAGAAGTATTCACTGCAAAGGTGTAGTTATATATACAATTATCGTGACTCTTCTCGCGTGACGTGACGATTGTCGTGTGACTTGACGATCCAATTAATTCCCGGTATGACGAAATCCCATACAGACTCTAAAGAAGTATTTACTGCAAAGGTGTAGTTATATATACGATATTCGTGACACTTCTCGCGTGACGTGACGATTGTCGTGTGACTTGACGATCCAATTAATTCCCAGTACTTACAAAATCCCATACAGACTCTAAAGAAGTATTCACTGCAAAGGTGTAGTTATATATATACACGATATTCGTGACACTTCTCGCGTGACGTGACGATTGTCGTGTGACTTGACGATCCAAATAATTCCCGGTATGACGAAATCCCATACAGACTCTAAAGAAGTATTCACTGCAAAGGTGTAGTTATATATACGATATTCGTGACACTTCTCGCGTGACGTGACGATTGTCGTGTGACTTGACGATCCAATTAATTCCCAGTACTTACGAAATCCCATACAGACTCTAAAGAAGTATTCACTGCAAAGGTGTAGTTATATATACGATATTCGTGACACTTCTCGCGTGACGTGACGATTGTCGTGTGACTTGACTATCCAATTAATTCCCGGTACTAACGAAATCTCATACAGACTGTAAAGAAGTATTCACTGCAAAGGTGTAGTTATATATACGATATTCGTGACACTTCTCGCGTGACGTGAAGATTGTCGTGAGACTTGACGATCCAATTAATTCCCGGTATGACGAAATCCCATACAGACTCTAAAGAAGTATTCACTGCAAAGGTGTAGTTATATATACGATATTCGTGACACTTCTCGCGTGACGTGACGATTGTCGTGTGACTTGACTATCCAATTAATTCCCGGTACTAACGAAATCTCATACAGACTGTAAAGAAGTATTCACTGCAAAGGTGTAGTTATATATACAATTATCGTGACTCTTCTCGCGTGACGTGACGATTGTCGTGTGACTTGACGATCCAATTAATTCCCGGTATGACGAAATCCCATACAGACTCTAAAGAAGTATTTACTGCAAAGGTGTAGTTATATATACGATATTCGTGACACTTCTCGCGTGACGTGACGATTGTCGTGTGACTTGACGATCCAATTAATTCCCAGTACTTACGAAATCCCATACAGACTCTAAAGAAGTATTCACTGCAAAGGTGTAGTTATATATATACACGATATTCGTGACACTTCTCGCGTGACGTGACGATTGTCGTGTGACTTGACGATCCAATTAATTCCCGGTACTAACGAAATCTCATACAGACTGTAAAGAAGTATTCACTGCAAAGGTGTAGTTATATATACGATATTCGTGACACTTCTCGCGTGACGTGACGATTGTCGTGTGACTTGACGATCCAATTAATTCCCGGTATGACGAAATCCCATACAGACTCTAAAGAAGTATTCACTGCAAAGGTGTAGTTATATATACGATATTCGTGACACTTCTCGCGTGACGTGACGATTGTCGTGTGACTTGACTATCCAATTAATTCCCGGTACTAACGAAATCTCATACAGACTGTAAAGAAGTATTCACTGCAAAGGTGTAGTTATATATACAATTATCGTGACTCTTCTCGCGTGACGTGACGATTGTCGTGTGACTTGACGATCCAATTAATTCCCGGTATGACGAAATCCCATACAGACTCTAAAGAAGTATTCACTGCAAAGGTGTAGTTATATATACGATATTCGTGACACTTCTCGCGTGACGTGACGATTGTCGTGTGACTTGACGATCCAATTAATTCCCGGTACTTACGAAATCTCATACAGACTGTAAAGAAGTATTCACTGCAAAGGTGTAGTTATATATACGATATTTGTGACACTTCTCGCGTGACGTGACGATTGTCGTGTGACTTGACGATCCAATTAATTCCCGGTATGACGAAATCCCATACGGACTCTAAAGAAGTATTCACTGCAAAGGTGTAGTTATATATACGATATTCGTGACACTTCTCGCGTGACGTGACGATTGTCGTGTGACTTGACTATCCAATTAATTCCCGGTACTAACGAAATCTCATACAGACTGTAAAGAAGTATTCACTGCAAAGGTGTAGTTATATATACAATTATCGTGACTCTTCTCGCGTGACGTGACGATTGTCGTGTGACTTGACGATCCAATTAATTCCCGGTATGACGAAATCCCATACAGACTCTAAAGAAGTATTCACTGCAAAGGTGTAGTTATATATACGATATTCGTGACACTTCTCGCGTGACGTGACGATTGTCGTGTGACTTGACGATCCAATTAATTCCCGGTACTTACGAAATCTCATACAGACTGTAAAGAAGTATTCACTGCAAAGGTGTAGTTATATATACGATATTTGTGACACTTCTCGCGTGACGTGACGATTGTCGTGTGACTTGACGATCCAATTAATTCCCGGTATGACGAAATCCCATACGGACTCTAAAGAAGTATTCACTGCAAAGGTGTAGTTATATATACGATATTCGTGACACTTCTCGCGTGACGTGACGATTGTCGTGTGACTTGACTATCCAATTAATTCCCGGTACTAACGAAATCTCATACAGACTGTAAAGAAGTATTCACTGCAAAGGTGTAGTTATATATACAATTATCGTGACTCTTCTCGCGTGACGTGACGATTGTCGTGTGACTTGACGATCCAATTAATTTCCGGTATGACGAAATCCCATACAGACTCTAAAGAAGTATTCACTGCAAAGGTGTAGTTATATATACGATATTCGTGACACTTCTCGCGTGACGTGACGATTGTCGTGTGACTTGACGATCCAATTAATTCCCAGTACTTACGAAATCCCATACAGACTCTAAAGAAGTATTCACTGCATAGGTGTAGTTATATATACGATATTCGTGACACTTCTCGCGTGACGTGACGATTGTCGTGTGACTTGACTATCCAATTAATTCCCGGTACTAACGAAATCTCATACAGACTGTAAAGAAGTATTCACTGCAAAGGTGTAGTTATATATACGATATTCGTGACACTTCTCGCGTGACGTGAAGATTGTCGTGAGACTTGACGATCCAATTAATTCCCGGTATGACGAAATCCCATACAGACTCTAAAGAAGTATTCACTGCAAAGGTGTAGTTATATATACGATATTCGTGACACTTCTCGCGTGACGTGACGATTGTCGTGTGACTTGACTATCCAATTAATTCCCGGTACTTACGAAATCTCATACAGACTGTAAAGAAGTATTCACTGCAAAGGTGTAGTTATATATACGATATTCGTGACACTTCTCGCGTGACGTGACGATTGTCGTGTGACTTGACTATCCAATTAATTCCCGGTACTAACGAAATCTCATACAGACTGTAAAGAAGTATTAACTGCAAAGGTGTAGTTATATATACGATATTCGTGACACTTCTCGCGTGACGTGACGATTGTCGTGTGACTTGACTATCCAATTAATTCCCGGTACTTACGAAATCTCATACAGACTGTAAAGAAGTATTCACTGCAAAGGTGTAGTTATATATACGATATTCGTGACACTTCTCGCGTGACGTGACGATTGTCGTGTGACTTGACTATCCAATTAATTCCCGGTACTAACGAAATCTCATACAGACTGTAAAGAAGTATTAACTGCAAAGGTGTAGTTATATATACGATATTCGTGACACTTCTCGCGTGACGTGACGATTGTCGTGTGACTTGACTATCCAATTAATTCCCGGTACTTACGAAATCTCATACAGACTGTAAAGAAGTATTCACTGCAAAGGTGTAGTTATATATACGATATTCGTGACACTTCTCGCGTGACGTGACGATTGTCGTGTGACTTGACTATCCAATTAATTCCCGGTACTAACGAAATCTCATACAGACTGTAAAGAAGTATTCACTGCAAAGGAGTAGTTATATATACGATATTCGTGACACTTCTCGCGTGACGTGACGATTGTCGTGTGACTTGACTATCCAATTAATTCCCGGTACTTACGAAATCTCATACAGACTGTAAAGAAGTATTCACTGCAAAGGTGTAGTTATATATACGATATTCGTGACACTTCTCGCGTGACGTGACGATTGTCGTGTGACTTGACTATCCAATTAATTCCCGGTACTAACGAAATCTCATACAGACTGTAAAGAAGTATTCACTGCAAAGGTGTAGTTATATATACGATATTCGTGACACTTCTCGCGTGACGTGAAGATTGTCGTGAGACTTGACGATCCAATTAATTCCCGGTATGACGAAATCCCATACAGACTCTAAAGAAGTATTCACTGCAAAGGTGTAGTTATATATACGATATTCGTGACACTTCTCGCGTGACGTGACGATTGTCGTGTGACTTGACTATCCAATTAATTCCCGGTACTTACGAAATCTCATACAGACTGTAAAGAAGTATTCACTGCAAAGGTGTAGTTATATATACGATATTCGTGACACTTCTCGCGTGACGTGACGATTGTCGTGTGACTTGACGATCCAATTAATTCCCGGTATGACGAAATCCCATACAGACTCTAAAGAAGTATTCACTGCAAAGGTGTAGTTATATATACGATATTCGTGACACTTCTCGCGTGACGTGACGATTGTCGTGTGACTTGACGATCCAATTAATTCCCGGTATGACGAAACCCCATACAGACTCTAAAGAAGTATTCACTGCAAAGGTGTAGTTATATATCCGATATTCGTGACACTTCTCGAGTGACGTGACGATTGTCGCGTGACTTGACGATCCAATTAATTCCCAGTACTTACGAAATCTCATACAGACTGTAAAGAAGTATTCACTGCAAAGGTGTAGTTATATATACGATATACGTGACACTTCTCGCGTGACGTGACGATTGTCGTGTGACTTGACGTTACGATTAATTCACTCCATCTACGAACTAACGTAGAACTTTGTAAGAAGTATTTACTGCAAAGGTGTTGACATATATATATATATATATATATATATATATATATATATATATATATATATATAAATACGATTATCTTATAACATTTGTTAGTCGTCATTCCGAATATTGATATACTAAATAATAAATGTAAGACTTACCGTCTAACGTATTCTGATTTCGTCGTTTATACGACGGCCGTTTCGGCTAGGTTAGGTTAGGTTAGGTTAGGCTAGGCTAGGTTAGGTTAGGTTAGGTTAGGTTAGGTTAGGCTAGGTTAGGTTAGGTTAGGTTAGGTTAGGTTAGGTTAGGTTAGGTTAGGTTAGGCTAGGTTAGGTTAGGAGAGGTTATGTTAGGTTAGGTTAGGTTAGGTTAGGCTAGGTTAGGTTAGGTTAGTTTAGGTTAGGTTAGGTTAGGTTAGGCTAGGTTAGGTTAGGTTAGGTTAAGTTAGGTTAGGTGACTGTTTAGTATCAGTCATCTGTTGTCTGTACAGTGTTCTACAGTCCAAACACGTGGATCGATTTTATATGGGCTTATTTTGTCCATATCTCTAGACGTTTTAATTTTTACGCAAACTCAAAATTTCCTTGTTACTGCCTATAAGACAAAAACAAACAAATAAAAAGTTTCTCAATAACGACTATAACGACAATGATTACATTTTGCTCAAGCGTATACTTTAAAGAACCAAATCAAACTCGTTGGTCAATATCTCTCCAACAATGCCGATTCGTGAGTTATTGGTTTTATAAAAACAATTCGACCATGGAGTATAAAATACGTTATTTCTCAAAATTAGTTCTACCAATTTAGTTGAAATTTTAGTAAAATGTATTGATCCTAATCCGTCTATAAAATAACAAGTAAAAACTATTGCGGTTCAGGAATAATTGACCAAAATAAAAATGAATCTCGAAGTCGTTATTAAATGACTGGATTTTAAATCGTCTATTTACTTTGATGTACAACAGTAGCAATTTTAATTTTTTTGACAGGGTCATTGTTAAATTTATTTTTTTCATTGACAACTACTGAAATAAATTTTGATGATGAAAGTTTTGATTATTGTTTTTGTGGTTTTGAGGTGAATATAAAAGTTTGAACAATGTTTACTTTATTTTTCTCACACTTTAACTAAACGTATATTCGTATTAGTGATACTTTCGTGTAGAGAATGAAACTTTTTTGAACTAAGTCCCTTCGTTGATTCCAATATCATTTCCAAATGAACAACGAATTATAAACGAAACATAAAAACAATTAAGCAATAAAATTTTCATCTGCATAAGTAATAAATTAGTCGTTTCGAATTTTAACAGTTTCGAATAACAATAAGCTATATAAATCGTTAACTTTTGCGAGATGTAAACAATAAATCATGAATAAAGTAAGCGCTATACAGTAGGTACTGTTAAGATACAAAATATTCAGACCCAATTGTCAGACTTTAACAGTAAAACATAAAAACTGTTTAGCTTTGCGAAATATAAGCAACGAATCACAACACAACGCGAACCCCTACAAACAAAATCAGCACTTTATAAGTTAGTTAACTTAAAAATAACTTATAACAGTTGTTATAACATCTCAAACCAACAACAAAATAAATATAATTTCCATAATGCCTTGTGACTGCTTTGGTAATTATTTCTATATTAGTAGTTACGTCAAGCAGTCTATTTTGGATATTTTCTTTGTTACATCTGTTTCGGTACTATCATACCATCATCAGACAACAAAACACTTTGAACATGTAAACACTTATACACAATAGACAAAAACATAATACGGATTGGTACTACCAAATTACCGTATACGTCAAATTTAAAATAATGTTTATCTGGTCACATCCTGCTCTTGCTGTAGATCTGTAAGTTGTTAAATACAGTAAGTGTGACTATATAAACATTATTTTTAATTTGACGTATACGGTAATTCGGTAGTACCAATCCGTATTATTTTTGTGTTCATTGTGTATTAGTGTTTACATGTTCAAAGTGTTTTGTTGTCTGATGATTGTATGATAGTACCGAAACAGCTGAAACAAAGTAAATATCCAAAATAGACTACTTGACGTAAGTACTGATATAGAAATAACAAAATAAAAGGTATTTGAGAATGTAAACAGTTTAATAATGTGAGATACAATCATCAATCACAACACAGCGTGAATCCGCACAAATAAAGTAAGCACTATATAAGTTAACCTAAAAATAATTTTCAACAGCTGTTATAAATTCTCAAACAAAATAATAAAATAAAATGTATTTGAGAATTTATAACAGACGTTTCAAATTTTTTTTGATATAAAACATGTTATTTACCCATAACAGGCATGTTATTTAAATGATAAATTTATTACAAAACAAGTGTTCCCAATCTAAATTAACGATTTTCAGCAAATATGGAGGTAACGCTGTTTAATTTGACATTTTAATCATTAAAATCGCACCTACAGTAAAGAAATTCGGATCTGGTGCAGAAATTCCTTAGCGATTTGTTTTTCTTGTTGTTTAAAAGCAAAAAATCACTCGGTCATCATTCCCTTATAAAAAAAAAATGAATAAAAAGAAAACAAATAAAGACTCCTAGGCTACAAATACTAAAATAGGGTCGGGGTCGGAAAATAATAAGAGTTGGTTAAGAGAGACCTGATAGGAAAGATGAAAGAAAGGAATTGAACCCGATACTACATGATAAAAGATGTAGATCCAGCTAGGGTACCTCAGGATTGCCAAGTCCGTACTCACTAGAGTGGGTCTCTAAGAGTAAAATTTATGTTAATATTCAGACAGCTGGAGTAACCTACTGAACTCTCAGTGCAAGTTTTAGTAAATAGTGTCATTTAAAATAGGAAAAACATACCAAATCATGTGACACAACAGAAAACATAAATATTATGATGATAACCTTTCATGAATATAGTTGTTTAACTCATCCTAACCTTACCTCAACTTTACTTTATCATCAACAAATCAATCATTTCTAATGAATCATGTTATGAAAGTGATATTATATGGTAACATATATTAAAATGATTTACATGTCCAAGAAAGTCTTTAGTTCATTTAGTTTTATTATAAATGGCTTATTTGTTTTATTGGAACATTTCACTCAGATGAAAAATTAAAACTCCACTTTCTTCATCACCTACATACTGTCGAGATCTAATTACGAGCTAAAAATTGTGATGATATGTCAAATAGTTTTTGAGATACGTTTGTTAAATTTAAATTCAACTCTCTGCCAATCATTTCGTTGGCTCTGCTTCGAAAAATTGTTTATGAATGTCCCAAATGACTTCAATGTAGAGGATTAATCACGTAAACTATTGATCCTATGAAAATCTTTAAATGAGAAACTTCATTACTTTTCAATGAGTTTAAAACTCTATTTTGTAAAATTTTCCAATTGCTATCGCAGTCGTTTGGGAGATGAAAACGGTCAAACACTGTCAAAAATGTTAAAATGTATGCTTATAATTATATTTACATTGAAAGATTGAGAAAAGGTTGTTAAACTTTTTCAATAAAAATAATTTCTTTAGTATTAAATAGTTTGGGTTTAGAGAGAAATTGAAAACAAAGGATGCATTACTGCAATTCATGAGCCTGGTCTATACTGGTATAAATGAAGGTAAATATTGCTCGGGTATTTTTGTAGATGAAATGAAGGCTTTTGATACAGAGGATCGCTATATTCTATTAACTCAAATGTTTGACTCTGGAATCAGAGGAGTTGCTTTACATTGGTTTCTCTCATATCTAAATAATATCCCATTATGTTTGCTTATAGCCCAACTGGATTGTTAATAATTAATTACTATTTAATTACCTTGTATTGAGGTGTTACTGTCGAACAATCCTTAATTGTAGTTTGCACTATCTTATATGACGCGTTTCGACTATTTGTCAGTCATTTTCAAATATAAAAACACATATAAACACTTAACAACACATATTAATTCACATTTAAAAACACGATTAAAAACATACATATACGGACGACGCGCGTTGTCAGTGACCGTTCTCGTTGACTCACGATCGTCAATTCAATATTCTCTTTGCGTTGGTGGTGCACACAAAATTATATAGCCTTGAGTTCGAAGACAAAGTATATTATTTTCAAAATTACGCGAAACTCTTTGTTTGCAGAACCTCTGAAGTACCACTTTATAAATTGTAACTCAAGTAAATGTACTAACCTTCCTATAGAACAAGAATATTTGATCATTTCAAACATTTAGGTTTGTTAGTTGATTCAAGAGTGACGTGGAAAATCACATAATCAATTTTAAAAAAAAAATCAATACATTCGAGTATGTTACATGCTAAAATATTTATGCAATAGTAAAAAAATTTTAAACTATTTATTATGCTCTTATGAATTCAAAATTAGAGTTTGGCTTTCCAGTTTGGGGCGGGGCGTATTAACAACGTTGGTTTTTATCTGTCTAAAAATTAGTTATTTCAATTTTAGTCCTGCATTGTTACTATTACTATATGCAATTAAATTTTTAACTTGGTACAACAATGAGAAGTACAGAAATCTCTCAAAAATACATTAACCTTCAAATTTTATTAAATCAAAAAACTTTAACTCCTAGACTAATGTGTTTATCAAAAAAATCCAAAAATAAATTAGTCTTAAAATCTGAAATTTACCATACAAAACAATTTGTTATACTTTTAAATATTCAAATTTTAAAAAGTTCAAGCAGTATTGGTAACTGTTGATCCTAAGAAAATGGTGGAACTTAAACTTTAAAGTAACTTTAAATGGTGACAATTCGTTATTTTTCGTATAATTTAAAAACTTACAAACTGGCAGCTAACTTTAAAATTCTTTACGGAGATTAAAATTGTTTGTTGCAACAATTTTAAAATGTAAATAGCCATATTCTAGGAAGTGAAAATACCAATGCACGACTAAAATTAATATCTTATTGTGAAACAGATAAAACCTGTTTATAATTTACAGTATATTTGAGATAATTTATATATTTCGTGTTTTTTTTTCCTTTAATTTTAGAACTCCATTGGTATTTCCACTTCCTAGACTATTCCAAACTTATTGTAAGAAATGAAAAATCGTATCCAAAAAAATGCATCAAATTTCAAATTTTCAAAAATTTCAAGTGTTTAACTTCTAAATTAGTGAGTTTTTTTTAACTAAAGAAAAAAAGGTTTTAAATTTTTGTATAAAACCTAAAAACATAATAAAAATAACGGATTTTAAAGTTAGTCGGCGTATTGTAAAACTTCGATATATTTAAAAGTTGAGAAAACTAACTTTTAATTTTATGAAAACTAAGGAAGGTCAATTTAAGGTTTATCTTAGGATCAATAGTTTAAGAGATACCTATAGTGTTCACGATAAGATATCACTCTATATGTTCTGTATTCTTTATATTTATCACCAAACCCCACAACCGAATTAAGTTTCCAAACATGTTTTTATTCCTTTTAAAAATAAAATAGTTGCCAAAGACATAACACACTGCAAGTTTAAAAGTAAAATTCCATTCACTCAAATGGTAAAAACACGCAAATATACGTGAAAAGAAATTCACCAAACATTTCTCTTTCTGTCATACATTTCGCTTACTGAGGTAAAAGTAATTTGCATATATAATATAAGGCATTCAGCGGTCGATAAATTGAAATCCAATATTTACACTTCAGTGCCTTGCTACTTTAGTTTAACACTTAGACCTGCCACAGCTAATATAGTCCTCAACCCCTATTCTCTCACACTCTAATGTCTACTGTTATTATATTACGTACTTTGCCAAATGGACTACACTGTAACACTGCTTCTTTTTTGTTTTATATTTTATTAAAATATTACTTTATGTAATTAATTCAAACATTGTTCTTTGCAACTGCAGTATAAGTTTAATCTACTACATAATATCTATATCATATATTTTTTTTAAATAGATACAGAATGACGAAAGAAACTAGCAACTTGTTTTAGTAGTGACGTGGGGATGAAATCCACTGCAATCTCTAGAGATCTATTGTGCCCCACTACTTCCCCTGTTTATAGAAGCTTCTCACAACCTTAACTCCTTTAGTAAGTCCTTTACATCAATCTGGTACCCTTCCAGACTTCTCTTGTATGCATTACTGCACCACATTTGACTAATAGGTGGTGTCTTGTTACCTCCCCCTTCGCAGAATCTGCGGGTCCTAATTTTTTTTTATTCTGAGCTTTTCAATGTTTTACCTAATCTACGATATTCCTACAGAAGCACCTGCGTTTTCTTGAAGCTTCTTTCGCTCCAACCCTTTTGCTATACGTTGTGACTTGTCCTGAGCTAGTGATTTTACTCCTGCACCACTCAGGCCTCTTATCAATGAGTCATATATCCGACCAGATTGTCCTAGTGGCGGGAGTGGTGAGTTCCTTTTTCCGTATTTCTGAGGTCTTTCTGTCCTGTATCCCTCTCTCGTTGGATGCTTCTTCTAACAGGAGTACGGTTCCTCTTGAGTCGCCTGTTTGATCTTTTACTCCACTCTTTGTTCCGTGATAACCATTACGCAGGGAATGCTCTATCGTATCAGCACGTTGTGTTGCAGATAGGAAAAAGATGGTCCACCCGGTTATAGTGCCGCTTAGTGGGGTAAGGCTAAGTGTAGTAATTGGTCGCCAAGTTTATCACAGACTCCATATACGACAACCTTTTCACTCCACCAGTACAGGTAGCTTTACACCTTAAGGTTGCGCTACAAACAGTAGCAAGGGGTGTAAGTTGAGAAAGATCTAACTAAATAGATCAAGACATGGAAGTGAGAAGTAGTCCAGGTCACAAGGAAGGCTTCAGTACAACATCTGAGAGACTGTTTGCAGTGAATATCTACTGTGCATGGGTTCACCAACCCCACGGCCACCACTTCCTTTTAACTTTGTTGATATGATAGCTAGAGGGGCACATCTGAGAACCTCAATTTTCAATTTTGAGCTTCAGGATCAATTTAAACTTTAAAATATGACGGTTTTTTAAACAACTCGAAGAGATAAGAAACATCAGTTGTGGAACAATTTTTGAAAATCTTTAACTAAAATAGCTGTCGTTTACATAAATGTATTAAGATAACGAAAAAGGAAATTTGACATTCCCATCTTAACTTTAATATTGTTTAAGAATCTACTTAGGTAAACAGGGCTACCTCAAAAATTCATAATTTTAGGTTAGGAAGGGGACGACTTAAAGAGATGTATTGTCGTGTAATATCTTATTTCAAAGATCTTGGTGAGACGAGATAAATGTCAAATTCTCATCAAATAAACAAAAACAGAAGTCAAAATCTTGATCTTATTGAGATAGGTGAAAAATTAACGTAATTTTCTTTGTTTTTTTTAACGAAACCTTCTTAAATGTTAATTTTTATTTCGAAGAAATTTCGTTGTTACAAATTGCTGTTTTTTACCTCAAAGTAAAGGTTCAAACCAGTTTATTGGTCATTTACCCAGTATACGAAGTATATGACACGTTTGGTAATCACATAAAATAGGACTCATTTTTTGGCTGATTTTCACAAAGTTATTTCAACACCCCTTTCGTCCTTACTCGTTGTTGTTGTCGTAATCAAGATGGCGACCACAAACATTATTTGAGGATCGTAACATTTGGTATAAAGCACTATAGTTTACTCATATACAACCCTACTGAAAGTTAAAAAATTGCAAAATGGCTGACTTTTTAAACAGTTTTCTTCATATAATGCTACTCTACCTTTCTACGATGACAAAACTTCTAACCCTGACCTATGCACCCTAATATTCGTTATACAATATCCGACAGGGCCGAGTTTCTTACAAGAGCGTAGCGTTCTTCATATGATACAGCCTTGAGGGCCAAGATACTGACACAAGCGAAGCGAGTGGAGACTTTTTAATAAATACACGTCAGGGCTGGCCTACATCATGAAAGTACTGATATACACAATTACGAGGTTCAGAAAACCTGTCTAAAACTAACACTCTACTAGTTAAGACTCTTTGATCTACCAATATAATTTAACATCCTATAAGGTCCAAGAAACCAAAGTTTGGGTTATACATATAAGAGATCTTCTTGTATTATTTTGTATGGATGGGCTGTGTAAATACAATTGTAAAACCTTTCTCCTTATTAAAAAAACCTTCTTAATATATTTTTTTTTTTTTTTTCATGAAATTTTTATGTTAACAATTTTGTACCTCAAATTAAATGTCTAAGCAAATTGGTTCAATTTGTACTTTTAGATCATTCTGTCTCCAATTATTAAAATACAACCCTGGTGGAACTCTGGTTTTTAACAGAGCTCAATTAGTATTCTAATAGGATGGAGATCCTCCTCATTTTTACGTGAATTTTTTTAACATTATGATGTCGGTTCTTTGATGTTGGGAGTTATTTTAATGACCCTATAAAAAGAAATCTAATGGATTAAGGTTAGGCGACCGAGCTGGAGATTCGACAGGGTTAGGACAGGGTTCAGGTGCAAGATCGAATCTCCACCACGGTCGCCTAACCTTAATCCGTTAGATTTCTTTTTATAGGGTCATTTAAAATAACTCCCTACATCACAGAACCGACATCATTTGAAGATTCAATAAGCAGAATTGAAACAGTAAGTTATAGCATTATGAATATTATAGGGAGGCTATTCGATTATGAATTGCTTCAAAGTTTTTAATCATTTTTAAAATTAAATTGATAAATATAACTACCCTCGTGGTACTAACCCAGCCCCACCATACAAAGTAATGCAAACAGATCATCTAAATGTAATAACCAAAAGTTGATTTCTTGAACCTTGTATAATATGTTAAATATTATTGGTAGATCAAAGGGTCTTGCCCAGTAAGGTAAGTTTGCTTGTAACAGTTGTTACACAGGTTTTCTGACCCTTGTAATTGTGTCTGTCACTACTTTCTTCTAATAAAATGTAGTGTTCATAACTTAATGAAAAGACCATTTAACCCTAACTGATTTTAAAATGGCGATTGATTGAAATGTTAAGGGCTAATATTCGTATTGTAAATTTATTGATTTTACAACAACTTCACTAGAAAATAAAGCATTATTTTTTAATATCAAGACTCATTGTGATAACTAACAATTATCGTTGTTTATTAGGTAGTGTCATTTTCAGAATAAAACATTATTTTGTTTCTAGTACAATTTTTGTAAAGTAACTAGTAGGGTTTCTAGATAATGGGCCTCAAAACGTATATAAATTACAATTAAATTGGTGATAATAGTTAGGTTAACATTTTTTTATTAAGATCTGAGTAATACATTTTATTACTTTTACAAAATATTATCAAAATTAAAAATAGTTTGATTTTAGGTTAATCTTTGCTATTGTAGACAACTACCAAGAAAGATTTTTTTCATACTTTTCACGATAATTTGATTATCTTTTGAGCTGCAGGAAAATAAAAAACTATTGTTTGTTATTAAAAAAGGATTTTTTTTATTTCTTGTAATTGTTTGTAAAGTTGATGATTTTTAAGATATTATAAATTTTAAACAGCATTTTGAAATTTGATGAATTCAAAAAATTATATTTTAAGAAATTTTGGAGATATAGGTATGTAAGACATTTTAAAAGTTTCATAACAATATCTTCAAAAGTTTTCGAAATATAATTTTTTTATAAAAAGAACAAAATGACGTATTACAGTTAAACTAAGCCAAAATCGACAAAAAGTTACTGAACATTTTTGACTTATGTTTACATGTAGAAACCGATTCTGCATAGCCCGTAAAGGTTTTTTTATACATCCTGTATATATAAATAATATTGTCTTGTTACTACTCACGTATTTATCATCTGAAGTACAGAAATAAAATTGTCGAATTTTTCACGAAAATTTCTATTTACGCTCAAAATTTTCATTAAACAATTTAAGTTGAATCCTAACAGTCAAAAATACACCGCAAATACATTTAACCGGATCAAAAAACTCGTTTGTAAAAACAACAATCTAAACGGAAAATGAATCCGGGTTGAAGAATAGAATAAAAGTGTCAATGTGTTTAAAACGATTTCTTGGAAACACTCTTGGGATTACATGTTATCTGTGATTTGAGGGTTTTTGCATAGATAAAAAAATATATATATATTCTGTGTGATGGAATGTGTGTCCATAATACTATGGAGTTTCAGCAATACATGTGCACGTGATATGTCAATTGAGTGAAAATTTACATTCACTCATGACAACAAGTAGTAGCGTAATAATAGGAAGTACATCATGATACTACCCATATTGTCCAGGAAAAAACATGACTTGTATTTTTTATGAATTGTAAGTTAAGAGGGTTACATGTAGAATTTAATACTACAAATTTTATATACAGAGTGTTTAAAAAAAACCTTTCAGGACTTTGGGATATAATTCCTCATACAAAATGGAAGAAAAACGTTCATATGAAGGAATGTCCTAAAACATTTAGTTTTCCGTCTATCTGTCTGTATGTGTTTTTTACTTAATACGTTATATCTTAGGAACCTCTAAAGATATCAACTTCAATCTTGGTACGTGCATTACATTTAATAACAACCATTTTGGTGTGGAATATCAAATTTATATGCTTTGTACCATTTCAAAATGGCGGCCATTTAAAATTTCTAAATGTCAATATCTCAAAATCCGCAAATTTTACAATATATTTACAAGAGACAAATGAGTTGCTAAATTTTATATCCCAAATGAAGGTGCATAAATTATTAACATTACATGATTATTAATTGATTTGCAAATATATGGAAATGACTTAATGCGAATTTAGCGGTATTAATGGCAAAATGTCATGTTTCTAGTTCGAAAAATAACAATAGCTCAATTATAATTATGGAATCTTAATAATTTTGCGCCTTTATTAAGGAGATAAAATTTAGCAACATTTTTGACTATTGTAAATATTTTGTAAAATTTGCAGATTTTGAGATATTGAGATTTAGAAATTTTAAATGGCCACCATTTTGAAATGGTACAAAGTATAAACTTGATATTCAATACCAAAATGTGTCTTATTAGATGTAATACATGTACCAAGATTGAAGTTGATATCTTCAGAGGTTCCTAAAATATAACGTATAAAGTAAAAATCACAAACAGAGAGATAAACGGGAAAGTAAACGTTTTAAGACAAACCTTCATATGAACCTTTTTTTTCTTTCTTTTGTGTGAAATCATATCCCAAAGTCCTGAAATGTTCAACCAATCATTTGTCATCATTTGTGTATAAAAATTAATGCACAACGTTTCGGTAGTATTAATCTATTTCCCGTTATCAAGTTATAAACCTATAGCATAGAAGTGACAAACACAAACATTGCCTACTAGGATGTTTGATGACCTGAGGCCACAGATTTACTAAATCTATAACCTAAGAAAGGAACCCTAAGACGAACCTCAACCATTAAAATTAAATACAAACCTGTTGAGAAAATAAAACACCAGACACAAGGTACAAGAAGTACAGCAAATAACGACTGTTAAAATGGTGGTTCCAAGAGAAACTGTCCTAACTGTTAATCAGGATGAACAACCTTTTGCGTCCTCTTTCAAAAGTTTAGTCCAATATCGCGTCATTACTCCCATTTGAGATTTAAGTGGTAAATTTTCACCTTTATTTAGAGTAGAAGAGTTTTCTTTTCCGACTGTTAATTCAGTTTTTATTAACATAACCCACAATTACCACTTTTGAGGGGCAGGGTGGTGTTTTTGGAAAATTGTGAAATAGAAACATAGGTCGTGTGATACCTCATTTTAAAGGTCTCTCTTTTCTGAACATTTAGGAGCAAAAAAATTGTTATTTTTTCATTACTGTACAGAGTGTGACGAAATATTTTTTTTTTTTTTAGGTTTTAGCAGGAAATGTGACTGCCAGCTCCCTAAGAAAGATAGGGCAAACAATTTTTTTTCCTAGTTTTACAAGAACACACCCTTTCAGGAGATATGGGGTAGTATGGACTTCTATGTAGTTTTCAAATTTTTAATAAATTTCAATCTTTAATAACTTTTATAGAGCAAAAAGTAAAAAAATTCAAATAGCAGCCTAGATTCAAAATTGTAGCATTTAAGAAACCTTTTGAAAACAAACATTTTTTGTATTGAAAGTTATGTTCTATCTTGCACTATTGAATAATTGTAAAAAAAAAAATAAATAAATAAAAAATGGTGCAAGATAAAAATATATATATTTCGTCACACCCTGTACAGTAATGAAAAGATAACAAATTTTTTTTTGCTAAAAAATGTTCAGAAAAGAGATACCTTTAAAATGAAGTATCACACGACCTATGTTTCAATTTGAAAATTTTCCAAAAACACCACGCCCCCCCCCCCCAGTGCCCTTTTGGGTCATTGAGGAACGTCGAAAATAATTTTCCTGAATTCTATGAGGTCGAAAAAGGGGGGGTTCTAATTGGTAGGAAATTTTTATCTGGTTTCGTTTAGGCGCTACAGATAGTGTCCATGTGGTCTGAAACACCCGGTATAAATTCAATTAGTTTTTGTTTAATTTTCCCTAGTGTATTAACTTTTTCTCTTCCTAGTTAAATATTTGATTTTTTTGACCAAATATTTTCGATTTATATGTTAGGTTTAAAAAAATGCGCAAAATAACGATTTTCTCAAAATTGTGTCCATGTGTATCCTTTAAGGATCCAAACAAATCGTATTGTTCGATATCTCTCAGGTATAGAAATTCATTCGTATAGGTAAAAACCAAAAAATCGGTCGTGAGGCTTTTATGAAACACGTAATCTCTCAAAATCGACTCAACAGATTTCAAATTGTATTGAAATGTAAAGATTAATAACCCAACTGAAACTTACACGACAACGGCCCTTGATCACCGTTATTGAAATTTCGATTTTAATCAAACGCAACTTACTGAGGACCTGTTTTTGACACAAACGAAGCAATGACACTTATTTAAATATATAAATATTTGTACAAATACGGCGACCCTGTTCATTTTTACTTCTTTATTAACAACTACCAAACTGATAATTTTAATGATAAATAAATAGTAAGCTTGACTTGTGAGATAATATTAAATTTAAAAAAACTCGACACACAAAATCTCACAAAAGTTACGTTTACTTAGTTTAGTTAATGGAGCTCATGTATAACTGAGGATGGAAACTTTGTCGTTGAAACGCGTTTGATACAGTATACGTAATAGTTGTGAGATCTTATGTTCGAGTTTTTTTTAAATATAATTTCGATGATGATTAGTTCTTCCTTACTATTTGGTTTTGATTAAGCGTGAGTGGCAAAGTTTGTGCCATGTTTTTGCACCAAATATTTTTATTAATGAACGAGAAATTTATTAATAAAGAATGTTCAATATTAAGAATTCTTTCTAACTTGTTATTTTGCTTTGATCTTTTGTAACAAAGCAGAAAATATTTTCACAATTACAAAACGTTCACTATATTTTTTAGTGACTTAATAAAGGAGAGATTATTTACTTGATTTAATTTGATCGTATCAGAAGCTATGTCCTCTATATATGTTGACATGGTTGTCATAGAAACAAATACACAGATTCTTGTAGTGCATTGTGTTATCACAACTACAGCAATTTATTCTGAGAGGCGATGTGACACGAGGGATACAAGTCCGGTCCAAGCTCAAACAATAAGTAAACAAAATTGTTAACTTTCCTATCTCTCTTTCTTTCAACTTCCTTTTCATTTCACTTATTCCCTAAGGGCGTAACAAAGGATCTAAATCTGGAGCGATTTCGGAGCGTCCTTTTAAGTTATCCACAAATCTGGAAATTCCTTATCCGAAATTCTCCTCCATGTGATTTTAAATCTATCAGATTTCCTTTTTTCTTGATGATTCTACTACAAAGCTTTCTAAGAATATCCAATCCACTGTTGGAATTAGGATAGTTTTAGGTATGAATATAGTCTAAGTTCTTTTTATGAAGCTAAAATGAAAACATTTATTGTGACAGACCTGGAAAACTGACAAGCAAGCAAGGGAAACGCCATTGATGCTACAATGATATATACACCCTTGGGTGAGAGTAAACGTGGTCAGTGGGACAATATTGATCAAGAGAAGGTGCTTCAAGATAGCCGGGCGAGTGAAAGCTTCCTAGAAGTATTGAGACTTCGGGCGAGCATCCATAATAATTGCACAAAGAGTGAGCAAACTTCGTGTATTAAGAAACTTGTAATTATTTCAGAGTCAGATAATTAAACTATAACGTAGAGTCAGATCTGTGAGTCACATCAATTAGATTCATCCTAAATTAATAGTAATAATAAGGATATTGTGTCATTGTAATAAAATGGAAGATGGTTATTCTTATTAATAAATGTTAATTGAGTACTGAACCATTTGGTTAAATTGAAAATAAAGGACCCAGGCAGTTTAAAGAAGCCAATCCTAACACCTCCCATACATTTTCTTTTGTTCGTCTCTTTTATCGGATTTTTTCCACACCTGTAAAATGCTTCGTTGGTAACATTTTTAGATCAGAATTCAGAATTTTTCTTTGGGTGTTCATAATTATTTTTAATATACCTCTGATACTCATTGAGACCTTTCATGATTCTCATCCATTAAATACCACCGACTCAAATTCCTAGCTTCCGTTGTATCTTACGTTGTTGTGCCAAAGTTGTGCACAAATTGTTTCCTCTTCTATAACTCTTTATAGCATGTTCTCTTCTACGCCACCCATTTTATAACGTTCCTCCCTACAGGGCTCATATATAATAATAATTTAATAATGATAATAATTTATTTTATTTCTCATGTGCAAGATTATACACTATAACAAATACAAAATTTACAACAAATAAAAAATAATACAATACTCTTAAGTAGCTTATTTAGCAGAAAATAAAATTTAAAAAATAAAACTGACAAAAACAAAATTGCACAAGAGAAATGTAGGAGGTCCTAAGGAAAAGCGTATATCGGACCCTCCATAATAATAGAAAATATTTAGCCAGCAGAAATTGAAGATAACCTTATACTAAAAACAAAATATTCCTAGAAGGAATTGTGATTAGTTATCACACAAATAAAACAATATCAAAAACATTATCATACATAAACTAACTTCACAGTCTGAAGCAACAAAAAGCAAAAGAACAGGCTAGTAAAAGATTAACTTTGTAAGGCACAAGAGACACAATAAACTAAACTTCATCTACTACATTCACACACACATCACAATATACATATGCTAAAACCAATTATCTAATTTATCTATAAATAAAAATCTCTTCAACAGTTTTAAAAACATTTTTAAAGATTTCATTTCCCCGATTTTATGTGGTATCATATAAAAAACCTTGGTGCAGCATAGAGATAGAAATGTCTATACGCTGTTTTACGAGGTAGTGGTATCCTATGATTACATTTAGATCTCAGAATAGGTTTATCATCTATATGTTCCACCTTATTGTTCCCGCACCTAATAAAAAAACATTCTTAAAACTTTAAATACATACAAAGAACGGAAGGGCAAAAAATTTGCTTTTTTAAATAACTGAAAGGAATGTTCAGATTTAGATTTTTTTAAACATTAACCTTACTATATGCTTTTGTTGGACAATAATAGGCTTTACAGTTTCAAAATAAGTGCCACCCCAACATTCTATGCCATATTGTAACCTGCTCTCAATAAGCGCAAAGTAGATTCTCTCTAGCATCCAAATGGGACATATATTTTTAAGAAAATAAAAGTTTCTGATATAAATATTCAATTCGTTTTTTAATTTAGTTATATGTGGTTTCCAGCTCAACCTATTGTCCAATACAATACCAAGATATTTCAAAGATTCAGTTTCATAAATATTGATACAACTACAAGTGACTACAATCACAATAACTATATTTTGAATATAAATTATTTCCAATTTTTCTACCCAAATTAAAATGTATGAAGTTAGTTTTAGCCACGTTTAAATACATAAAGTTCTTATTAAACCAGTATCTCATGAGTTGTATGTCTTCTTCAATTGCTACATCAACCTCTTTCAAATCTTTAAATGAGTAGCACAACTCTGTATCATCAGCATAGGCTGTAAGGTCACCGAAAAATCTTGCATTGCAAAAGTCGTTTATATATATTGAGAATAGAAAAGCCCCTAAAACAGATCCCTGCGGTACCCCAAAACTAACATTCTTAAAATCAGAAACAACACCATTAACTTTTTCTTTTTTTTTTTTTTTTTAATGAGAAATCTTTATTATTCCTTCCATTATAAAATATAAAATACAACACCACATTTTACATATGCATAGATAAAAATAATAACCACCTAGGTTATTTACCTGTGGAGGTGGAAACTCTTACACACTGTGTTCGGTCAGATAAATAACTCTGAAACCAACAATGCACCACTCCCCTAACACCATAAGATTCCAATTTTTTAAGGAGTAATAAATTATCCACAGTATCAAAAGCTTTTTGTAAGTCCAAAAACAAACCAACTACATAATAGTAAATATTTATTCCATTATATACTCTCGACAGAAAATGAATCAAGGCATCACTCGTTCCTTTGCCTTTTCTAAATCCAAATTGCCTTCCACAAATTAACTCAAATTTTGTAAAGAAGTCACCAAGATGTACATACATTAATTTTTCTAAAACTTTTGATAATGCTGTTAATAAAGAAATATGCCTATAATTTTCACATTTCTTCCTATTTCCCTTTTAAAAAATTGGAATTACCACAGCATGTTTCAGTTTACTAGGAAAAACCCCAGTAGAAAAACTTAAATTAAATATGTAAACGAGAGCTGGACTAATATATTCATTAACTAATTTTAACATAAATGAACTGATTTTATCACAACCCTGCGATTTCGTACTTTTTAAGGAATTTATTTTATTAATCATTTCAACTATTGTAATGGGAGTCAAATACATGGAAGACTCAGGAGATAAGTATTTAAGCTTTAATTCTAAATGTTTAACTTCTACCTTTCTCTTTGGGATGCTATCTCTCATTGACTATAAAATAACCAGAAAGAAATTATTAAAGCTATTAGCTATACCTACAGATTCATAATACTTCTTACTGTGAAATTCAATCTCATTTATGTCTACCGACACTCTATCAGAAACACCTATTAAGTCGTTAATTAACTTCCATTCTCCTCTAGAGTCACCTTTCTTACTTTCAAATTTATTATTAAAATAAATTTCTTTAGATTTTTTAATTAGAAGACCCAGTTTATTGCTATACTTGTTATTGTACTCTTTTAAACTGACATTATGTTTATGCTTACAAACTTTTTTACCAAGGTTATTTTTTAAATTTATTTTTTTTTAATAAATAATTAGTTATCCAGGATTTTAAAATAGATGTTTCATTCTTTCTACTGCATAAGGTTTCCATACTCCTTTCCATGCATCCCTTAAATATTGACATAAAATTTTCAAATGCTTCCTCCACTTTATTAGACTCATAAACAACACTAAAATCACAAAGTTTAATTTCTTTTGAAAAATAACATAAATTGATCCTATCATAGTTAAAACTTAAGCTAAGTTCGCTTTTATTAGATTGACTTTTGGTACCCAAGATATTCATACATATTCCAACCATATTGTGATCAGTAATTCTTAGGTCAAGAAGGCAAGGTACACAAATGAAATCCCCCTCATTAATTAACCTCACAAAAACATGATCCAAACAAGTAGAGGAAATATTTGTAACCCTAGTATTTTTATTTATTTCTGATTTGAAGCCATATTTACTCATCAAGGAAAGATAATCATCTATTGTTTGTGAAGAATAAAGTAAATCAATATTGATATCCCCTGTTAAGATAATATTTCCCATACCCATAGATATCGGTAACTCTTCTAATTGAGATAAAAATAACTTTACTGGAACTTGTTGCAGCCTGTATATTCCTACAATACTAATATTTATCTAATCCATGTCAAGTTGGAAACTAATACATCACAAGATACAAACTGTTTTTTATAACTTATATTAGAGTAAATACTTTTTATATAAATTATAACACCTCCTGATCTATATGTATTATTACATTTTGTATGCATTGTATAACCCTTTAATTCATATAAGCCACTTTCCCAATTATTTATCCACACCTCTAATATAGCAACTATGGTTCCCTAGTTGGATTTCCACCTTTCTCAGTCTTTAACTAGATCTCTCTCCTATCACCTTCCTTATCACTCTTCAACAACTCTTTTACTCTTCCAATCGTATCGCTTTTAGAGTAATCGATAACTGGGTGTCTCTATTTCATGGTATATTTTTCTTTTTTTCTTTAAACGGGAGATTTTCAGCTTTGAACAAAAAAAATCTTAATCTAGTACTGGGTTATTTCCCTCTCTTTCATCTTTCCTATCAGGTGACCTAATCTTGTTCTCTTCCGATTCCGCAGCTATTAAATTGTTCGAGAACTAGTGGTCACTTTTTTATGCTCTTTTTTTTCTTTAAGACGATAAATTTTCTCGCCTATAAACAACGACATTAAAATCTTAATACAGTATTGGATTAGATCCCTCTCTTTCATCTTCCTTATCACATCTCTTTTGACTAATTCTTTTTCTTTTCCGAATCTAATATTACACTACCAAGGTTAAGGATCTTTATTTTACGTAATGTTTTATTAGGGCAATAACAACAGAGATAGTATTTAACTTTAAATAAATTTCAATTTACAGATAACACTCTTTATGACCTCCCATGTTTGACAACGTTAGAAAAGTACCACCTTTTAAAATATTCAACTTCATATGTCTTCTGAGATATTGCGTAAATGTATTACCAAATCCATCTTTGTTATCCGATTGTTTATAGCAGGAGGAGTTTTATTTATCTTCTGTCAAATATATAATTTATTTTGGAAACTATTTTGCTAGGATTGCTTCAACATGTTTCTAGGATTTAATTTAAGTTTTTTTAGTTTAGTTATCATCAAGCAATCTTTCACACCTCCATTAAGGACAGTTTGCTAAGATGAGTTTTAAGTTTTGCTTAAACTAAGAAATGATTTTCCATCTTAGTTTAACATTGAACACAATGTAAACTGAAGTTTAAGGTAAACTGCCAGCAGGGTAGTTTAAACCAGTGAAGCGTTTACTGGACTAATATAAAACAAAGTTCACACCAATAAAAACAAGTAGATAGGAGCCATCTTGCTTCCCTAAATGTAATCCCCGAAAATTGCATTCTTGTACCTTGTAGGAAATGTTAAATTATATTGGTAGGTCCCAGGGGGTCTTACCGAGCGAGGTAAGTTTTAAAACAATTATTATTAAAACGATTTTAATTGTTTATGTGACTACTTTGTTAACGTCAACCAGGCCCTATCGGGCATCATAGATTTGTATAGTTTAAAGTTTTTCCCATCAATTTACGCGTGTCAGTCTCTCAGATCTGGCAAGCCTCGACAAGTTCGTATGTGAAGGAGCCTCCATTCGCTCGCTTCCTGTAGGTAACTCGGCTTTGCTGGGTCCTGAAGCTACACATTGGGATGTCAGGGTTTGGTGAATATACAGGAAATATGTCCGAGCGAATTTAAATGAGACATCTTTGCATTTCGTCTTCAAAATTGCGTTTTATCGATACTTTCGATCATTCGGAACAAAATTTGTGGTTTTTATCTCTAACAATTCCTTATTTACTTCACAATCTTAGAAATTGTACAATTTACTACATAACTACATATTCTGTCGTGTAGCCATATTGAATTCACTCGTGGGGCGCATGCGCACTTCATTCACTAATACAGGTTGATATTACTAAGCTTCTATGATATAAGATTCATGATGACTAGGTCTCTGAAACTCAGACCTAGTACAAGATCTATAGGTCAAGTAAGGTGAATGTATGACCTTCCTTAACCTGTAGTTCTTTAACTAGGTCTGGTTAGGTAACCATATAGGAGTAGTTCGCCCTTACGACATGATTGATACTAAATGATACGTAGTGTGACAGTTCTTCATAGTGACAGTTCTTCATAGTGACAGTTCTTCATAGTGACAGACAGTTCTTCATAGTGACAGTTCTTCATAGTGACAGTTCTTCATAGTGATAGTTCTTCATAGTGACAGTTCTTCATAGTGACAGTTCTTCATAGTTACAGTTCTTCATAGTGACAGTTCTTCATAGTGACAGTTCTTCATAGTGACAGTTCTTCATTGTGACAGTTCTTCATAGTGTCAGTTCTTCATAGTGACAGTTCTTAAAACAAAACTATTTTCCGCACGGAAATTTTAAAAAATCAATAAATTTTACTTTAAATGATTAAATAGGTGTCGAAAGCGACTTAAAATATCATAAAAACAGCCATTTTAAATAGCTGTTTTCGAACAGAAATAATGAATTGGGAAACACATAATTTGTCTAGCTTTGTTCAGAATGATCGAAAATATTGTAAAATCCCATTTTAAAACACTGTTAAAAAATTCCCACCATTTTGAAATTTTCAGTTCAATATTTCTGAATGTCAGTAGAGTTCTACATGCGCACACTATAGTTTCTTATACAAATTACATTTTTCTAGCTTAATTTTTGTGCCCGCTATCGTGTTTACGTACAACGACAAAAACAACGAATAGACAGCATGTTGAAAATCACTTTTTCGATTTCTTTTTTTTTGTCACGAAACGTGAATATCAGTCAAAAATGACGATTCAAATTTTTACTGATTACCAACTTATATTAAATAGTAATAATAATATATCTATAACCTATAAAAACCAATGCGTTGTATTATTAAACGCAATATCAAAGAAGAATCAAAAATATTTATTTGTCAAGAGCAACTATTATTTGTTATTTTACAAATATTGATGTGACTTTGTACCAACGAAATCAAATATCAGAAAACCAGAAATGACTTATAATTTGACTTAATAACCCAGTGTCTTTTATAGTTCTATCCTAGACTATTGCCGGTATTAGTACACATACCTCATGCATAGCATAACTACAGGCAAACAATACATTCCAGAATGTTAAAACCGCCTGTGTTAGTACAGATGTAACTTAATGTGCAACTGTCCTTTACAACAACGACTTTTCTAAATTGTGTTCAAACATTCAATAATTACCTCAATTTAATTGTTGTGATTGTTACTAAAAGTGTAAGCTTAATAGTAAAAAGGTAAGTAAGGGAAATGACAAACAAGGGGAGTTTGAAAGAGAAAAATAAGGATAATTATCTCTCAGTCATTATCTCCTTATAACAAGATGAACAAGGAAAAAGCCCAAACCACAAAATAACACAACTACACAAAACTGTATAATGCGTTTATATTACCTTATGTACATTTCGATAGCTTTGCTATCATATTCAGAGGTACACTGAAGTACACGGAATGTACCTCTGAAGATGATACGCATTATACAGTTTTGTGTAGTTGTGTTAATTTGTGGTTTGGGGTTTTTCCTTGTTCATAATATACAATCACCGAAGTGCTCTAGTGATTTATTTAAAGAGGAAGATAAGAACATAAAATGAAGATTCACAGTCCTCGAATACTCAAATAGCGTCAGTGTAGGAAAAAACAAAAGTTGGTCAAAAGAGACATGATAGGGAAGATGAAAGAAAGGCAACAAACACAAGACTTTATAAGAAAGGTGTAGATCCAGCTAAGGGTTGCCTCCCCCGTAATCATCATAATAACCCTCTGAGGGATAAAAAAATAAGACAAAACTGGCTAATTATTCAGTACTGTTCAGGATTAGGATCCACGAGTAGATGAGGCCACCACATGATTTTACAATTACATTTCACAAAAATGCTTCTCTACAATTAGTTGTCCATACAGTTATTACAATTATTTTTCATTAAAAAAATAATAAATAAAAAATCTGACAGTAAATTTTACCCTGACCATAGGCCTATAAAATACATAGATGTATTTAATCTATATTAACATTATAAAGAAAAACTGTTTGTATATCATTCTCGAAAACTACTCAACCAATTTAGAAACTTCTTTCTCTATTAAAATCTCACTTTTCCCCAATAGACATAGGCTGTACAGAGTGATTCAATATGGAGTGCAATATTTCTGCATCAAAATAAAACAATGCTAAACTATTTTATTTTGTCAGTCGGCCAGTGTGTTATTTATAACAAATTTATAATTCCATAAATGTATTCATGTGTCCAGATTTGATATAAACATTTTTTGTGTAACCTACCAGAAAACAAAGACTTTGAATAACTAGAAATTAAGATTTTCAGAAAATTGAGATTTAACTATTTTGGTTCCATTTTTAATTACATATAAAAACGAAGGTTTAATTCAAACTGAGCTTCTTAAAAACATAAACGTTAAAAGTTTCTTCTAAATAGAACAATAAAACATTTTAAAATATTTTTTTTTGATTTTTTCATTTTTGTGTTATTGGTACGTAACATTTATATCAAATTCAAACTTAGCTGTTCAAAATGTATATTTACTTTGTGGCTAGTAATGTGCCCAAGTAAAGAACTATATATTTTTAATTTCAAAATTATTGTCATAAAAAACAAACCCCTATTAAATAATATAATATATTTTGGACCAATTAAGCAGTTTTGACCAAATACTAACGAGTAATTATCCGATTCATTCATTTAGGATTTTACGACACGGAGATTTAACACGCCCTCTGGTGCTCACATTAGTGAGTACAATTTTGGCAATGTCGATAAAACCTAGTTTGATGTTGTTTATTATTTATTAATAATCTAACGTTTTTAGTTATAAAAATGACATTACAAGAATAATTCGCTTACATCGAATGTCCACTTCTTTCTTATAAAGATAAAACAAATGTAATTAAACACGTGATAAATCATTGCCAACCTGACAAAAGTAATTTCCCCTAGCCCACTAACTACACACATAGCTTTTATGATATAATTTCCCTCGCCTTTGACGATGTTACACTCAGCCCTTCACCACTTTAATAACAACACTAATATTTTTTTTGGTTACCTGGTTTAGCCCAATCTAAAAACATCATGGTGAAGACGGTTTAACTTAATGTGATTGGTCAATAATTCACGATTTTACGGATATATCATATTTTCTCCCCCTTTATTGTGCATATCAATCTTTAGAAAAACAAAGTATTTAATAACAAAGATATTGAAGCAATATACAAGAAAGGATCCTCACATTAATAATACTGTAATTAAAATAATAAACAATTATCTATAAATAACACTAAAAAACGTATAACACACTTGAACTAGTAGATAATATTTAAAACTAGAGAAACACAAATTTTTTTTTTTTAGAACAAAAAATAAAAATCACTAAAATTACATAAAATAAATATGAAACTAAATAAATTGTAAAATGATTGTAGCGGCTATTTAAGAGAGTATTTTGTTCATGTCTCTTGTGTTAATCAAATTATAACACACTAAATTAGATAACATTTAAGAGATTTCAATTCTGCATGTAATGGTAACAACACAACCATGTCTATGATTACAAGTAGTTATTGTCTAAGAAGTAATTTCGAACCTTGATCTAAGAAAATGTGATATTCATATGCACAGCTTTAAAGCCGAGACAGTGAATCTAGTTAAGCGAAAAGAGACTGTTTAATGTATATTTATCTAAGAAAAAGAAGTGTTTTACAAAATGACAAGGTTCAAAAACCTGTGTAACAACTCTTTTAAAGAAAATTACCCTACTGTATAGGACCCTTGATCTAACAATATAATTTAACATATCTCACAAAGCTCAAGAGACTAACTTTCGGGCATTACATTTACATTATCTGCTTTTATTAGATAGTATCATAGGGCTGGGTAAGTGCTATAATGGCTCCGATAAACTTGTTTTATTTACAAATGATTGAAACAAATATTTTGGAATAACTCGTTTTGTTATGAGTGAAAGTATTAAGTCATTGATTACCCTGCATTGTGATAATTAATCAATAGCCTATGTTTATTATGTTTAGTTTGTGAATTTGTGTTTTCTGTTTAATATGAAGGGTACACAGAAAGAACGATCACAGTCTAAAAACCAATATTTTTCAGGAGAGCGTTTTAAAAGTTTTAAACGTTATACTGTCTTAACTATTAATTTTTATTTTATTTATGAATATGTATCACTTAGGAGTACTATCTCTTTGTAAAAATAAACTAAATTAAGAAATTTACCTCGATATTATACCCCTAAAAAAATGTTTTATTGTATCACGTCATGTACTCTGATCGTTATTACTCTGGATTAAATCTATTTGAGTTTAGAATAAAATCAAAAACCAGTTTTGTAGAGAGTTTAATCTTAAAAATGTTAAAATCTAAACATGAATTTATTATTATTAACAAAAATTGTTTTTAATGAAGTATACAAATCAAATAATTATTGTATAAAAGTTACTGTAAAAACGTCTATCAAGGTTTGAAGATCTACTTGCTAACCACAATCTTGGGAACGGTACTTGACTTCTTTTAATCCTTTTAAATCATTAAAATGACGAATTAGGGTACAACTCTCTTGTTGTGTAACATTTTCAAAACATTTTTAGCGACTACAGTGACATACAACGCCAGTTTCGTAGGTTGAATTTCTCAGTTTTTTTGAGGCTTCAAACATACTTCCATATTTCCGCTTTTTAATAGAAACACTTTCACTAACACTCATATCTTCATCCTCATCACTCATGGCTACAAGAAATAATCGTAAAACACTGTTAAGCAAATAAACAAACACTCAGATAAGACCAAAACACCAACACATCTGACTGACTGCACTAAAAGTAGGGTTATGATCGTGCCTGTTGTGACTTGAGCGCTGAGCAGCTGATCAAGTCATATGGACTCTGACCGATACTTCTCTGTTCGCTGGTGACCCTGATCGCTACTTCTCTGTGTACTAATATTTCACATGTGAATTACGAGGACCATGTTCGATTATTCATTGAAACATTTGCACATGGTTATAGATGTCACAGCTTTAAAATGCCATCATAATCTAAAAATTGATTTGTTTGGACTGTGGTCGTTCTTTCTGTGTACCCTTCATATAGAAACACGTTTACAAATAAAAAAAAGTTGCCTATTATATAAAGCACAAATATAGAAACACAGAAAAAATACATTTCAACGTTTCTATAAGAGTACCCATCATGAAGTCAACCTAAAAGAAACAATAAACTATACATAGAAATTTTAGATATTATTTAAATACATCGGTAAAACAAATAATCAATTTTTTCCATGTTTAACAGCCATTTCTTAAATTGTTATTTAAAATTCTTTTGTAATATCTAGGATTTCAAAATATCTGGTAATTAATTTTCAGAATAATGTCTGTCTTGCAGTCCTATATAGCCCAAATAGGTGAGGCGAATTAATTAAATTTTGATATGTGGGAAACTTTTAACCATATCTGGGATAATTTTTTTCAGTGTATAAAAATTTGGGGTATTTTCCGAAAGACGAAAAAACTACAATTTTCTCAAAATCTGTTTTTATAAAATTTTCCTCTAGTATGCTAAGGGCCCAAACAAAACGTATTATTCCAGCTTACCATAAAAACCGATTTGTGACATCGATAAAAAATTTTAAAATCTATGAAAGACGTAAATTCTCAAAACCGATTTGGATTAACTATGAAGATTAATAACATAAATGTAAGTTAAACAATATTACGGATCAGAAATTTTAAGCAAAACACAAGATTTGTCTTTAGAGGAACGATTTTAATGAAATAAATTTTACGCTAAAAACATGTTCAATGACATAAGCAAATCAAATTTCACCCCTATTTAAATCTAAAGACTGCGCCCACAACTCATTGGTTGACTTCTTGACAGTTTTCATGAGTAGGAAACTCGTAGAAACTTACTTTTAATCTGTGTTATTTATCTGGAACTACATCTTTTGTGAATATTGTTGGGTTATATCCCTCTCTTTCATCTTTCCTATCAAGTCTCTCTTTACAAATTCTTGTTATTTTAACACCGATGCTGTTACAGCATTCTAGTGCTATGAGTTCTTTTCTACCTTTTTTAGAAGGCGAAGATGGCCGAAAATTTTTCGCTTTTAAAACAACAAGGAAATCATTTTAACTGTTACTTCGTACAGACTATACAACTTTGCTGAATTCTAGTAAACTATTATTCTGGTATTTTACAGAAACTCTCAAGTACTCATCAGTAACAAGAGATAGAAACAAGTAAATCGTCTTCTACGTTGTAATGGCCTACATTTCATACATTTAATAACAGAGGATAAATCCAGAGACGGGAGCTAGTTTACTCTCATCGACAGCAGTACACGTAGTGTGTGAGCCTTGTAGGGGGGTTAGAACTAATTTCATTTTAAATCCAAAAATCTCTGCAACAGTTAATCCTTAAATTAAACAGCTGATTTGTATTTACATCAATTAAAAGCTAAGTTTTATAATTGTGTTATTGTGAAAGTATTAGCAAAATCATAAATTCTAAAACAGTTTTAGTTCATTTGGTAATTTAATTTAATTTTGTTGTTGTTTAAATTTGCAAAAATCCTCTCGTTTATCATCTCCTTTTATAAAAATGAAGCCCTCGAATGCTCTAATACTTCAACAAAACTTTCTGAAAAATAACTTTATGTACAGTTAGAAAAGAAACAAACTACAAATTGTATTTGAACGGTTAATTTTTTAATTGGTAAACTAACCGTTGAACAATTTTAATCCTCAGTAAAGTCAGTTTTTAAATTTTAAAAAGAAAGCTGATTTTTAAATACAGACAAATATTTTTTTACTAATGTTTATCTGAGATTGTCTATAATTATCCACACTAACTCAATTGTGATTTTGTAAATAATTTGTTACTAATTTGTAACCGCTTAACCTCAAAAATAAATGGTATAAAATCAATTCACAATCTTTCTCACTAATCCATCCTTAAAAACCAAATAAAAAGGAATTGAAATTAATTGTTATAAAAAATTTTAGTTCTTTAGTTGTCAATAAAAAAAGAAAGTGAACAATGACGCTGTCTTTGAAACCATTATTTAATATTTATGAAGGCCTACTAAACTTGCTTCGTTTTTACTATAAACACAATACAATCTCCTAGGGAACAAAATATAAACACGTTCCTAGAGTAAATACAGTTATATTAAAATCACGATTTTTAATAACGTGGGTCAGGTCAGCTTTAAAGCCGAGACAGTGAATCTAGTTAAGCGAAAGGAGACTGTTTAATGTATATTTATCTACGAAAAAGAAGTGATTTACAAAATGACAAGGTTCAAAAACTTATGTAACAACTCTTTTAAAGAAACTTACCCTACTGTGTAGGACCCTTGATCTAACAATATATTTTAACATATCTCACAAAGCTCAAGAGACTAACTTTCGGGCATTACATTTACATTATCTGCTTTTATTAGATAGTATCATAGGGCTGTGTAAGTACCATAATGGCTCCGATAAACTTGTTTTATTTTTAAAGAATCAAAAAAAATGGCTTTTAATAAATTGTAAATTATAGAAAACGTCTAGTTTTCAAATCGGAAATAAGCAATTACGATGTCCTCCTAACAGCTTATTCTCCGTGTAATTTTATTAAACATTAAATTTAATACCCCAAAAAATAATGGTCGGAATTCTATATATTTATTATAGAATATGTCATAAATATTTTTTTAAAAATATATATTAAAATAAATGTTTTAAAGTTAGGACGAAGGTTGGTATCAAAATATATTTTTAAAAAAAGAGGTAGTATGTATTCAATTTGTAAAATATTATCGAAGTTCACAGAAATTACGTGATAGGTAAAAAACAAGGTGTCGATTTCTTTCTAATATATCTGTTTTCGGTTTTAAAAAGTGTTTTTTAATACTAAATAACGAGTAGACATATATATGAACCAAATTCGGTATGTGGGCATATTTTGGGCTTAGATTTTTTTTTTATAATTCAAAAATTTGGCAGCTGTCATAAAGAAAAACATATTATAATTTTTTTTAAATAACATGTAACGATTTTCATGAAATTCTGCTTAATAACCTCTAAGGATTCGAACATATTGGTCGCCACCACTTCAAAAATTATGTTTCTTGAATTATTATTTTTTTATCAATTCATTAATAATAATGAATTGTGGTTTAAAACAATTCATTATTATTTCATTTAAACAGAAGAAACAGGCTACGTGTTTATAACAGAACATGTTTATCCCTTATGGGCTTACTTATAATGATTTAGGGTATGTCAATATCAAGGAACCCCTAGTTTGGATCTACACATTTTGCATTTAGTCTTCGATAAAATCCACTTATTCATCGTTCCTATCAGATCACTATTGTTCAAAGGCCGAAAGGCGATTTGAAAAGGTGGTTGAGTAAAGACCGATAAATACATGTCTTTCCACTGGTAGAAAACTACAAAGCTGACAGGCAAAAAGTTCTCCACTTTTTGCCGTGGATGAAATGTGTCCAACTAGCGTTGGAATATATTTATCCTCCAAGTTGAGACTAACTGACGTAAAATTGGACTATCCATTTGACTCATTTGACTACATTACACTTGTTTTAATTATTTCGATATATGGATTGTTAGAATACTAACTTTTCTACGCCATCATTCTCAGAAACCTGAATCACAAGTCCTTAATCGTAAAGTATAATATGGTCATTACGAATTAGAATAGTTATCATTTAGGGAAGTGGTTATTTACTGCAATCTGCAGTAACAACCACCGGTGAGAAGCAGAACTAGTTACAGTCAAATTTAATTCAAAAACAAAAAATAGCTCATGGGGCAGTATAAAAGATGTAATCCCTCAGAATCGACTGTAATGATTTCGTTAAACCTAACCTAAACTTGTGACACTTTTGAGTTACTGTTAACTATTGGCGTTCCCAAATTTGGAGTTCAATAACGTGATTGCTAATTGTAGTTGCAATCCACCAACTTGTCTCATAGATTTCACTTATTTATGTTGCAGAACTAGCTAGGTTAGAAGACGCAATGTGTATAGTTAGCTGTTCTGCTGTTGAGAGTCTGAAACGATAGTGGAGTGTCTTGGACTCCATACAGTCCGAGGAATTTATTTAGTTTAGTTATTCCAGCGTAGTTTTTTTAAATTATTATATCGGTGTAAAACGACGTTCTCGAGATCTCTGGAGTGCCTAAATCATATTTCGCTCCGCGGTAATTATATAAATTTAAACGGGCGAGTTACAAATAGGCCTACGGTTTACAACCACTCAATTTAAGTAGTGTGCATTTATTTTTATAATAATTAGAATATAAGTCCATCAAATTAATTAATTATAATTAATTCATTAAGAGTTGTTACATGGAGTGGTTTTTGGTTAGACTGGATACATAAATTAAGCCATACCCCTGAGTATCAAGTGGTAATATTTCTCTTATCAATTGAAATTCACCAGAAACTCTTGTGCAAACTCACAAAAATAGTTACACTGACCTGCGTTATAAGAAATCGTGATTTTAATACATTGTATTTACTCTAGGAACTTGTTTATAGTAAGAACGAAGCAAATTTAGACCTTCATAAATAATAAATATGGTTTCAAAGACAGCGTCATTGTTCACTTTCTTTTTTTATTGACAACTACAGAACTAAACTTTGTTATTAAAAACCTTACACTCGCTATGCTCGTGTTGGGATATATGCCTTAATGAGATTCGAAGCTGTGTGTATATATATATATATATATATATATGATGGAGCCTCCACTCGCTACGCTCATATCGGTGACTCAGCCCTGCCAAATCACGTGACTATACGAATAAAACATTTTCTTGGAAACTCAGGTTTTCAAATTTAAATTTTTTTAGAATAACTTCCCTGTTTTGTTATCGTAGAGAGATGAAGTGGGTACCATTACATGTAGAATAGAAGTTGTAAATTTTTATCTAATTTAGATATGAACAAAAAAACTGTTTTAAATTATCACCATTTTCAGTTTGAGTTTTATGAATTTAAAATAACGTTCTATATAAGCACAGTCCATTTCACGTTCTTATCTTAATATTACTGCCCACTATCATGCTTACGTACAGATGACGGAATGTCGAATATAAATACTGTATTTTTTCTTCCAGAGGCAAACGTGACAATCTGTCAAAAAACGGAGATGCAATTGTTCAGCGATTACCAAATATAACCAATACCTCGTATACTGGGTTAGTGAAAATGCAACAAATCTAATCATTAACTGAAATAAAACTCTATATATTTCACTACAAACGTTAGCTATTACCAACGTTGTTTTATTGATTTATTCGCTAATAAAGTTTTAGTTTTGTAAAGTTGTTTTTTCTTAAATTTGGTGATTAATTTTCCACAAGTGTAACTTATTTCCGGTGGACAAATCTAATGTTTTCAGTCTAAATTCCACCCCAGACAACAAACAATATTGTTGATTAGCTGCGGCTCTCGTAACAACTCCCCACCTCAGGCGTCGAGTTTAATATAAAAAAACACTCTCAACTAGAGGCTGTGATGTTCAGACTTTATAAACGCGATGAAGCACAAAATTGTCTCTCAGACGCTTACTTTATTGCAGACATTTTCTAATATTCTTTGAAATTTAAAACTAACGAACAATTAAATCCCTCTGTTCAAGTATCACAAGGAAAAACACCGACTTGTGTCAAGGTTTTTGTTTTTCAAACGTTTCTACTACATTTTTAAATATTTAGACATGTTTAATTAAAAGGTTCAAATAAATATAGTATTACTTACACAGTAATTAAATCAAAAATTCTCAGTTTTTTAACTCATCTTTTGTTGCATGAGGAAGCCGCAATAGTTATTTGTGCAACTAGTGAGCAAAGTGGCACTTTTTTAAACGAGAGGAAAATGTTGACGCACGAGGCTTCCCGAGTGCGTCAATTTTATCGAGATTAAAAAAGACACTTTGCTCCCGAATTGCACATTATACTTTGTCTACAGTTGTTATTTTGTGACAAATAAAAAACATACTTCAGCAGTAACACAATTTAATAAACTGAGGTTATTTATGAATATTACAAATAACTTAGGTGTATTGTTGAGGAAACGGGATTGCCAACTTCAAAACTCGGCAAACGAAAAATACTCTCCTTGTACATACACTGTCAATCATCTTCATGAATAATTACTTCCTTTTTCAACTTTAAAACGTTGTTTTGTTGTTTATTTATGTTATTTTAGATGTAAGAATTAATCTAACCTACGTACGGGACATTTCCTGTATATTATAAATCAATTCAAATAAACTTAACCTAAATTTCGTTTTGTTCGGTTGCCATTCGGAGTGAGCAAAGTAGTGTGCAAAGTAGTGGGTAAATTGAAACTGTTGAGAAATCAGCTGTTTTGAAAACTAATTTAAATGAACAAAATGCCACTTTGTCAACTTCTGTAGACAATAGTTATTTTTGACATGCTAAGCGTCCGATGTCATCTGTAAGATAACAAAACAGCACCAAAAAAAAAAGATAGAAACATGATATTTGGTATATGTTTGTGCTCATGTAGAGAACCCTTCTGAAATACAAAAAACTCGAATTGGAAATGTCATAATGGCAGTGATTTTAATCAGTTTTTTGGTTCATATCTCATATGTTATTTAATTTATTAAACACTACATCAGATACAAGTTTGTAGATTTCAATTCTTCATGTAAAGGCACCAACCCCATCTTTCTACGATGAAAATAGCGAAGTTATGTTATTTGTAATCTTGATATCCTAAGAAAATACATTCTTATAGTTAGTTACGAAATCCTGAATGCTTCACCGACACAAACGTATTAAGCTGAGGCTTCTTCACATATGCACAGCTTCGAGACCTAATAGGTCCTAGATGGTGACTCGAGCGAAGCGAGTTGAGATGTTTAATAGATACACATCTAAGAGGTCCATTAGGATCTAGCCGACTTCAAGATAGTAATAATATAAGAATTACAAGTTTCGGAAAACTTGTGTAACAACTGTTTTAAACAAACTTACCCTACTGTAAAAACTATTTGATCTACAATTAAACATTGACTACAAGGCCTAAGACACCAACTTTTAGTCATTACATTTAGAGGATCTGCTTGATTTACATTGTATGATAGGGTT